>BMAU01010768.1:0-13369 GCA_019973935.1 Trichonephila clavipes | reverse complement strand
TTTGAAAATTAATTAAAGATAGAAAGTATGCGAACTATGTTGTGATTCATATAAGGCATCAATAGCATTTAAAAGATATGCAGAAGGAACAAATATCAGAATTTATTTACAAAGGAAATTGAAGAACTAAAATACTATTTAATTATCGAATGTTGAAACGTAAATATAAGATATACAGTCAAATATCTATACAACGAACCTCTATATTGCGAATTTTTCTGTATAGCGAACTTTTTCTTGGAACCTTGCACATTTCGCGACTTTCTTCATAAAATAACCTCTCTATAGCGAAGTGCATTTTCTATAAAAAAAAACTTTTTCTTTTGTGATTCAATTTTTGTTCTCCCTTTTTTTAAAGTAATTCTGAAAATATTTCAAGTTATTCTTTCTCTAACACATTTATGGTGGTCATAAATCTTGAACTGGTTTTATTAGATTCTAACTCACCGAGAGCAATAGAATTCTGGACATATCAGCCAAGAAGTGCAAACTTTAACCCCTATTGCCCAGTTCACTAGAAACATCTTCAATATCCTCTTTCACCCTCAGTGGAGTTGTCCCGTGCTCTAATTATAAAATAATGTATGTTTAATATTCCTTGTATGCTTTAAGTTATAAAATGTCCTTAAAATTAATTAATTTTAGTATAAAATTATTTTCTTAATATTGAAAATACAGTGAATTCTTCTTGACATTCTTTTTTCTTTGTTTTCTTCTGCAGTTTCCTTTTCTCTTCATTCTCTTTTTCATGAGTAAGATATGATAGTAAAAATAAACATATATTAATTTAAAAAAGGTGTGCATAATTAGTTTTTTTAATATATAGTGTTTATGAATTTAAAATTTGTTTTATGTGGTTTATAAAGTATATTCAAAGATGAATCTCTATATAACGAATTTTCCATATAACGAACTTTTTTACGGGATTTAGCGACTTCGTTATATAGAGGTCCGACTGTATTTGTTAAATACTAAATTGTATTTTAAATTATTTTTCTAAAAGATAACATTTTTGAAAATTGTGAAGCAATTAGTTTCAACATGATATAGTTAATCTATATTTCTACAATAATTTAAAAACTTCCCGAGTTAACTTATCTGACTACATTCGGAACCGGGATTCTAAAAACATCAATGATGATTTTGATACTAGGTGTCACTTGGGTTTGTATAAACATATCAAATTATTATAAGAATACCAGTAGAAAATAAAAGCATATATAACTGCAATTTTTGACAAAAAATAAAAATAAAAAAAAGACATATTTTCAATGCATTATTCTTTTATGGAAAATGCTTCTATAATAATAATTTGCCTAAAGACATGGATACAATTTCCGTACAATGCCTACATTACAATTTTTAGAATATGTCATTTAGAATGGGATTTACTCAGACTTAAATATGTCAGAGTACAGAAATAATTTTAACAGAAAACGTCGGTTAGTGTTTCAAAATTTATAGTAACTCTGAAAATGCCTATAATGTGAATTTTTGAAAACTTCCAACACAGTCTTAAAACTCTTATCTATATATAGGCTAAATATTATTATTATACAAGCATTTTTCAAAAGTTCTGAATGTAGAAATTTTTCAATTCCTCTTTTCGCCCAAAAATTGCATTGTCTGACAAGATTTTTTACTGTATTAATGTTCTTCAAACAAGCCGATAGGGTGGCGTAGTTGGTTTGTCATTGGCCTTGTACGCTTGTGGTTGCGGGTTCAACCCCGGCCCAAGTCGGTGGATTTTCACGATGCAGAAAATTAACAGCGGCCATGTCACATGATTATGAGGCATGTAAAAGTCCTTGAGTGCCTGTTTGGCTTTGGTTCTTGCGGCGAAAATGAAATCCTAAATACAATTTCACATTGCTAGGGCTCATGTACCTTCTTCTGGGGAGGAAACTGTGTATTGAAATTACCTACAACGATTGGTATCTATCTATATGGTGCCACACTAAAAATAGATACCAGCTTCCGAGGTCTGCAATGGTAAAACACCGATCTTGAGCCCTTCAGAAATAAAACAATATTATTTAATTAATTTTATAATTATACTTACATTCGATACTAATTATTACCCATATATAAGCTTTTGCAAAATCAAGGTTTTGGACGCAGTCAGATACTTTAAATATACTCTCATATTAAATAAAAAAAATGAAATGACTAAGCATAGGTAAATATGAAATAAGATGAATTAAAAAAAATATAAATTTGTACATCAGAAGATGAAATTTTCACTAATTCCTATTTATATTACAACTCTAGTATTTGAGAAACTATTACGTATTCATTAATTGTAATAAAAATATATGTTGACATTTTTTGGTAAACATCCTCAATAAAACAGCCAGAAGCTATATGACACCTGATTTGAAATTGTTTTCAGTCATTCAGAATTAAGTTTAATGATTGGTCCTGCATTGATAATTCAAAGAATTTTATGTATATTATTATGGCTAAAGGTGGCATTACTGGTACTCTTTGCTAAGGGATTCAAAACTTGTTTACGCTATTATTTAACACAGAAGATGGAGAACATCGAAAGTAGATGATTATGCTATTTTTACAGGGCATTCGAAAATTTAGTAAACTACTTCTCTTAATGATATTCTAAAGTTAAAATCTATTTATTTTTAATAACCTTTTCTCCCTTAATAAAACTTTTGATGGTAAACATCTAATTTATAGTTTGTATATCTTATCATATGTACTTTTGTTACATTTTTAAAGCATTGTTACGTTTAAAAAAAGATGTACTAAGATTCTCACTGTTTTTCATAGAATATCAGTGTTATCTTTAATTTTATGTGTTTATCTCTGTATCTTGAAGTGTATCCAATTTATTATTCGAACAAAGTAAAAAATTTAACCATAGTTTAGAAAAAAATTGTAAACAATGTATTATTAAAAATATCATTATATTATCAGTGTATATTTGTGTTTCCTGAAACTACTTTAATATATGGGACCATCAAAATAGAAAATTACTAGAACTTGGTTGAATTACTAGTGAATTATTTCTGAAAAAAATACTTGCCCTAAAATCGTAAAAATTTATTTCTCAATTTGCTAGAAAAACATTATAATTAAAAATTTTTGTAATTACATTCGATGTCATACGAAAATAAATAAAAGAGGTTGGATTGTTTTAATTTAAATGTTGAGCATAAATACATAAATTGTAGAAAAGATGAAAATTTTGGCAGTTTCTTTGGAATATCTTCCTTAAATTTTTCTTAATTTTGAATTTAAAAGTAATACTAAAGTATGATCTTCTAATTTCGCTCCAACGGCATGCCCAGATTAAAATGAAACAAACTTTACAGCCTCTTCTTGCCAGGTTGTTGTAATGATTACTTGTTAAAAACGTTATATTTTGTACGAGGTATTGGGCATTATAATGTAACTTTTACACCGGGAAATAAACATGCGACTGGTAGGGTGACAAAGGACTCCTGGCGCTTCTAGTCCTATCTTTTATCAGAGAAGGGGAAACAGCTTTCTAACCCTTACTGGCCATGAATGTGCATTAATTCTTTTTGATGTTATACAAATAAATAAGAACATAGATAAACACAATCTATTATTTACTTTCATTATACAACTTGCGATCATGCCTCCGTGTATCTTCTATGTGCGGCGTTAATCTACAGACACTTAATCAACAGAAGAAACGATGCTATTATTTGCAAGCAAATAAAATCTCAAGAGAATACGCTCTCTCTGATGAAGCCCATTGAATAGGAAAATTGTAGATTCCTTTCCCGATCCATTCCGCATTTGTCTTCTGATTATTTTAAGCAAAAGGATATCTGCTTTTAAAGATTTCTAATCGTATAATCAGAAATACAAAAATAATGGAAAAATTGTAATCGTTTAAAGAAAGCAGCAGAGACGATCTTAAATACGTTAGTAGAAGCTTTGTTAATAAGACTTACTACACTTTTCGAATTTTTTATGTACACTTGTTGGTACCCCCGTATCGTTGACACGGTGGTAGCTACGCCCTTGTGATATAAATACTCAACTTTGGGAAATTTAATCCGTTAGAGCTAATTAATTAACTAAAGATATTAAATTGTAAAATTAATTATATGCATTTTTCACTTAAAACAATGAGTCAAATCATTGTCTAAGTTACTCATCAACATACAAAAAATAAGACACTTAAATTTTGACATTAACTATTTTTTCAGGACAAAAATGATAATCTTTGAAATCCGCTGAAAACTCCGTCTGCTGAAAACGCAACTTCTGCTAAAGAACTATTCGCTTTTTCCGCTAAAATACTCATCATAGAACCCGTGCTGCCGTATATCTTGGAAGAGTGAATTTCAAAGAATATTCCTGCCAAGTACTGTCAGAATATTCGTAAAATTAATTATTCTATGTTATTTTAAAGTGAGTGGTACTTATAAGTACCGTCAGTAGATAAAGGGTTAAATAGAACTATATATATTATAATAGTAACTATGTTATCCACAGATTAAAGGTTTGACACAAGGTGGCCCTGAAAGCAACTGTCTTGCCAATGTATATTTACATTATTTTTTGAAAATACTTTCATTAATAATCCTGAATACATTTATCGTTATATAGATGACATGATATTTTTTGGCAAGCAAGACCATTTTAAACCTAACACTAATTTTTATCCACAATATCTTAATTTAATTCAGACAATTAGTAACAATAATGAAGAAAATTTTCTTGATACAATATAAAATTAAAAGATAATGTTATGGTTACTAATATTTATTATAAAAGAGTATAATTTAATTTCAATTTATATATTGCAACGTTCCTCATTGGAAGAGTAATGTACATGTTTCTATAGTCAGAACTATTGTTATTAATTATATGCAACGTTA
Source organism: Trichonephila clavipes (assembly GCA_019973935.1). Taxonomy (NCBI): domain Eukaryota; kingdom Metazoa; phylum Arthropoda; class Arachnida; order Araneae; family Nephilidae; genus Trichonephila; species Trichonephila clavipes. Next base: position 8,492 of record BMAU01010768.1, on the reverse strand, counting down.
TCAATTTCTAGTTTAAAAAAAAGAAAAAAATATAAATAACTATAAACATTTCACTAAATACTGCTTAATTCAGGAAAACCGAATTAAATTTATTTTTAGTTATTTGAATAAAGAAATTCTGAATAGTAAGGGTTAAAATTCCTTAGAATAATAATAGTTATATACTGTAAATTTTTCATTTTTCGTAGTTATAGTTACCTCCATATTCTAATATTAAATAACATTACTTATTATTATTTAATTCATATATAACTCTAGTGTCACTCATGTTATGGTACTTCATAAACTCTCTCTTTTTAGAAGTTTTATTTCTATTATTATCATACTTTTGTTAAGTGTTACAATTCAGCCATTCACATGCTTTTGATTTGTATTTGGGTCCAGAATCTGGCAATAACTTATTTATTGTACTCAGATTTAGCGTGGGCTCTGCATTTTTAAGAAAAATTTTTAGGTATGTTAACTCTATCTTATAATGGAGTTAGACATTCTGTCCACTATTTTGAAAAGGTTTTTACTCAGTATTATTAACATAAAGGGGGAAGGTTGGCTGGCCCCAAAACATGTTCAACCCCACTTTTATATATTTTACTTTATATATAAGCTGCTCTAAATTAGTAATGTTTATATTTCTGCAGCATCCATTTTCCCCATTTTTTTAAATTTCAATTACTCATATATTCTTCAATGTAGGGTTTTTCTTACTATCTCTGTTTTTTTAGGTTTTAATAGGTAAATATTCATCTCTCATTTGTAGAGAATTAAGACTATATATATATATATATATATATATATATATATATATATATATATATATATATATATATATATATATATGTATGTATGTGTGTGTGTGTGTGTGTGATGAATCCCCAGTCTCTCAAGTGTCAGTTGGGGTAAACTTCCTACCAGGACAACTCATCCCAACTTGCGCATAAGAACTTTGACTTCTACTTTCGCCGGACTTAAAGAAGACACGTGTACTAAGGATTCACTCGCTGCTAATCAACTCTGAAAGAGCTCTCGTTTTGTCATGCCTTGGAGTGTAAACTGCTTTACTGCATATTGAAATAAAATATAATAGTATAAACGGTTGCCCGTTGCATTTCTCCTGTGTCAATCCAAGAACTTCTCCAATACATGATATATATATGTGGCATGCAGCCAAAAGCAAAACACAGTCTTCGCGCGCAGGCGCAGCTAAGTGAAACAAAAACTGAAACTAGGAGACTGTGAACTTTTAAAAAGTAGAACTGAAACTTTTAAGAGAAACAGCAGAGAGAGAGAACGAGAGAGGTGCGCGAGCAGGCGTTACCTTCTGCATATCATCGTCAAACTTATCTGTTAAAAACTACCTTTTTAATTAATTTTTGTTTAATGTTAAATAAACCATAAGAAAGACAAACGTCTTTGACCCCTTGTTATCTCCCACAAATTATGGGGGCTCGGTCGGGATCGATAAATTTCGATTTTGAACCAAAGTCTGGACAATGAACAAAGCGTCCGTGAAGGAGACGCTCCGCCATTTGGAAACTTCGTTCAACCTGTGTAGAGGTTTGAACTCAGCATGAATACTCCCGCCTGTGTAGAGGCCGGGATTGAAAAAAAAATTTCGATTTTGATCAAAGTTTGGAACGTGAACAAAAGCCGTCCGTGGAGGAGACGCGCCGCCATTTTTTCGAAAACTTCGTTCCGCCTGTGTAGAGGTTGGAACCACTCACAAACACCTGCGAAGAGAGGTGTCAATTTGAACAATTTCAAGAACTATTTTCCATCTAACGATATAACCTGCGAAGAGGTGAAATCAGTGGAATCGAGGGTTTTTTTTCTTCAAATATGGATACATCGTACGTGCGAGCAACAAGGGAGCCAGAAAAAAGGTAGGATCTTTCCATATTTTTTCTAAAATGTATAAAAACGCTCTTAAAGAGGATTTCATAAGAGTTATTGAGGATCTAGACGGTACTGTGGAGAGTACGGACACTATTGCTATACTAAAGACTAAAATTGAGAACAGTAGTACATTTGAAAGTGATCCAGATTTTCGTTAAAACTTTAATTCAAAACTGTATAGATGAGGAGAGTATCGCAAAACGAAAGAGAGGTAACTTTAGGTAAAAACAGAAAATTGAGCTCACGAAACTACAGCTAGCGCAATTAGAAAAAGAAATCGAACTTCAAACGGCTAAAAATAAAGCATTAAGTTTAAATCCTGAAGCTAAAGTCGAAGATAAACAGTTCGAAACTAACCTAGAAAAATATGATAAAAAGTATCAGAACTTTTATCTCTTCCTGTTCCCACCAGATCTGAAAATTTTAATCTGTTCTTCCAATCATTAGAACGCGCATTTTTAACCAAGAAAATAAATGACGAATATAAATCTGAAATTTTAATAAATCTTCCGGGCGAAAGAGCTCATAACGTCTTACTGTATATTAAAGAAGAGAATTAAATGACTATGAAAAACTAAAATCTATAGTACTCAGAGAATTCCAATTAACCCCTCGCGAGTGTTTAAACTCATTTAAAAATGCTGTAAAATCATCAGGTGAGACATACATCCAATTTGCTGCAAGATTGACGGCAAACTTCCAATATTATTGTTCGTTAAGAAAGCTTAATTCCTTTGAATCTCTATGTGATCTTATAATTTCTGATAAATTATTTGAAAACTTTAAATATGAAACTGCAACTCATATTGGCATTCGAGAAGCAGAAGATTGGTTTAGGCCTATTGATTTAGCTAAAGAGTGTGATATTTATATTTCATCTAGAAGCGGATCACGTAAAGAAATTCCTATTACTTATGGATATACCCAAGACCCCTTTAAAATAGATCACAAAACTTTAAACCAAAGATTAAAGAGAACTATCCCCAATATCTTGAAAGAGAAAATTTGCTTTATATGCGGTGATTCATCTCATTGCGCAAGAGACTGTGAGAAGCGTTTTAAACCTAAAGAATCTAATGATCACATCCATAATAAAATAAGCGTGAATACTTTGAAGGTCGAGGCGAAAAACAAAATAGCGAAAGAATGCGCAAATCTTCAATACGTAACATTTTTGTGGAAAATCAGCCCGTAACAGCCTTGATCGATTCAGGTTGCCAGATCAGTTTTAAATTCCTCACTAATTGGAGTTACCAAACACCTTTCGAAGAAATAATAGCATTAAGTTCATGTTTTTGGCGAACAGCGAATGGTAGAAGTTAAACCGATAAATCTTTCTCTTAATCAACACTCTCCCGATCTAAGTGTTCGAACGGCAATATCACCGACCTTGACCGAAGAAATTATTATACATCAGTGTATATTCTGAAATAGAGAAACTAGGCCACGCAAAGAGCGATGTTTTATTGAATGAAAGTGAATCCTCTTTTTAGGTGATCATGCTTATGCTTATCTAATGTTGTTTCTGTTTCAAATGTGATAGAAAACTCTAGTTATGATTTGCCACATGTTAAAAACTTTAATACTAGAAATGATTCGAGTTCTCTATTTAAGGATTATAAAATGTAATAAAATTAAGGTACTAAGTTAAAATTGAGTATTGTAAGAGAAAAATGTTCTGATATAATATTGTGTAGAGAAAGTAAATGGTGCCATGAAAACGAGTTCCGTGGAATTTATCTCCCGATCTCCTACCCCTTTCACCTATGAATGAGTAAATATAGACGGTATGTGTTGCTCCGGAAAATCTTTGAGCCCTGGCCCAGTGGTAAACGGAGGAAAAAAGAGAAATCGTTTTGAACAGACGTCAGAACTCTACAGAGGAAAATATCGATGCGTTCAACCAGATCAACTTGTTAAAAAAGACGTTCTTATGCCTGTGAAACATAATGTTTTCCTGTGGAACCTTCCGGATGTCGAAGAGGTGCCTTCACATGATGGAGAAACTGTCTAGTTCAAGAAAAACTATGATATGGCCCAAATCTCTATGTATTTGTCGTATAGTCCTTGTCTGTTCCGTCTTTTTGTATGTTTTGAATTTTCTGGTCTCCATGGACGTACCACTGCGGACAGCGTACAGTCAGGATAGCCGTTGTGGCATGCAGCCAAAAGCAAAACAGTCTTCGCGCGCAGGCGCCGCTAAGTGAAACAAAACTGAGAAACTGAGGAGACTGTGAACTTTTAAAAGTAGAACTGAAACTTTTAAGAGAAACAGCAGAGAGAGGACGAGAGAGGTGCGCTTCGAGCGGGCGTTACCTTCTGCATATCATCGTCAAACTTATCTGTTAAAATCTACCTTTTAATTAATTTTTTGTTTTAATGTTAAATAAACCATAAGAAAGACAAACGTGTTGGACCCCTTGTTGTCTCCCCCTTGTGCTTAATATATAGCAACCATATATATATATATATAATATATATATATATATATATATATGTGTGTGTGTGTGTGTGTTTGTGTTTGTGTGTGTGTATGAGTATCATATACTTATAATACACTAGCATTTACAAACAGCTATTTGAATTTCCCTTTTTACGACTCACTATTTCGAAAATAATTGTTTTGTCGTTCAATGAAAACACCTTTTGAATGAAAATAGAGTTAAATACAAGTTCATAAAATCTATAGAACACAACAACGTTTTATAAAGTGTCTTTAAAATTATACGGGAAAAATTAATTGGAAGATTATCAAATAATCAAATGCATTAGAGGTGCTTATAAAATGTAACATAAATCTTTCGTAATTTGAGAACGCAATCAAAGTCATTTCGTTTTGGAAACTACTTATTGCTTCAGTAGTAATAAACAAATAGTATAATAGCGTGTTTATTTCCTTCAGCAAATACTCTTCAAGGGGGCATGTTTGAGAAAAATGTGGTAATTGTCACAGATAATAATTGCAGTCCTCAGCGTGAACCGCTATTACGTATTTGGAGAACTGTTAACTTTCTCCTCGTCATTACTTCAGCTCCCCATTACAGTTGAAATTTAGCAATAAGAATTTTGTTTGCTTTCAATAAGCGGCGAAGAACATGATTTTTGCTGAGAATTGTATAGTAGATTGTAAATAAAGAATGTATCCTTGGTTTACACTTGTGATTAATTGAATCTCTAAATCGGTTTAAGTTTTAATTGCAAAATATGTGCTATGGAGGGTATTTGTTTCAACTTCCTCATGTAGTTTATAAGCAATTAATATTTATAAAGATAAACATGGCATTTGATCTAAATTTGTTGCCTGTCCTGGACTAGTATTGTGACTATTAAATTAAATAAAACATCTGTAATATAAAATCCGAATATGGCATTAATTTTTGTTGAGTTTCCTAGGCCACTAATCTTGTGGCATTGAAAAGGGTGTCAAAAAAAATTGCCAAGTAAAATGCAATACAATTGTGGTACTTTTTTTTCTGATTTTAATAACTTTTAAATAGGCAACACGAAATTCTTATTCATAACACAAATATTAGATGTCCTTTTATTTTCTGTAAATTAATACAAAAAAGCTGTAAATAAAAATATGTCCAACATTTTTTTACTGGTAAATAATTAAATATTGAATAACAAAATAGTAATTCTCCAGGAAAGTTATAATTCTGGAACCATTTATAAATCCTTTTATTTTGCTATTATTCATATTATACCACAACTAAATACACTTCATATTTTTGGTCATTTCAGGAAAAATTATTTTAATCATTTATAATATTAAAAATTACTTGAATACTGTTGAGAGATACAAAAATATTTTTCCCGAAACTGATAAAGAAGAGGAAATAAAAGAAATACGCATGGAGTTTTCAAAACATATCTAGTGTCCCATATATGAATAGAGATGCACTCAAAACTAATATGTTTGAAAAGTGATATTTTTAGAGAGTGCAAACAGTATTATTAACTTTCACCCAAATACTTGAAAACTCAGCTCCTAATAGTGACTCGGTTGTGTTATTATTAGAGATCATTTTTTTTAAAACTAGAATCTTTGGATATTATTTCTCAAAAAGTGCTATCTTTAACAATATTTAAATTACCTGTAACCACATGCTTGTGATGATGGCTTATAAAATCAGAATAATCATTTATTAGTTTATTACTATTATTATTACTATTTTATTATTTATTACTATTATTATTTTGCAACCCAATAATGTTATTGTAATTAAAAATTGATTTACCTATTTTATTATTATATTTATAAGCCTTCTTAATGCAAACGTTATTTATATGTAGGGCAATCTACATACTTATTAAATATTTTTAGGAATTTATGTTATTATAAGATTTATTCATGAGATATAGTATGGTTACTAATACTCAGTAAAATTATTTACTAAATCTATATCTACTCAATATTAGTTATAAATGAGAAGAAATTAATAATATCCTGTAATAATATGTAAGGCATGGCAGTCTTGAAAATCATTCTCTTTAAAGATCATCTATAGTATACCTAATTTACTTTTTATCCAAACCAAACAAGAAATGTTTAATTTTTTTAATGTTAAGAGACTTTTCAAAGATTGCTACGTAAATCTTTAATTTTCAGAATATATCTCTACTGGAAAGTTACAAGTTCTTTTCTTCCTATTTCCTCTTTTGTTTCGTTTAACTTTAGATACATCATCATTATTATATATATATATATATAATACAACGGTCCCGACAAACTACTATGCATTTTCATGCATAGAATGAACAAAATAGGGACATCACCTGCCTCGCAGGCAATGTTTAAGAGGGGTGTGAAATGAAAGGAAGGTCGTTCGTTTCACCTGTTTCGTAGAAAGGAGACTAACTAGGTTTTGAAATATCCTCAAAATGGCCTATGTTACGAGCAATACGAGCCAACCTCTGTTTATCTAACCAGTGCTCCCCAACCTTTTTATTGCCGCGGACCGGTTAACGTTGGATAATTTTACCGCAGCCCACTGCGGAGGAGAACGTAGATTTTTCATATTTTAGATTGCTTTGATTTAATAATTTTATTTTAATGGTATTTAAACGTGCCTTCAGAAGAAAATATAGGTACACCAAAAATGAATATAAAGTGACTTAACAAGGAATATAAAGTGATTTTCATAAAAAGTAGCTCATGCCGAAGAAAAATACATCACGAAAATAATCTAATATTTCTTGTGCGGAATGGTAGTATTTGAGCCACGGACCGGTACCGGTCCGTGGACCGAGCGTTGGAGATCCCTGATCTAAACAACTTTCAACCTCCACCCCTACACAAACGCCACACAGAAACATTTCATCAGTTGTATTAGGAATTCGGTGGTGAGTACATCGCAATGTGAGTAAAAATCAGCGAGTTTAATTAGCCTTTTTTTTTCTATTTTCGAACTTTTTTTTAACGAGAGTGGTGGCAAAAAGCTCAGTGGGAAAGCAGACTGCTATTTTGCTTAAAATGAAGATAGAGCTTCTTAAGGCTGTTCTTCTTAAGGCTTTCCTTCTTCGCAGGAAAGGGAAATCTGCGAAGATTTTGGTATTGCTAAATATTTTATTAATTTTCATTCCGTTCGTGTGAACTTTTGGTTTTCATTGATTTTTATTAAATGCATTCATATACGTATATATAGTATATATATATATATATATATATATATATATAGCTGCATAAAATAAAAAAATGCATTCGAAAATGATATTGAGAAGAAAATAATTTATTTCGCATTATCCTTTTAAGACGAAAAAAATTCAGCCCTTTCTATCTGAGTGTTAAACGATTTTCACTATATATGAAACTGCAGTGAAAGACGAATCTTTCCTTTTGACTTTTTCAATAGATGTCTTCTTTAAATTGATTGTAATTTCCAATTTTTAAAAGCTCATGTTGGTTTCCTTGGAATATTTCCTATATTGAGATTGAGCATGTTCCCACGTTCAACGCTGCATAAGAAGACATTTGTACATACATAGATTCTTTTATTTACTCTTGAATCTTAGCAATGTGAACTAACTGAGTATCCCAGCGTTTAAGAGCTGTATCGAATAATGTGTCACTTCAGTGGCGTAATGGAGAATATATGGACCACCCTGCAAATTCTGATTTTGGGCCCTCTAATTGGATTTTATAAAGGGTAGGTACTTAGTGGCAGTCAGGCTTCCTGCGCCCGCTCTAACCTTGCCCCCTCCCCGAGATGCGGAGGCTTACGTTACGCCACTGCGTCCTTTCCAGGTGGAGGGAGGTGATTTCACGGAACATAAGCCCAAATTTCTCCCAAAATAAGTAAGGAGATTTTTAGAAATTTCAGAGATCCTTATGTGTCTTTCTTTTTCTGGGACTATTTTCTACATGGATGTCCAAAATTATTTTGGCGTAATTTCCCCGTCGAACAAGTGTCTTGGGGCTGATGGAACTTGCATCCTTCCATGACAGAAATGGACAGAGCTAATTAAGAATTTGGGGATGCATGATTAAAATTAATTTAAGAGTGACATCTACATAACATTTAACCAAAACAATGTAAGAAAGATATCGCATAAACAAAGCCTCAGCAAAAAAAGTTTAATGGTCGAAATAGACACAT
>BMAU01010767.1:0-11192 GCA_019973935.1 Trichonephila clavipes | reverse complement strand
AGAAATTTTTTTCAATTCCTCTTTTCGCCCAAAAAATTGCATTGTCTGAAAAGATTTTTTCACTGTATTAATGTTCTTTAAACAAAGCGTTTCAGCTGATCCGTGGCGCGCGTAGTTGGTCGTTTGTCGCTGGTCTTGTACGCCTGGAAGAAAAATTGCATATGCAGCCACCAACAGCGGCCATGTCACATGATTATGAGGCATGTAAAAGCTCCTTGAGTGCCCTTCTGTTTGAGCCTGTATATGGTTCTTTGCGGCGAGAAATGAAATCCCAAGTACACTCCCCCACATTGCTAGGCTCATGTACCTCCTTCTGGGGAGGAAACTGGGTAATGATCATCGCCTACAACGATTGGATCTATGTGGTGCCGCACTACAAAATAGATACCCGGGTCTGTGCAGCGGTAGCACACCGATCTTTCAGCCCTTTTTTAGAAATAAAACAATAGTTATTTAATTAATTTTATAATTATACTTACATTCGATACTAATTATTTACCCATATATAAGCTTTGCAAAAATCAAGGTTCTGGACGCAATCAGATACTTTAAATATACTCTCATATTAAATAAAAAAAAATGAAATGACTAAGCATATGTAAATATGGAAATAAGATGGATTAAAAACATAAATCTTGATAATATCTAGAAGATGAAATTGTCACTCACTTCCTTTATATTACAACTCTAGAATTTGAGAAACTATTACGTATTCATTAATCTGTAATAAAAAATAAATGTTGACATTCTCTTTGCAAACATCCTCAATAAAACAGCCAGAAGCTATAAGTGGACACCTGATTTGAAACTGTTTTCTGAGTCATTCAGAATTAAGTTTAATGATTGGTCCTGCATTGATAATTTAAAGAATTTTATGTATATTATTATGGCTAAAGGTGGCATTACTGTTACTCTTTGCTAAGGGATTCAAAACTTGTTTACGCTGGTTATTTAACACAGAAGATGCAGAACATCGAAAGTAGATGATTATGCCATTTTTATAGGGCATTCTGAAAATTTGGTAAACTACTTCTCTTAATGATATTCTAAAGTTAAAATCTATTTATTTTTAATAACCTTTTCTCCCTTAATACAACTTCTTTGATGGTAAACATCTAATTTATATTTTTGTATATCTTATCATATATACTTCTATGTTACTATATTTTAAGTAGCATTGTTTCTGAAACTACTTTAATATATATGGGACAATCAAAAGTAGAAAATTACCAGAACTTGTTTGAATTTCTGTGTGAATCTATTTCTTGAGAAAAAATACTCTGCCCTCTCTAAAATCGTATAAAATTTATTTCTCAGTTTGCTAGAAAACATTAATCATTAAAAAATTTTGTAATTACATTCGGTGTCGTACAAAAATAAATAAAAGAGGTTGGATTGTTTTAATTTAAATGTTGAGCATAAATACATAAATTGTAGAAAAGATGAAAATTTTGGCAGTTTCTTTTGGAATATCTTCCTAATATTTTTCTTAATTCTTTGAATTTAAAAGGTAATACTCGGAGTATGATCATCTCTAATTTCTCGCTCCAATGGCATGCCCAGATTAAAATGAAACAAACTTTTACAGCCTCTTCTAGCCAGGCTGTTGTAATGATTACTTGTTAAAAACGTTATATTTTGTACAAGGTATTGGGCATTATAATGTAACTATTACACCGGGAAATAAACTTGCGACTGGTAGGGTGACAAAGGACTCCTGGCGCTTCTGGTCCTATCTTTTCTCAGAAGGGGAAACGGCTTTCGAACCCTTACTGGCCATGAATGTGCATCAATTCTTCTTTGATGTTATTCAAATAAATAAGAACATATATAAACACAATCTATTATTTACTTTTCATTATACTATCCTTGCGATCATGCCCTCCCTTGTACGTCTTCTATGCGGCGTTAATCTACAGACAATTAATCAACAGAAGAAATGATGCTATTATTTGCAAGCAACATAAAATCTCAAAGGAATACTGCCTCTCTCTGACGAAGCCCATTGAATAGGAAAAATTTTAAATTCCTTTCCCGATCACATTCCAGCATTTGTCTTCTCATTATTTTAGCAAAAAAGTGATATCTGCTTTTAAAGATTTCTAATCGTAGAAGTCAGAAAATATAAAAATAATGGAAAAATTGTAATCGCTTAAAGAAAGCACCAGAGACGATCTTGATTTAGGCGTTAGTAGAAAGCTGTGATTAATATAGACTTACTACACATCTCTTTCTTGAATTTTTTTACACTTGTTGGGACCCCCCGTATTCGTTTGACACGGTGGTAGCTACGCCCTTGTGATATAAATACCAACTTTTTGTGAAATTTAATCCGTTAGAGCTAATTAATTAACTAAAGATATTAAATTGTAAAATTAATTATATGCATTTTTCACTTAAAACAATGAGTCAAATCATTGTCTAAGGTACTCATTAACATACAAAAAAATAAGACACTTAAATTTTGACATTAACTATTTTTTCAGGACAAAAATGATAATCTTTTGAAATCCGCTGAAAACTCCAGGTCTGCTGAAAACGCAATTTCTGCTAAAGAACTATTCGCTTTCCCCGCTAAAATACTCATCATAGAACCCGTGTTGCCGTCATATCTTGGAAGAGTGAATTTCAAAAAGAATATTCCTGCTAAGTACTGTCAGAATATTCGTAAAATTGATTATCTCTATGTTATTTTAAAGGTGAGTGGTACTTATAAGTACCGTCGGTAGATAAAGGGTTAAATAGAAAACATATATATTATAATGGTAACTATATTATCCACAGATTAAAGTGTTTGACTGACAAGCGTGGTCCTGCTAGCAACTGTCTTGCCAATGTATATTTACATTATTTTGAAAATACTCCTACATTAAATAGATCCTTGAATACATTTTTTCGATTATATAGATGACATGATATTTTTTGGCGAAGCAAAACCATTTTAAACCTAACACTAATTTTTATCCACAATATCTTAATTTAATACAGACAAATAGTAACAATAATGAAGAAAATTTTCTTTGATATAATATCAAATTAAAAGATAATGTTAGTGAGTTACTTTAATATTTATTATATTCATTAAATAGTTATAATTTAATTTCAATTATACATAGTTAGCAAAGTTCCTCATTGGGAAAGTAATGTTACATGTTTCGTGTAGTCAGAACTATTGTTATTAATTATATGCAACACTATCATAATTTCTAGTTTTAAAAAAGAAAAACAATACAAAAACTAGTAACATTTCACTAAATATTGCTTAATTCAGGAAAACCGAATTAAATTTATTTTTAGTTATTGGAATAAAGGAATTCTGAATAGTAAAGTGCTAAAATTCCTTAGAATTAATAATAGCTATTATATACTGTAAATTTTTCATTTCTCGTGAGTTATCAGTTACCTCCATATTCTAATATGATAAATAAAACATTTACTTTATTATTATTTAATTCATATATAACTCTAGTCGTCGCTAATGTTTATGGTACTTCATAAACTCTCTTTTTAAATTTTATTTCTATCTCTATATCATACTTTTGTTAAGTGTTACAATTCAGCCATTCACATGCTTTTGATTTGTATTTGGGTCCAGAATCTGGCAATGAACTTATTATATTGTACTCAGATTTAGCGTGGGCTCTGCATTTTAAGCGAAATTTTTAGGTAAGTTAACTCTATCTTATAATGGAGTTAGACATTCTGTCCACTATTTTGGAAAAGCTTTTTACTCCAGTATTATTAACATAAAGGGGGAAGTTTGGCTGTCCCCAAAACATCTTCAACCCCACTTTTATATAATTTACTTTATACTCTACAGCTGTTCCTAAATTAGTAATGTTCAATATTTCTGCAGCATCACATCTCCACCATTTTTTAAATCTCAATTACTCATATATCCTTCAAGAGTATGGTTTTTCTTACTATCTCTGTTTTTTAAGGTTTTTAAGTAGGTAAATGATCATCCCATCTCTACATTTTGTAGAAGAACCATGTAATGCTATATATATATATGTGTGTGTGTGCAGTAGATGAATCTCCCAGTCCTCAAGCGTCGGTTTAGTGTAAACTACCTACTCAGGACCAACAACTCCATCCCACCTCGAGCATAAGAGCTTGGACTTCTACTTCCACCGGACACGTGTACTAAGGGATTCAAACTCGCTGCTAATCAACTCTAAAAGGAGCTCTCCGTACTTGTCATGCCTTGGAGTGCAGAACTGCTTTACTGAATCATTGAAATAAAATATAATAGTATAAACGGTTGCCCAGTTGCATTTCTCCATGTGTGTCAATCCAGGAACTTCTCCAGATCCACATGATATATATATATATATATATATATATATATATATATATATATGTATGCATGTTGTGTGTTGTGTGTGTGCGTGCGTGTGTAAATATGTATAGTATCATATTATACTGCAGCATTTCACAAGCAGCTATTTGAATTTCCCTTTTACGACTCATCTTATTTCGAAAATAATATGTTTTGTCGTTCAATGAAAACATTTTGAATGAAAAATAGAGTTAAATACAAGTTCATAAAATCTAGAACACAACAACGTTTCATAAGTGTCTGTAAAATTATGTGGGAAAAAATTAATTGGAAGATTATCAAATAATCAAAATGCATAGAGGTGCTGATTAAATGTAACATAAATCTTTCGCAATTTAGAGGCGCAATCAAAGTCATTTCGTTTTGAAACTACTTATTGCTTCACTAGTAATAAGCAAACATTATAATAGCGTGTTTATTTCCTTCAGCAAATACTCTTCAAGGGGGCATGTTTGAGAAAAATGGGGTAATTGTCACAGATAATAATTACAGTCTTCAGCGTGAACCGCTATTACACGTATTTGGAGAATAGTTAACCTTTCTCCCTCGCGATTAGCTCCCTATTACAGCTTGAAATTTAGCAATAAGAATTTTGTTTGCTTTCAATAAGCGGCGAAGAACATAGTTATTTTCGCAGATAATTGTATAGTAGATTGTAAATAAAGAATGTATCTTTGGTTTACACTTGTGATTAATTGAACCCTCTAAATCGGTTTAAGTTTTAATTACAAAATATGTGTTAGTAGGAGGTGTTATTTGTTTCAACTTCCTCATGTAGTTTATAAAGCAATTAATATAGATAAAGATAAACATGGCATTTGATCTAAATTTGTCGCCTGTCCTGGACTAGTATTGTGACTATCATTAAATTAAACAAAACATCTGTAATATAAAATCCGAATATACCATTAATTTCTGTTGAGTTTTCTACATAGATAACTAATCTTGTGGCATTGAAAAGGGTGTAAAAAATTGCCAAAAATGCAATACAATTAGTGATAGCATTTACTTTTTCTGATTTTAATAACTTTCAAATAGGCAACATGAAATTCTTATTCATAACACAAATGTTAGATGCCCTTTTTATTTTCTGTAAATTAATACAAAAATGCTATATAAATAAAAATATGTCCAACATTTTTTGACTGGTAAATAATTAAATATTGAGTTAACAAAATAGTAATTCTCCAGGAAAGTTATAATTCTGGAACCATTTATAGAAACCTTTTATTTTGGTATTATTCATAGTATACCCCCCACAATTAAAAACACTTCATGTTTTTGGCTTCCAAAGCATTTTCAGGAAAAATTATTTTAATCATTTATAATTAAAAATTACTTGAACACTGTTGAGAGATACAAAAATATTTTCCCCGAAACTGATAGAGAAAGCGAGATAAAAGAAATGCACATGGAATCTTCAAAACATATCTAGTGTCCCATATGAATAGAATGCACTTAAAATAACATTTTGAAAAGTGATATTTTAGAAGAGCAAATGTATTATTAACTTCTTTTCACACAAATATATTAAAGAAAAACTCAGCCTTAGTGACTCGGAAATATATGATAAACATGCTTACGTTATATTTTTTTCTTTTTTAGATTTTATTACTGAAATATTGTAGAATGGAACAAATTCTTTTTCGCTTTAAAATATTTCAAAAATTGTTTTAAAAAGTACATGCATCAGGAGTATTATTAAAAATGAGTATTCTTTTTTTTTATACTTTAAGAGCGTTACCGTTTAAGGCTCCTAAAATATGCAATAGATAATACTCTGGTATCATTTTAGAATTGTAACTAAATCAGTCATTTAATGAAATAATTTGCTTTGAGAAATACGTTGTGTTTTTATGATGTGTCAAAGTCAGGAGACTTCATTTTTCTCAAACACCGACTTAAACAAATTGAATTGATTTTTAACTAAACCAGAAGGGTTTATCCCGATTTGTGACTGTGATTAACATCAGGACTATGAAAGATGACGTTGGGGAAACATTCATAATAGAGTTATGAAATTTGTGGTTACAGAATCTAATGATCTCATGTAGAATGTCAATTTTGCACACTTTCAAAAATATGATAGTCATGACTTACTGATGAGATGTGGGGATATTTTTCTTAATTTCACCAGAACTGATATCAGCACCCTATTTTACCGCATGTCCCCTTGACGTTGAGTTTCAAGACATATTTCGTTGTATATATACTATTGTATATATATATATATTATATATATATAGTATATATTACTATATATATATATATATATATATATATACTATATATATACATATATATATATTTATATATATATATATATATATATATAGTATAATAAAATAAAATAAGAAATCAAGTGTAAAAGTTGTAAAACCTACAGAGCCTAATAAGAAAGAAATTCGAATTCAAGACACACAACAAATGTAGATACAAAAATAGTCTTTGGACTAAACAGGAAACCTATTCTGATTTCAAGAGCTGTCGCTGAATTAGGCCAGCGATTTAGGGTTAAGCAATGCTTTATGGATCCCCCTTCCCCGTACAACAGAAATTTTTGACTTAATAGAAAAAAAACCAGAGCAATATATTGAAAAGTTAAGACTGTTCTTAACTCACGTGGATTATAAACTAGACAGTATAAAGTAAATTGAAATTAATAAAATAGAACAATAATGTCCTTCATAGAGAGGAAAAATAAGAAAATTTCTATTGAAAAAATTAGGAATAGATAAATATACATGGAATAATGAACCTTAAAGTAAGTGCAGACATACATAGAAAAAACGGAACCGTGTTGAAAATTTAAGCCTATTCGTAGCACGCATGGATGATAAACTAGACAGTAAATTAAAAGAAATTAATAAAGGAGAACAATGATGTGTATCTCTCATAGAGAGAATAATGAGAAAAAGTCTATAAAAATAATTATGATATAAAAACTTACAAGAAAATGTATAACAGAAAAAATATAGACATGCCACTTATACCATTGTGTGCTGCGTAAACTGATTAAAAAAATGATCAAATAGAAGAATGATTGGATGAAGAAGAAAACAATGGCGCCTTCTAGATAGTTATAGCGTACAATTAAACTAAGTATAGAAGATAGTTTAAAAATTAACCTAACCATCATAGATATTTTAAAATTAAACTAAATTTAAATAGATTAATAAATTATATTAAAAATAGGTGTTAATGTAACATTGAAATATATTTAAAAATAAATTCACTTGGATAATTGTATTCCAGACAAATATTGCAAATTTAATATAATTACATTGTTTTAATATATTATCAGTAACTAAAAATCATTGTTTCTTTTTATAAAATTTAAGATAATGTTTCTCAATATTGATAGGTGTAGGTTACTACACCAGAAAAGCATCTTTATAATGTGAAAATCAAACGAGTCTCTTTTTATCAAAAATGTTACTAATTAGTAAATTATTCTTAATGTTTAATTGAAGGTCCAAAAAGTTTGATGACTCATTATTATATAATTAGTTTTAATAATTTTAAATAGTGGGGATAATAATTAAAGCTAGGAACAAAGTCAAACTATATTGCAAAATTTTATTAAGTCATCTATATATCTAAAAAGTAAGAATATTCGTAACTATAATGTAATACCATTTTCGTAGAAATTCAAGTAAATATTGACTAACTAGCAGCTACTAGCAGGTCCACCTTGTGGTAAGCTCTTTAATTTGCTGATAATAAGAGTTATTATGGAAAATATAAGTTTCATTTAATACTAATTGAACAATAGAAATATATTTATCATATTTTATTATCTTATTCAAAAAATATTTGCTATATGCTATTTTAAGAATCTTAAAATGTCTTCTCTCTATATCTATGGAGTTAAATAAAATCTTTAAAACTATAGGTATAAAATGGAAATAATTTTTTATCTTGCATGTACCTAGTTTATGTCCATACTATTCTTAACAATAATATAATTATCAATTTTGATCTAATATAGATTGAATAATAGTTTGCAGAGCTTAAACCATTTCAGCAGCCATGTTTTAAAATCATTTGTTATAGTTCTAAATTTAATAGGATATTTATGAAATTTGGGAGTTAGGAAAATATGAGGGAATTTGATATCAAAAATGCGCAAATCTGTTTTTTTTTTTATAAAAAGTAAAGATTAGATTAAAAATTTCTCTTTTGCTTGAATTAGATTTTTTAAAATTATTATTATTTTGAAAATGTTTGCTTAGCAAATTAGCATAAACCTACTTTGCAAATAATTGCATAATTACCCGGAACTTTTTATCAAAATAAACGATAATGAAGTTCTTTTATAGAATTGCAATTTGTTTCTTAATATTATTGTAAATTACAAATATCATTATCAGTTTTATAATTAACTTTTCAGTAATTCATTTTAAAATTTTTCATTTAAATTCATTAAAAGCTACAATAGGAAAACTGTATTTAATTGCTAATTTTTGTAATGAAGGTACTGATATCTTTACAAATTTGTTTTTTTCTGCTTTTTGCTAGCATTGTTTATTATTAGAGATCATTTTTTTTTTTTAAAACTAGAACGTCTTTGGATATTATTTTCTCAAAGAGTTCTATCTTTAACAATATTTAAATTACCTGTAACCACATGCTTTGTGATGATCGCTTATAAAATCAGAATAATCTTTTATTAGTTTATTACTATTATTATATATATATATATTACTATTTTATTATTTATTACTAATATTATTTTTGCAACTCAATAATATTATTGCAATTACAAAAATTGATCTACCTATTTATTATTATCTATATTTATAAGCCTTCTTACATGTAAACGTTACTTTATATGCATGCAATCATACATCACTTATTAAATATTTTTGAGAAATTAATGATTATTATAAGATTTATTCATGAGATGTAGTAATGGTTACAATATTCAGTAAAATTATTTACTAAATCTATATCTACAACAATATTGAATTTATAAAAATGAGAAAAATTAATAATATCACTTAATATTATATAAGGCATGACGAGTCTTAGAAAATCATTCTCTTTAAAGATATACTATAGTATACCTAATTTATTTTTTATCCAAACTAGACAAGAAATGTTTAATTTTTTTTAATGTTAAGAGACTTTTCAAAATTGCTACATAAATCTTTAATTTTAGAACATATCTCTACTGGAAGTTTACAAGTTCTTTTCTTCCTATATCCTCTTTTGTTTCGTTTAACTTTAGATACATCATCATTATTATATATATGTATTATATATATATATATATATATATATATATATATATATATATACATATCTGTATAAATAAAAAAAATGCATTCGAAAATGATATTGAGAAAAAAATAATTTATTTCGCATTATCCTTTAAGACGAAAAAAAATTCAGCCCTTTCAATCTAATGTTAAACGATGTTCACTATGTATGATACTGCAGTGAAAGACGAATCTTTCCTTTTGACTTTTTCAATAGATGTCTTTTTTAAATTAATTGTAATTTCGAATTTTTAAAAGCTCATGTTGGTTTCCTTGGAATATTTCCTATATTGAGATTGAGCATGTTCCCACGTTCAACGCTGCATAAGAAGACATTTGTACACATACATAGATTCTTTTATTTACTCTTGAATCTTAACAATGTGGACTAACTGAGTATCCTAGCGTTTAAGAGCTGTATCGAATAATGTGTCACATCAGTGGCGTAATGGAGAATATATGGACCACCCTGCAAATTCTGATTTTTGGCCCCCTAATAGGATTTTTATAAAGGGTAGGTACTTGGTGGCAGTCAGTCTACTAGCGCCCACCTCTAAGCTTGCCCCCTCCCGAGATGCGGAGGCTTACGTTACGCCACTGCGTCCTTTCCAGGTGGAGGAGGTAGAGTCACGGAACATAAGCTCCAAATTTCTCCCAAAATAAGTAAGGAGATTTTTAGAAATTTCAAGGAGATCACTATATGTTGCCTTTCTTTCTGGAACTATTTTTCTATACGGATGTCAAAAATTAGTTGGCATAATTTCCCCGTCGAACAAGTGTCTTGGGGCTGATGGAACTTGCATCCTTCCATGACAAGAAATGGACAGAGCTAATTAAGATTTGGGGATGCATGATTAAAATTAATTTAAGAGTGACGACATCTACATAACATTTAACCAAAACAATGTAAAAAAGATATCGCATAAACAGAAGCCTCAGCAAAAAGTTTAATGGTCGAAAAGGTTTAATGGTCGAAATCGACTCAATCCAAAATGCCAAGCACATCTGAGTGCTCGCTTGTACTAATTTCTCCCTTCTGCTCTCTGAAAGATGTACACTCATGAAGTGCCTACGCAAAGAACAATATAGGAGTGGCCTCCTCCTTTACTCAGCTTTTGTTGGTGGAAATCTCATCTTTACATTTTATGTGCATTCCATTAATAGCATTTTTCCCTGTATTAATTAGATTCTAAATTTTGTGTGTTTGTTAACATTTTCTGTACGTGAACATACATGTGCATATGTGTGTGTATTTATATTTTCTGTATGTGTTTATAAGGTATGTATGCTTTATGTTTCTTTGTTTTTTTTTTGAACATTTTTTATTATTTTTCTTATCTTCCTCATTGTATAATTTTATTATTGGTTTCCTCCGTCTGTATGTGAGCATTCTTGTTTTAAATTCTGCATATTTGTTGTTTCTGTATTTCCCCCTTTGGTTTCCCATTTGTGCTCTTATATACTTCTGCCACGCAATCTCCCAGCTGTCTTGTGTATTGATCATGCGCTTGTAAGCCTTGTGTTAGAGCTTGTCGGCACACAAGGAGTCTATCTAGAGTCCAAAAAAAAAAATGGTCGAAAATCGA
>BMAU01010766.1:0-13765 GCA_019973935.1 Trichonephila clavipes | reverse complement strand
TAAAAAAAAATCGGATCCAAATGTTTATGATCTCCTTGTGTTGTTTCTCCAATCCCGTTCCATGATCTCAATGAAAGTAAGCACACCGATTCGAACCCGATCTTTTGAGTTTCGGGATTTGAGGTTGGCAGCAACTGCCATGCAAATCGAGCTAGTATTTAAACTCGGCTCATGTTAGTTTTTAAAAAAAAAAAGGAAGGAGAAACGGAAATATAAAAGTATGTGAGTGGTTTAACTCTTAGAGGGAGAGAACAACTGGTTGGCAATGCAACTGCAGGTTGCATCACCATTTTAGATTAGAAATTAATTTTACAATATTAGAAGACGGTTCGAATCGGATGTCTCTGGTAATGTTGCTTTTGAACTTATTGTTTTTATCGCTCCAGTAACGAGCAGAGTGACTTTATGATTGATTATTAAAAGGCCAATTTTAAGAAACTGTTTTCGTCTTCATGCCTCCTCGACACATAAATTTCACTGCTAGCTTTGCAAAATTTAAATTAGTTTACCAATAAGTGTAACAAATTTGGTTATGGGCCCAGTCCATGTACTGTGTCGAGACAGGCTAAACAGTTGAACCAGACCATGAACTTTGTCTATTTAAATACTGTTCCAGTGTAGAACTATTTTTTATGAACTCTGTTGCTAGTACGCTAAATCGAGTAACAGGTATGGAGTTTAACAACCAGATATCAGTGTTGACTCCAAATAACTGGAACACGTGGAAGCATGATATGCAAGTACTCTTAATGCATTATGGTTGCTGGCAGTTTATAATACAGACCAAGCCAGAGCAACCTGATGAAGAAGCAACATACAAGGAAAAATTAGATTTACAACTTCGTAAGGATAGATGTTATACGTTGATCTATACTAACATCAGTTCAGATTTGAAAAATCTGATAACGGAAACAACTGACGGAGTAGCGGCATGGAAGATATTAAAAGATTACTTCGAACCAGTCACAAGAGCAAGGGTAATTCAACTATTAGATTAATTTTTTGGAACAAAATACCAACCAGGGGAAGATGTTGGAATCTTCATATCTCGTGTAAAAGACAGCGGCAACCAGACTACAAGAAGCGGGTCATAAATTGGACGACCTGTACATAGGGATTGCAATTAATAAGGTGGCTTCCTCAGGAATTCCAGTCTACCGTGCAACAAATCTACAGATGGAAAGAAGAGGACTTCAGAGTTGTCAAAATTGAAGCAGAGCTGATATTAGAAGCCAATCGTCTTCAGTTGATGAAACAAGATTTGGAGAAAGCGGAGAATGCTTACTTGAGCAGTTTCACTTCGAAGAAGTCGAAGACGTTACCTGGTGCTACGGCTGCAGCTCATGGAGATCCAAATGGCAAGAATGATTACCAAAAGAAATGTGGTAAGGTATTTAACTGTAAAACTATTAAAAATGTTAAACAATCTATTAAGACTATAGGTCCATGTTATGTATGTAATAAGTACGGGCATCTTAAAGTAAACTGTAAAGAGAAAAAGTCTCTAGAAAAATCTCCTTCAACTGTAAATGAAACTTTTAACACAGAGTTTGATAAAGGTGTTTGGGTAATAGATACTGCTGCCACGAGTCATTTTTGTAATGACAAGAGTTTATTTTTAGATCTTAAACCGATAACTAACATGAAAATGTCGTTAGCAACGGAGGATAAAAGTTGTCCCGTAGAAGGAATCGGTACACTTAGATTTCTCGTAAAATATAAGGGGAGTTTTCATGAAATAACTTTGACTGATGTATTATTTAATCCTAAGTTGAGGAGAAATTTATTATCCGGTTCCAGATTAGAAAGTAAAGGTGCGCATTTTGTGGGTACTAAAGGTAAAATTAATGTTTTTAATAAAGACTGGATAAAATTGTTCTCGGCGACACGCCATGAAAATTTGTATTTTTAAGCCGGATCATTATATTATACCAAAGAGTAAAGAAATTAGTTTTTTTAGTGATATAACCCCTAAAACAAAAAACGGATCAATAGATATATGGCATCAACGCTTTTGTCATGTTAATAACGATTACTTGGTAAAAACTAGTAAAAATGATAGTGAAAAAAGGTCTCCCACGCTTAACTGATAATGGTAAGACTCATTGTATACCGTGTAAATTAGCAAAGTCCAAGAGAGTTTCATTCAAAAGATGGGGGCCGTAAGATCAAAACGTCCATTGGAATTGTTGCATATGGACCTCTGTGGTCCAATGCCAACTGAAAGCCAAGGCGGTAATAAATATTTCTTGAGTATAATTGACGATTATTCAAGAAAGGTGACTGTATTTCCCATCCGAAATAAATCTGACGTATTTCATACGTTTATAAGATTTCAGAAACGAGCAGAACGTTTTCTAAGTAAAAGGTAATAGCAGTTAGAACTGATGGCGGACTAGAATTTTGTAATAAAGATATGGATAATTTCTTGACAGAACTGGGTATAAAGCATGAGGTAACAAATTCATATACGCCAGAAATGAATGGGATCGCGGAGAGATTCAATTTAACCGCTCTAGATGGCATCAAAACATTACTTAAGTCTAGTGAAGTGCCCCATAAGTTTTGGGGAGAAGCATTACTTTGTTTCACTTATGCGTGGAATCTAATTTGTCACAAAGACAGTAACAAAACGCCTTTCGAAAAATATTTAGGTAGAAAACCATCGGTATTGCATCTAAAACCTTTTGGATGTTTGGCATACGCTGGTGTGCCAAAACAAATTAGAAAAAAATTCGATATGCGTGCGAAAAATAGGGAATTATGATGGGATACGCACAACGTACTAAGGGTTATAGAATATGGTTGATAGATGAAAATAAATTAGTCGAGACTATTAATGTAAGATTCGATGGAAATAAGAGGGGAATTAATTTTAAACAGAAAGTTAATAGTAACCTTGGATATAATTTAAACCTTCCTGATTATTATGATGATGAGGATGATTCCGATAGAGTAAACGATTCATTAACGAGTCGTTTAGTTTCAGAGACAAGTACGGAAACGCCCTCAACATCTGAAAAACCAAATGTATGTTCCGATAATCATAGCTTGATCCCATGTACAGAGGTTAAGTGGATTCGAAATATAGGTAGGAAAGTAATTGGATCTAACGTATATTATAGTATAGAAGGGGAAGCAACCCGATTGAAATCTTTTAACGAAATAGAGAGATACTGTAAGAGGCATAATATTGAGTATGATCCTAGTTTATTTAATTTTAGAAAAGATAATACCGAATCCCAGGGATTTTCAGATTTGTCAGAGCAACAAGAAGCTCTTATGGTTGAAGTAACTATTCCTAATTGTTACAAACAGGCGATAAGATCCAGAGACGCATCTAAATGGCATGATGCAATGGATAAAGAAATCAACGTAATGAAGGAACGTAAAGTTTGGGATTTAGTTGATCATCCGGATAATATAAAAATTTTAGAAAACCGTTGGGTTTATACCATTAAATATGATGAAAATAATAAAATTGTTAGATACAAGGCCCGCTTATAGTTGCGCGAGGTAACACACAATTACGAGGTGAGTCATTTGACGAGTGTAATTTTCAAGAATACAAATTAGAACTTTCAAAAGTTAAATCATAAAACTAAGATGTTATTCAGACTCGAATTTTGCTACAAATAGGGATGATCGAGTGTCAATGGGAGGGTTCATAACTTTTATAGACGAAACTCAATTTCATGGCGAACTTTCAAGCAAAAATCCGTTAATCTGTTGACCATGGAAGCTGAGCATGTTAGTTTAACAGAAGCAGCTAAGGAATTCATTTGGCTAAAGAATGTAATTGATAATAAAAGTTTAAATATGGAATTAAGTGAAAATGTAATGTTTTGTGATAATCAAGCTGCTATAAGTTTTTCAAAGTCACCGGTAGAAAATTGTAGAACAAAACATATCGATGTTCGTTATCAGTTTCTAAGGAATTTGATATACGACAAGGTTTTTCAAATTAAATATATAAATACCAAAAATAATTTGGCGGACATTTTTACCAAACCCATGGTAAAGGAAAAATTGTTAGAATTTTGTAGAAAAATTATTTCTTTTAGAGAATGAGAGAGAGAGAGAGAGAGAGAGAGAGACTTTGTTTCTTTAAGATTAAAATATTAGTTTGTTTATTACAATAAAGATTGTGAATAAAATGTATTTTTTGTGTTAAATTGTATAACATGTGATTATAGATTAAAATTAATTTACTGATTTGTAAGAGATAATGGTACGAGAGATTGGAAAAAGGGGGCCGATGTTAGACATTTAAAAATAATCGGATCCAAATTTTTATGATCTCCTTGTGTTGTTTTTCCAATCCCGTTCCATGATCTCAATGAAAGTAAGCACACCGATTCGAACCCGATCTTTTTGAGTTTCGTGATTTGAGGTTGGCAGCAACTGCCATGCAAATCGAGCTAGTATTTAAACTCGGCTCATGCTAGTTTTTAAAAAGGAAGGAGAAACGGAAATATAAGAAGTATGTGAGTGGTTTAACTCTTAGAGGGAGAGAACAACTGGTTGGCAATGCAACTGCAGGTTGCATCACCATTTTAGATTAGAAATTAATTTTACAATATTAGAAGACGGTTCGAATCGGATGTCTCTGGTAATGTTGCTTTTGAACTTATTGTTTTTATCGCTCCAGTAACGAGCAGAGTGACTTTATGATTGATTATTAAAGGCCAATTTTAAGAAACTGTTTTTCGTCTTCATGCCTCCTCGACACATAAATTTCACTGCTAGCTTTGCAAAATTTAAATTAGTTTACCAATAAGTGTAACAATATAAATATTCCTTATTTTTTTCATTACATTTTATATTTTTGAAAACAAAAACGATAAAATATTTATCTTACTTATATTCTTACTCATATAAATCTGTATGTCACTTATATTCTGATAAATTTTAATGAATTTTTTATTTAAAGTTTTATATACCACAGATTAAAAGGGAAAAAGATTATGTGTGCAGTATTTATTTCTTATACTTGCTAAATTTTGGGTATGCATATTTCATTTCATTGAAGTGGAATGCTGTAGAGTTTCATTGAAACTGTACAGCAGTGGTCACCAACCTTTATAAATTCATCTATCTATAAGATATCTGAGTGAAATCATATTTAACATAAGAAATAAACATCTATTTAATAGATTAAATTACTTAAATTTCGACACAAGTATTAGAATGCAATTCTTTCATTTTTTCCTTTCTGTACATATGTTTGTACGTGCGTGCATGCGTGTGCGTGTGTGCGTGCGTGTTTGTGCGTGTTTGTGTGTGCGTGCGTGTTTGTGCGTGTGTGTGTGTGCGTGTGTGTGTGCGTGCGTGTTTGTGTTTGTGTGTGTGCGCGTGCGTGTGCGCGTGTGCGCGTGCGCGTGTGTGCGTGCGCGTGTGTGCGTGTGTGTGCGTGTGTGTGTGCGTGTGTGTGTGTGCGTGTGTGTGTGTGCGTGTGTGTGTTTACCTGTATATATTATATATTACTTATTTACATTAATATTTCCATTTCCGTATCACTGAAAATAAACAAGGGGGAAAAAGAACAAACTGGCAAAACAAAACAAAAATATCAACAAGCCATAGCGTTTTACTCTGGTTGCTAATTCTCACTTTTAAATGTTAAAAGTGAGTTTTAAACTATGTTGTATTTTTACTAAAAGTAGCTTCTAAAAGTTTAAAAAAGTATGAGTCATATTCCATATTAAGTCTTGTAACTCGCATTTTTGAAACTGAATCTTCAAATTAATGTAAATATTATTCTAATTTTTTTATGAAGACCCTACCAGGGAGACCACTGCTCTAAAGTATTGTTAAAAAACTAACAAACATTTTTCGGCCTGTTGCAGTTTAAGTTAAGTTACAGGAAAAAAATCTGAAGACGTGTTTTTTGTTTTACAGATATAGCAAAACGGAACTCAAATGATAAAAGTTCTCCAGAAAGAATAAACTGTTTCCTATTATATAAACTTGAAGAAAGGAAAATTAAATGCATGAAGAAATTGTTAAAGAAATTCTTTCATTAGCAAGTGAACACGTACATGAACACAATAATGATTCATTTTTTGAATTATGCTCTGAAGTAATTAATCAATAATTGGTTAAAAATATATCAGAAATGAAAATTGTGAACAAAAGCAGCAGTTTAATAATTAAATGTAAGGAAATAATTCAGAGATAAGTTTTTTTATGTTTTTCTATATATTGTTAAAAGTATATAAATAAAGTGAAATAATAATTCTAACTTGAATTCATTTTGGGGGGAAGAATAGTTTATGAAAATAATTGTTGTGTGTATTATTGAGTTACAGTAATTATTATTTACAATATACAATATTGGTCAGAAGGTTTTAAATATAGTAAGTATGTGTACCAGTCAATCAACTGCAAATAATCCTAAAATAAAAATGGTTTTAGAAACTGATCTAGTTGAAAAAATACAAAGTTTTGATGTTAATAAAAATAATACTCAGACTTCATTTTTTTAAAATGGTTTAATTATAGGATAAAGATATAATATATTGTTTATGCCTTTTTAAATATTATTATAAAATCACATCTCAAAGGTAAGATGTGTTGAATAAAAACCAAATTAAGTATAGCATGAATAATGCAACACCATAAAGGGCGTATATAGCCTGAATGTAAAAACAATAAGTCAATATGAGCCAAGTTGAAATTCGTTTATATTTTATAATATATTTTATACAAGGAATGGCCACCCATCCGTATAGCGGTTAGTGACGCGGACTGCGGTGTCGTAGGAATCTTGGGGAAGGCATGGATGTTTGTAAATGTATAGTGCCTTCACGGCATTCCGGCAATAACCGTCGAGCCGCAAGTCCTCTCGTGAGGTTGGTGGATGGGGAAGAGAAAAAGGAAGATTCCTGACCTACCCCAGGGTTGTCCTCCCTCAAAATTGGGATGGAACCAAGCCAAATCGTACTGACACCTGCATGGTGCTAAAACAATGCATCTCAAACGTTTTATACTTGCGACCCAATTTTTCAATCACAATTTTCATCGCCCCCTCCATATAATAACAATGTACTTCTTTCAATAATAATATACTTCGACGCAAAGCTGCAATACGACTTTAATTATAAACCGTACAAATTATCAAGATAAGTATTAAATTTTGCATATAATTTTACAACGTGCCCATAAGGTCACTGTTCATTATTAAACTTGTTTTTAAATTAGTACCGTTAAATTAATTATGAAACACATGTTGATACATTCATAAGCGTATTATATCACTCTAAATGAGTTTTTTTTATTATGCCAGAATGTATTTCTTTTGCTTCTTTTCAGTAAAATATACTATTTTTTTAAAAAAAATAATCTTTCGTTATCTACTTTTTGATATACTCGCACCTCCATGTAGGGTTATTACGCCTACTTACGGAGGCACACCCCACAGTTTGAGAAACACTGTGCTAAAAGCTAAAGTTAAACAACTGGCGTAAACATCTAGCCACCAGCCGCGGTGAATTGCGTGGAACTTGATCTGTTGTTGCTGTTGATCAGATGGCATAAGTAAGAGCAACACATAAGAATTTGAACGCTTTTCAAAATAATAGCTTAATTTTCTCACAGTTGGTGCTGCTTAAAAATTAGCTACAGATTACTGTTACAATATAAGCCCCCTAGAAATAGAATTTAGCTGTACATATTGTGATTAACAATTAATAGTGCACACACTTTCCATTTCCCAAGGATGTTAAGCGTTAGAGTACACACATGTTTGGCATATAATGTAATACTACACTGGTGTGCAAAACTTAAGCAACAGGTGGGTTTATTGCCATAACTTCACGAAAAATCATCTGAGAGACATGAAATTCAGAAATGAGGGAGAGTATTATGTACGTAAAGAATGACGAAAGCATCGGCGCTGAAAAAGAATACAATGCATATGGTATGGAATCAAACAAAAACGAGCGTTATTGAACGCATAGCATCGAGACTCATGATGGTCTATCCAACAGGAAGAACAGCAAGCAGATGTTCCTTAATATGGTATATGTCCTCCCCTCACTGCAATGGTTGCTTCGTACCGTCTCCGCATCCTCAGAACCAGCTGGTGCACCATTTCTTGCGGTAGGAGTAATCATTCTTCAATCAGCATCTGTTTGAGTTGTTGGGTGTTCTCCGGATGATGTAATCGTACTGTAATACGTCTCCCCAAAGCATCCCACACATGTTCGATGGGATTTAAATCTGGGGAGTACGCTGGCCAATCCATTCGAGTGATATATTCACTTTCCAGCAGCTCCTCAACAGCAGGAGTCCGATGTGGCCGGGCATTGTCATCTATAAAAATGAAATCTGGGCCAATGACACCCCGAACAGATTCACATGGGGAAGAAGTGCGTTCCCACAATAGCGATCCCCGATTACAGACCCTCTATCGAAAATGTGGAGCTCAGTTCGCCCGTTCAGCATAATGCCTCCCCTAGACAAGAACTCTAGGGACCACCGCAATGGTTACTTTCCTTGATGTTACTGGTATAAAACCGTGTTCCGATCTCTCTCCAAATCAAACGCGGTGAGAATCGCTTCTGGCACTGAACCGACTCTCATCCGTAAAGAGGACACGACTCCATTGATCAGTTGTCCAGTTTTGTGCTCTGCACCACTGTAAACGGTGGCGTCGATGGTTAACTTTCAACGAGAGGCAGGGTTCAGGACGGCGAGCGAATAGGGCCATCTTTGTGAAGGCGTTCTGGCCACAGTAAACCGCGACACTTGTCGCCCCGTTGCTGTAGAGCTTTTGCTGAGCAATGACGCTTGCTGACTGCCGTCGGCCTCTTTTTCGCCTGCAGGATGATATATCGGTCATCCCCCCAGTTGTCGTCTCTCGGGCGGCCCCCACCAATCTTTCTAACCTGTAATTTGGAACGATTTCCAAGCGCGTGAAACGACACTTTTGTTGATTCCGAACTCTGCAGCTACACTGGTGACGGTACGCCCCTCCTCCAGCTTTCGATCATTCTTCCACGTGTGAAGTCGTCCAGGTGATTTCTTCCAGCAATATTTCACGAACTGACTCATTGACACTTGCAACGAATATGTTGAATTGCGTCTGCGTCCTTTTATTTTACTGTTGAACAGCACGCGCCGACATCACGCGTTTTGCGTACGCTCACGTCGCTTCTGACGTTTGGTTCCTGATAGGCCCCGCTTACATGGACGAAAATGCCGGCAATATACCGGGACGAATCCACTTTGTACCCGTTTACACGGCGATCCGGCAAAACCCGGGTCGAAATGCAGGTCCATTTTTTGTACCCCTTTTCGACTAGGAACTTTGGGGGGTAAAAAAGGAGAGTGTTTTCTAATTCTCCCATGATGCATTGCGCCAGAGATTCGTTTATTCAAGATGGCTGCTGTTTTTGATTGCTCGCGTTAGACAACAGAATAAATAATAACCCTCATAAACATCTGGGGAGACCAAAACGAATTGGATACAACTGTCCGGGATTCGGAAGTTTACAAGTGCCCATTTTCAATAAAAATTATATTCCATTCAGGTACAGGGAAGGATGTACATGTTCCATTAGTATGTTCTGCATGTATGTTTCAATATTTTAATAAGATAATACATATATTTTAATACAGTTTTTGAGATTGATTTAAAAATATATACAATATAATTTTTTTTGAATGTACACAAAAAAAAAAATTGCAATTTTTTTGTTATTTTCTGATTTATCTAATTGAGTATTTCCGTATAAGAAGTAAAAAATTAGTAATATCTTGTAACTAAATAACTCCATAAAGGTGTATTGAATTTTTTTACTGTGAAAGTTGATATAACCAATAGAATGATCTGTTTTATATTAACATTCCCTTAAATTCATGTGGATAAGAACTTAAAAGAAAAATTTCTTTTTAAAATCTTTAGTTTTTGATCCACTTTCACTTATCCATTTAATTTTTGTTATTAAAGCAAAACCATGATTTACTCTACCAAAAGAGATTTCTTTTATACACATATACATACAAAATTATTTTATAAAAGTAGGCTAAGTACTATTTTTTTCTCCTCGAAGGATTAAATAATCCCACAATTATAAACATACTATGAACAAGTTCTTATGAAAACATTGCACATCAAAGAAAATACACACTTTTTTACAAAAGTTGGTTAATATGAAAGTTTTTGTTTAACAACTAGGAATTCTGAGATGGAAATAAAATTGCTTTTAACATCATTGAAATGTTTTGGTATCTGAAATAATCTTATAAAAAAAACTAACATTTGATATGCTTTATACAGACTTCCTTTGTAATTATTACCCTTCAGAAGGTTTGAATTTTTTTTTAAAATGTCTGTCTCCAACATTCTGAAATAAATTAATTAGATGTTTTTGAATAAATTAAGAAACATGTTTAAAGAAATAGGCTCTTTTAATAAAAATTATAAAGTAGAACAAATTAAATTGTTTCTCGGAAAATTTCTCGTATACAGTTTTATTTAATAATCATACTCATTTTAATATACATCATTTGTCGACACTTAATTTTAACATTACATGAATGCACTATAAATAAAGCATTCCATGATCTGCTATATAAATCAGACTCTCTTGAAAGAGTAACATTATACTATAAGGACAAAATCGAGGATCTATCTGCCACAATATTCAACATGCATAATATCTTCAAGCAATTATTATATCTCAATTTCTTTTATCTTATTGATCATGTAAATATCTTATCAAAATTCTCTGAAAAATCTTATGAATGAAGTCTTGCAATTTATTTACAACAAAAAGTATTAATTTTTAAAAATATTTAGAAAAGAGTGATTAAATGTCATTAACCCAAACAAATAAAATGAAACAAAAATTAAAGAACATTATCTCTAAATCAAAAGATTTCATAGATAAAAGGTCAAATTACGATAAATTTCTAAAAAATGTTCACTTTTAGGTTTATGACATAAAAACTTAAATTTTTAAACACTTAGTGATTACTCAATTAAAACATAGTAAAAAAAAATTATAAAAACATTTTTCTTCAAAGTTTCTGCGAATTTTATTTACTCTAATTTCAATACTATCAAAACTATTTTAATCAAATTAATGCTTTTTTTCATTTTTGGATACAATAAATTTACAAAAAAGTAAGATTTGAAATGGTCTTCTCCCCTTGTTTTCAAAGAAATTAATGGCAAAAACTAGTCTTTTTAGTCAGCCAACTGTGTGAAATATACCAGAAACTAGAAGAAGCAAAAACCTATAACATTTGTATATAGGTAAGCTGCACATAGACTAAAATATTATTATTTTTGAGAAATTGTATATGGTATCGGTCTAGATTAAATGAAATATAACAAGAATTTTGAAATTTCAAATCTTACAAAACTGGCAGAATTATAAAATCACTTCTATACAGTCAACTTTCAGAATTTACATAGAACAAATTAGAATACTGAAATCCACATGCAACTTATAGAAAGAAGTTGAATAAAAGAAACAAATACATGACATGTTATTTCGTTATCACTGATATGCAACTGAAGTATCATTTTATATATTACATTAATACTTTAAAAAATGGAAGATGAAAACGACATCAGAAAAAAATTCTGAATTCTCAATCTGAAATTTAATGTTTGAAAATTAATAACAATCATTATTAATTCGATAAGTTACAAGTTTATCATTAATAAATTAATCACAATGTGTACTAATTATGGCAAGTTCTTTTGCAGGGCATTCCTAAATTTGATTTAGAAACTTCAGTTTCCCAAATTACACATGAGCAAAAAATATTATTAAATTACTTTCCAAAGTTTCTCTAAGAAATGCTAAATCAGTACTAAACAGCATGCATTAAAATGAGACTAATTTCGCCAAGCAAAAAGACATAATAAATTTTAAAAAAACAATTACATCACTATTATTGTTACTGTGTGCAAACGTGATCAGGGACAGTTTCTACTATTGGCTGTATATCGCAGCATTTGGCGGTTTTTTTATTTTAAGAAATTTGCCGATATTATATACAATACAAACACCCCAAATTTGTCCTGTAAGCATATGTTACACAAAAATAATATTCAGTGATTTTGGATGATGAAACACTTATTTTTGAAAACATTTCTTTTTGAAATTACCTTTTTTACTGAATTCTTCATGAATATAGATTATTGTAAACAACAATGTCAAGTTATTCATTTAAGGTAAATAGAGAGTTGAAAAAGGTTGTATTAAAATTCTGAATATTTTTATTGCTTTCAGAAAGGAAGTAAACATCCTACAGAAAATGTCTATATGTAAAGTCGTATTTGGTTTCATGATCCTAATTTCCCATAAATATCATAGAACTGATTTAAGTACACTTCTTGGGTCAATATTTGTAACTAACTCATGCGACAAATTTATTTAGGTCTTAAATTTATTAGCAGGATAATATCAATATATTTAGCATTTAGACTTTACTTATGTAAAAATCCAGAGTATTCTTATGTTTAATACATTTCAGCTGGGGTTGCAGATTTTTTTTTAACACACAATGTTGATATTTCAATAACAAGTGTAAAGTCTTTATATGAAATTTATCAAAATGTCATTAAATCACACATTTTAATTGTGCATGTTCTCAATAAATGCATATTTATCCATAGTAAAAAGGTACATCTGTGTGAGAAAAATTTGTATCAAATTCTGGAAAACAAATATGTTAAGGTAAACCCTCACATAATAAATAGATACGCACACAAATATTTAATAAAAAAATTTTAACTAAAAGAATTATGGATTTTTAAGTCTGTGACTTTTTATTTTGATCATGTACAAGAGAACAGGAATTTAATATTCTCAATGTATGCACACAATTTTAGTATTTCGATAATACACACATTTTAATGCCTTAATTTTTTACCACACATAATGTAATTCTCGATAAATTATATCTTTTACTAAAATAGTACTGCGAATACAGACTTTCAAAATGTTACATGATTTTTTATATATAAGCACCTTACAAAATGGTAATTCTCATTTCTAATGTTTGAAAGTGGTATAAATTATATATATATATATATATATATATAGTATATATATATATACTCTTTGTTTTAATATGACAGGTATAGCAGATCAGATTTTTCTGTGTTCTTACTTTTAAATAATTTAAATATTAGAGAAATATCTCTTTTAACTACTCTAAGATGTGTGTAAAACAAATAAAAAAAAAAAAAAAATTAAGCTAACCTAATATTATTTTATTTTTTATGTATGTTCTCTATATATAATTTAATTTAAAATAAATTGGTGGCGACGGTTTCTAAATGGTTGGTATTGAAAGCAAATGTCGTTCTTATCCATTTTTACTAAACACTCGAATTTTTACCGGGATATTAAAGAGATTTTTTCCGACAGTCGACTTCTTTTAATATAATTGAGCAACCACGTATAGTCAAATACGAAATTTTAGTGGTCATAGAAATGTTTGGTGGTAAAAAACGAAAACATAATCACATGTCCTCTTCATGATAATCGCGCTAAAAATTCTAGTTTCCATGGTTACATTTTACAATCACGTGAATCTATCAACCAATCACCAGATTCTTATGAAAACGCACCCGATTCTCATGTAAACGGGTCGAAAAAAATACCGGTATAATCCCGGCTTTCATCCGCATTTCGGAATTGCCGGTATTATGCCGGGTTCCATGTAAACGGGGCCTATATTTGTATACGCATGACGTTTCTACTGACTTACTTGTTCACTGTACTGATCTCCAGAC
>BMAU01010763.1:0-320508 GCA_019973935.1 Trichonephila clavipes | reverse complement strand
TATGGGCAGAACCCCTACAGGATTCAAACAGCACCGGAAGATCAATAGAACGACGAACTATAGTGCTTTCAGTGAGATTACGACGCTCCAGACATTTTTTTCTCCCATCAGGACGTGGACAGCTGTTCGTGAACCAGGAGTCTGTGAATCAAGAGTCCGTGAAGTGCCTGTTGAAAGGAAGACGAGTCTTTCGCGACTGACTATACAAATTTTTTTGGGACTTTGATATGGACATTTCCTCAATGAATTTTCTTGTATTGGATGTGCCGACGCTAGGGCAATTTTGTATTTACATTTACTTAACTGAAATTTTTGTGTTTCATTATTTTTAGTTTTATTAATCTGAAAGAGGGGAGGAGTGATGGGAGGTCGCCGGTCCCTAAGGTTGCAACTGTAATTTTTACATCTGCCCTGTTGTTGTTTACAACAAATGGAATTTGGTGAATGCGTCTCTTTACCCCACCGAAAAGGGTGACGCGTTCCCACGCCTGGAAGGGGGCATTGTTCTCATAAATTATATCATGGTATAGGGGGTGTCATTAGGATTTTCCCGCGCTTGGGGATGTCACTGACCGTGAGACGGTATTCATCCGCTGACTATAGAACCAATCAGACATAATGATTGAGTTAATGTAAATAACCCGCTCCAGAATACAGGAGCAAGCCACCGTTGGATAAAAGCGGATGCACCCCGAATTGTGACACTCTCTCTCTTTTTTGACTCGCTCTCTGACACCCACTTGGTCTGACACGTCCCTTCCAATTAGTCACCGCAGGTGGGGACTCCAGGCAGCGACATGACTCCTCTCCTCTCTCTCTATCAGTTAAGTAAATCTTTATGCTTTAACTTAATTTCAATCTTATTGTGTTAAAATATCTTAATGATTTTCTTAATTTCAATTTTATTGTGATAAGATAAATTAATGATTCTTGAAAGAATGTCTTTTGATTTAGCGTACAGTTTATTTGTCTTTAAAAGACCTAATGTTTAAACTTAAGCTATAATGTGACGCTGATAGAAGAGTAGAACCGGGTTTTAATTTAAAATGGAATTAATGGGAATAATATAATTAGTTAAATTAAGTAAGCGTCGCATTAGTACCTTTAACGCCAGGCCCATCGGAGAAGGCGTTCTCTGTGGTGCCGGAAACACCGGAATTGGAGAGACAATGAAAGGGGACGAGTACTCTTTACAGATGAGAGCAGATTCAGTTTGAGTAGCGATTCTCATCGCCTACTCATCTGGAGAGAGTGGGGAAACCGCAATCATCCCTCGAACATCATTGAAAGGGACAGGTATGGAGGTCGCGGTGTTCTCATTTGGGGAGGCATCATGCTTGGTAGTCGTACAGACCTTCACATCTTCGACGCAAGTTCAGTTAACGGGATCCGTTATTGTAACGAGATTCTTCTTCCATATGTGCGTTTTTTTAGAGGCGCTATGGGTCTGCAGTTCCTTTTCATGGACGACAATGCACCATGTCATCGCACAGTAGCTTCCGAACAGCTCTTAGAGAGTGAGGATATTGAAAATATGGATTGGCCGCACGATCTCCGGATCTCAATCCCATCGAGCATGCATGGTCAGACGCTTGGCAGCTCGTACCTTACCACCAGTAACGATTAGGGAGCTTCGATTGGCGCTGCAAGACGAATGGGCAGCAATGCCTCAATAACTCATTGACACCCTCATTCTCAGCATGGGCAGACGCTGTGGAACCTACCTAGCAGTCAGGGGAGATCATATCCCCTACTAAAGACCGGATGTTTCTTGCTGGACACCCATCACAGGGATGTTTCGGCCTTCAGTCGCATTGCGGTCCATGCTACTTTTTCAATCAAGCTTTGTTTTATCCCTCTGATTTCTCTTTTAGTAAGTGTTGCTTACATTACACATGTCCTTACGTATTGGGGATCTTACGGTATTAAATGTGTTGATTTGGAAAGCTTTTGTACAAAGTTATATTGAAAAAACCGTCTCGTCCTTAATTTTTGCACACCAGTGTATATGATAAGCTTTAATTTTTTTTACATTAACAGTAACCTTAATAAACTACATTCATATTAGAAGAAATTTAACATGCTGTGACAACGCAGCATAACTTTATTATGCGTTAAATTTAATTACCACATTGCATCATACCGTATATAATACACACATCATTCAGCGTGAAAAATAGGGTATTCTTCAGTACAGTTGCTATTTTGAGTTAGAGATGTATAAATTCATTAAACTATATATATTTGTGCCAAATATATACTAATTCTGCTTATATTCTGGACACGTTCTTATTTATACGTATCATATGAGAATTTCTTGATTATAATATACTTTTAATACGTAATGCATAATATATAGAATTTTAAGTTTAAAACATTACGTTTGCACACACACAGTTATAGCTTCTTCATAAAGTATAATCTTTAAATACATAAATAGAGTTTTGAAACTTTTATTTTGATATTCCGTATGTTTTCTTAATTACGATCACCCTAACTTGTTTAATATTTTCTATGTTTTGAAAATACGAGAATATAATGTAATTTATAGGTAATTAGTATATATGTGATCATTTTACACGCATATGTGTTAAATTTTTCATTAAAAGTGTATCTACCATACAATCTTTAAACCATAGCTATAATATTGTATCGTTCCTAATTGGTCACAAATTTAAAAAGAAAATAATCTTGGGCCCTTTTATTTAAATTGCTAAGAAAAGTTAAAAACAATAATCCTAACATATTTTAAAGACTTAAGAATTTATTATGCACGAAGGCTTTCCAAAACACCTCTGCCACGATTAATTCTAAAAAAAATGAAAAAGGATTAAAATTATACTCGTAAGGTATCTGACTACGTTCGGTACTGTGATAAAGCGTAAAAAGGATAATATTTATGATATCCAGTGTCACTTAGATTGGAAAATGTGAATAAAATTTTTCTAGCACCATAAAAAATTATTTAAGTATAATATTTTGACAAAAAATTAATATAGAATGACCAATTTACAAAATATTCTCCTTTTGCGAAAAACGCTTCTATTATAATAATATTTTGCATATATATAGCTCAGACTTATGTACAGAGACTCTACAAGAATTTTTGAAAAATATAACTTAGAAGTGGGTTTATTCATGTTTGACGACAACTGAGGGGAGAAATTTTAAGAAAAAAACACCGATAAAGTATTTCAATTAGCTGTAACTCGTAGAATATAATGTCAATTTTTTTTAAAAAAAATTATAGTTCAGACTCTCTGGAGAAGCATTACTTTATATAAGCAAAATATTATTATTTTAGAAGCATTTTTTATAAAAGGAGAACATTATGAAAAAGGTTGTTCAAAGTTAATTTTTTACAAAAATAATGTATTTAAATATTTTTTTCTTTTGTCAAAATATCCTTAAAACAATTTTATTCATGTCTTCTAATATAAGTAACACTAATTTCTTGTAAACTGTCCATTTATGCGCTTTTTTTAAAATCACGGTTCTGAACGTAGCTGGACACCTTAATCTTTAAGAGATGAAGTTACAGTAAGGCGGGTTGAAAACAATGAATTTTTTACCCAAGTGTTTTGAAAAGTAATGGCCAATATACAGATTAAAATTCTGTTTATGTGAAATTAAAGGGAATTATATATATATATATATATATATATATATATATATATATATATATATATATATATATATATATATATATATATATATGTCGCAGGGAAATGGCGAAATTAGGAATTTCATCAAATCCCTAAGGAAGATGATCAATTGACGGGAGATATTAAAATAACATATGTTCAAGGTCATTTCCATGATGAAAGTAAGTGATTTTATCAAATTTCTTAAGCGTTTCAGTGAAATGATAAAATGCACTAGTCATGTTTTGCATTGGCAAAATGCTATACAGGAGGAGAGTAAACACTGGTGATCGAGTCCTTTTACTTCCTAACCATACCAGTAGTATATTGACCCCCTAAATATCAACCCCTTATCTTTAAAAAAATGGCACCATAGGATTAACATAGGGATTGATATTTTTGTGTGTAAGCAACCGAGAGGAAAGATGTTATACGTCAAAAAATACCAGCCTTATTTTGTGATTATTTGTTAATTAGTTTCGAATAAATAATTTGTATTTCATTAACTATTGTTGTATTACTTACTTCTTCGTTTAATATTGCACCCTTTTTGTTAAAAAAACACTTTTAAACTCTTGATAATATTATTTCATCATTTCACTGAAACAGATCCGAGTTTTATTTAAATCCATTACTTTTATTGGGGAAATGACTTTAAAGAGACGTTTTTTAAACATCTTGCGTGAATTGATCACCTCTCTTAGAGATTTGATGAAATTACTAATTTCACCATTCTCCTGCGACATATATATATATATATATATATATATATATATATATATATATACAAACATTTTATTATTTTTAAAAATAAAATTTTTGTTTATTATTTTACAAAAAGAAAAATGAAATTCATCCAAATCACAACTGCAGTTAGGATT
This sequence comes from Trichonephila clavipes, assembly GCA_019973935.1. Classification (NCBI taxonomy): domain Eukaryota; kingdom Metazoa; phylum Arthropoda; class Arachnida; order Araneae; family Nephilidae; genus Trichonephila; species Trichonephila clavipes. Next base: position 315,983 of record BMAU01010763.1, on the reverse strand, counting down.
ATTATATCGCTGTTGTGGTTTAATTTGCAAAACTGTAATAATTCTTTTGTTTTGTTTTCCTTATAAAAGAAATACGTGCAAAATATAAATGATTTGAACATCGTAAGTGTGAAATATGTTTTGTGTGAACAAAAAAAGAAGTGAAAAGAAGTGATTGTTAAAACCTTAATTCAAAATTATAATTCTCAACATATTTTAAATTTTTATGAAGCTTATCGGAATTAAATTACTTTAGTTCAAAAATTCTGAAACATTATTCCATTTTGAATTGAATTTTAAGCTTTTTTTTAGACTAAAAAGAAATGGCTTGATGTTATTTAGATGTTATAAAATGAGTACGTTGCTTCAGATTGATTATTATAGGTCCTAGTTTTTTACTTCTTGAGGAAACATTTTGATTTTATAAGCATTTGAACTACTCACTTAAACATTTGAATTTATACTCTGAATATAAAATACACTCATATCAATAAATTAAGGCTAATGAAGTTCAGGCAAAGAAAGAGACAGAAGCAAAACAAATTTGACTTATTTTTAAAGTCTATTTATTAAACAAAAGGTAAAGAGCAAAAAAGATGCTATATGTTTGACATAATTAATAAAAATTGCAATTTTTACTCCCTGGAGTAAATTTCAAAAAATAACCTATTTACAAAAAACAATATAACATGGTTAATATGAGGGTTAATACGGAGTATGTCTCCCGGACGATGCAATACAGGCATTACAACGCCTAGGTATGCTGAGTATCAAATTATCAATCTGATCTTGGGAAATATTACACCACTCATCAAGCAACCACCGAAGATCCGGTAGACAGGTGGGAGGGTTGACGGGCTGCAATTCATCGGTCAAGCATATCCCACACATGCTCTATTGGAATCAAGTCCGGGGAGTATGCTGGCCAATCCATACGGGTGATATCCTCCGATTGAAGGCATTCGTCCACAATGTTTGCACGGTGAGGACGGGCGTTGTCATTCATAAACAGAAATTCAGCATTCATGCCGCCCCGAAACAAACGTACATGTTGTTCCAGAATAACATCCCGAAAGTTGTGGCCTGTCATCGTTACACTCTGAACATGCAGGTCAGTTCTGGAACCCAGAATAATTCCTCCCCGAAAGAGCCATCCTGCACCACCGTAATGATGTCGTTCAATGGTGTTCTCTTGGTGGTAACGGGTCCCTGGCGCTCTCCATATTAAAGTCCGGCGAGAATCAAACTGCAAACTCAACCTGGACTCGTGAGAAAACATCACACAATACCACTGTTGTCGAGTCCACAATGCATGCTCTTTACTCCAGGTTAATCGCAGGCGACAGTGAGTTGCGGTAATTGGAACACATCTGACAGACCTACGAGCATATAGACCAATGTGCCCTAAGCGTCTGTACACGGTCTGCCTTGAAACTGTCGTACCAGTAGCTGAAGATAGCTGACGAGACATGTCTGATGCTGTGCTCCGTCAGTTTTTATTGGCAGTAACTGCCAAATACCGGTCCACATTCGGCTTTGTAACTCTGGGGTGACCTGTGCTGTAACATCTACTCACATTACCATCATTTTGAAACCGTTACCAATACCTGGAGCTGACACTCTGGGCGGTTCCAAGTTCCTCGGATACTTACAGCTGAGTACGTCTACATTCTAGTCGTCCAATAATTCTACCACTTAAAAATCATCTAAATGCTTTCTTTGTACCATAACTATGCGGTTATTGCACTGAAAAGCTTTTAAAGCGCTTGTGCACAATTTTACTTCTTTGCCACCATTCCTTATATACCCATCTCTTACACTCTCGTTATTGTGACGTACTTTCCGTGCCATCTGGTGGTTTCCTGTAATTTGCATATTCTTCTTTAAGATGTGTGTGATAATTCTACAGGTGCAATTTTTATTTTTGAGTTTAATTTCTGTGTGATTCTGAATTATCCTTAATTTATGGATATGAGAGTATATAATTAAGTAGTGTTTGCTTATTATTCTGTTTTATTTTAAAATAGTTACATAAAATATTATATATGTCCAAAATTTAAATTAAATACTTTATCTTACACGTGGAACATAACAGTAAGTGAAACCACAACAATTATTCAAGTAAATTAATCTAATTTGGCGAAATGCTTATTTTTATTCTTCTTAATTAAATCAAAATATTTTTTCTTGGAAAGTTAAAATTGATAAATATACTTGAGTTAAAATTATCATTAATGTTCACAGAAGAAAAACAGTTATTTTTTTCCCTCATTAATACTTTTCTGATATATTTGTTTGAACATAACATTCAAACATAAATATATATAATATTTATGATTCAGATTTGCAATTTTTAATTAAACTTTTTTTTTAATTTTATACTTTTAATTGTTACAAAAACTCATGTCAACATTTACTGTTAAGTCATTAATTTTACGTTTAGAATATCCCTATTATTAGTAAACTTTCCTTTAGGTATATTACCATTTATCCTTTTGAGAAAAAAGTATCAAGACAATTAATTCAGCTCTTGTTTGGGCAGACGCAAGAAAACTTTTCAATTTCGCAATGTGGCTTATTTCAAGAAATGAATAATAAATTACTTTCCCTTATTCCCGAAATTGTGTGATTAACAATGAAGATTAATTTGTATGTTTCATGCTTGCTTAAATCTTAGTAGAATGGAAGAGAAATGAATGCTTTTAAAATTGTTTTGTTTTTAAAACTTTGAAGATTTCTAAGAATAATCTAATTTTGAATTGTCATCATTATGCAATTTTCATCTTTGGAAGCAAAAGTATCTCTTTTGATCAAGAAAATAAGAAAGATCAATATTTACAGTTCTTGCACTTTCATGAGGATTGTTATGGGAATATAAAAATAATCCTTTAAGAAAGAAATGAAATTCTAGGGCAGGTTAAAACTTTTGTACTCATGTTTCCAAAGAATTGATAATTACGTATTATTTTTTCAACAATATTGTTTACATAAATAAAAAACGATTTATATGATACTTATTCTCTATAGAAGAAAAATTTGAAATGCTTAAAGTTAATACTTGTGTTACTTGTAATTGTTTTTTTCGAATGGAAATAAACTTGTGATATTTTTCTCAAAAGGGTATTTTTGTCCTTAATGTGTATTCGCATAAATAAAAATAAAAATAATTACATTATAAGTTTTGTAATGATTTTGATTTTGTATTCCGCGTTGCCGTATAAAGGTTTTAATATCTGAAATAAGAACATATACACATGTTCATTGCATATATGTATTATAAATGTACGAAATTATTACATCAATCATCATTAAAACTCCAGATTGACTGAAATGATATAACACAGAATTTAAATGCAAAATTCAAATCACGTTCTGTAACTCAGTACTAATTGTGGTACAAGAGACACGTTTTCCATATTTCCGGGACATTTCATGCATGCTCAAAAAATGAATCTTACAATTGCCAATCATATCTCAAACTAATAATGATTGCTACTAAATGTATGTAATAATGCCATACACAACTCTTACCACCCTATAATTTTAATGCATTTGAAAAAATATAACTTTACAGAAAAACGACAATATTTTGTACTTTTTCTCCATGTAAAGTACAGTAAATAGATGATTTATTTGATCATTACCCTTCGAGTGGATGTAATAATAATTTATGATCAAATTAAATATTCCATATGTATTATTCTGCCTTCACAATCAAAATCTTAAAACATTTATAGGCTAAATTCTCAATGGAATTGAAATATGGTATTATTTTTACATAATAATTAGTTTCTAGTATAATGAAAATTTTCAAATAATTTATGTTTGTTTAATATGTTTTTGATAATAGACAATTTTACTATGGCATTTAATGTATCCGAATACTTGCGACAACTTCTTTTTTTAAAAAATAGATATATGGAGATTTTTTTGGTAGTTTTTTTTATATTTTTAGTACATTTTAAGAGAAATATGCTAAAATTAAAAAAATATATATAATTACTGCTAAAATAGAAAAAATATTGGGTAGAAATTGACAAAAAATTACATAAACGACACCCACTCTGTACAAATAGTTAATGAACATATTCTCAATGTTTCAATTTTGATGTATTAATTTGTTATTCCATTTTGAAATGACCTTCAAAGTAACAGACATTTTAATTTTTACAAAAACAAGATCACGTTATCTTCGTAGATATATGCAATTGCTTAAGAAAACGGTGATTATATTCATATATATAAAACTGTAAATTTTGTAATGAAACAGTGATTGATAAACTTGAAGGTTAAAACACTTTTATTGTTATACCTACCATACACAAAAAAATTAGCAAATTATTTTAAAAACGTTTTAAACAATCGCTGTCCTAGTTTGAGGTTTTGAGGAAAGTAAACACATTTTAAATTTTAACATCTTATGTCAAGTTAGGGCATCTGTTTTTTACTAAAACGCATGTAGTTTTTGTTCTAGTGAATAGAAAACAAAAAATTATTATTTTTATAAAACTAATAAGATGGCCCATTAAATAAAATCATTAAGACAATTGTCAATGTTTTTAAAAAAAATCATGATTTTAGAGTAGTCGAATATCTTAAATTTATGATTTCTTTAAAGGAATATATATACGAGCATTTATACACTTATCAAAGCATACACGCACACTCATACAAACTCACGGATATATATATATATATATATATATATATATATATATATATATATATATATATATAATCCATAAATATAGGTACACAGATAGCAATAGAACCTAAGTATAACTATTCAAGATAGGAAATATTAGGCACAGTAGTACAATAACAAACTCCTGGCCTGAGGAACCAAGATTGCAGGTTTAAACAAGCTTTAGGGCAAGCAACCTTCACCTGTAATTTGTCTATACAGAGTACCAAGGGGGAAAGGAAGGAATAATATTAGAAGAAACGTAAATATTACAAATAAAATCACTATACTAATAAAATATAACGATAAAATTATAGCCTACTAGTATCCACATTATAGATTTCAAGGCGATACAAAAGGTAAATAGGAAGACTTCCTTCGTGAGTGCATCAACTGGTTATGTTTCCAGCCAAATACAACAGAGGAATATCGATACCGCATAAAGTTAAAAATTATTATAGAAAAATATAAATTATATATATATATATATATATATATATATATATATATATATATATATATATATATATATATACCTTTAAAAAACCATAAATATAATATTGACTTAAATGTTTGGGGAAAATAAATGAAGACAAGAAATATTTAAATAATAATAATATTAATTTTATAAATATGTGGCACCATCTATTGAATAATTGTATAATTGGTTAAAATAGTATTATTAAAACATAATGTGTCAGTAATAGTTATTAATACATATTGCATATCACTGAAAACTATTAGAAATATAATTGTAAAGAAAGTTAGCAGGATATCCATGTTCAATACATTGTTTAATAATATTGATTAAGATTTAAATAAATATTAGCTTTATCGCTAACTAATACATTATTACGATAAATATAGTTAAAAATGATATTTCTATATATAGATATACATAAATTTGAATTCCAGTAAGGCACTTTAAAAATGTAAAAATTAAAGTCATCTCTTTTATCATAAATATTACTATGTAATATCAAATATTTAATAAACAATGTTACGCGTCTAAGTAAATAGTTTTAATTGGATTGGGATTAATTGTAAATAATATTAAGTAATCCGGATAAAAATAATATTGGGATTAAAATTATCATTTTTACCAAAAATAATTAAACACATCAATATATCTAAAAATGTAATAGTCGTTATTAATAATATAATTATATTCATAAAAGTGTAAACATAAATCAGTCAAACAATTGATAGCTTGGCATCCTTGTGGCAAACCTTTACTTTGTTTATAAAACAAACCATTAAAAAAAAATGAATGTAATTTTCTTTTAAGACTGAGAGTTTTGAATTTGTTAAAATTAATATTAAGATAAAGATTAAAGCTAAGATTACTGTCTTTAAAGATTGTATAATTGAACTAGAAAACTAGTGTATTCATAAAGCACAAACAAACATGTTGAATAATATAAAGGGAGTTTTTTTAGAGGTATAAAACTTTAAATTGCAATAAAACAACGATGTATTATTCGATTGACATGAATTATTTTTTATTCGAAAGATAATCTTGTGGCATTACATTTTAAATATGATTTCTGGCATATGACTGCAACGGCTGGCTCGGATGTAATCGAATCTGGACGTCCAATTTTCGATGACTTTTTCCAACATTTGTGGCCGTATATCGGCAATAACACGGCGAATGTTGTCTTCCAAATGGTCAAGCGTTTGTGGCTTATCCGCATAGACCAATGACTTTACATAGCCCCACAGAAAATAGTCTAGGGGTGTTAAATCACAAGAGCTTGGAGGCCAATTCACAGGTCCAAAACGTGAAATTAGGCGGTCACCAAACGAGTCTTTCAATAAATCGATTGTGGCACGAGCTGTGTGACATGTTGCGCCGTCTTGTTGGAACCACAGCTCCTGGACATCATGATTGTTTAATTCAGGAATGAAAAAGTTAGTAATCATGCCTCTATACCGATCACTTTTGACTGTAACGTTGTGGCCTTCATCGTTTTTGAAGAAGGATTCCACCAGCCCATAAAGCGCACCAAACAGTCAGTTTTTCTGGATGTAACGGAGTTTCGACATACATTTGTGGATTAGCTTCACTCCAAATGCGGCAGTTTTGTTTGTTGACGTAGCCATTCAACCAAAAGTGCGCTTCATCGCTAAACAAAATTCGCTTATGAAAATCGGGAACAACGGCAACCTCGTTTTGTGCCCATTCGACGAATCTACGCCTTGCTTGATGATCGTTTTGATGAATTGCCAAACCAAATTGAGAATAAATCACTTGACAGCTGTTAAATCGGTCGCCAGCTTGGAAAGTAATGCCAGCTTAAACTTCTATACCTGGGGAAAAAAACACTCTTTATATCAAAAGTAAGCAAGATAGAATTTCCGAATAAATATGTAAAAATATATGGGGGGGATTCTAAAATTTTGTGACGAATTATAAGAGTGGTATAGATTATTAATAAAACATTTTTTTAATATAAATGTATAGGTGAAGCTCAGAAAAAGCACTTATGCTACACTTTATAACAATACAGCCCGAAGCGCCACCTACGAATCCGTTGGTTCTAGATATGCCGTAGGTGGCAATAAATGATGCCAGCAACTTGTCGTAGAACAAAGTCAAAGAGCAGGTGAATTATGTCCTGAAGGTTGAGCTACCATTTACTCTTGACTATTTATTGTCCTTCCAGCGTGGCTGTCCACAGAAACGACGAACAATCACATCCCAGTGTTCGATAAGTAAAGGTTAGTAGAGACCAGTGGCCTGTTAAACAACTAAACACCTTGCAGCGCTTGTTTCCTGATCCGTTCCATAGGCAGTCGAGCGTAAAGCTGGTAAATGACTTTGGATACGCCAAGATCGAACACTGCTACCAGCTACAATAAGTATGTCATCCATAAACAGTTAGTAGCTTACGTGTCCTACAAGGACAACGGTGACACGCTATTGTAAGTTATGGTGACACAAACTTGATGTCTAGGATTTGTATTATTTTTAACCCTTCATTCTTATTATTTTGAAATAATAAGAAATGTAAAGGTTGAAAAAGAATGATTGGGGGATCTATATATATTAGATATTACACAAAATACTGAGAAACGTTGGAGCACTAATACTTATTAAATGAAACAATGACTGTAATTGTTTCGGAAAAAATAATTCGATTTAAAAAAAGGACTAATATATTATAATACGATGTGTGTCATATACGAGTACGACAGTCGACGAAGATGATACTGATGTCGAAGCATTTTTAATTTACAAAATTATTCGAAATTTTGAATATTTTCAGTTAATAATATTTTAAACATCCGTTTTGGAAAAAAATAGTAAGAAAACTAATATACACTTTGAATAATGAAAATTAATTATCAAATGATTATCAGCGTTGTTTAAATTCTATTTTTAAAGCAGTATAATTAGCTCATATAATATAAATTAATCCCAGTGACTGAGAGGTTAGTGCATCGCGCTTCCACACTACAGGTCCGAAATTCAAACCCCGGGGGAGGTTGATTCAGCTTTTCATCCCTTTAGTGGATTGATAAAGGAGTACCAAGTTTGCTTGCGAGCTTAACACTGGGGATATTCTCGTGAGACTGACCAACTCACCAGAACAACTGCTCAAGCACTTCAGGGCCCAAGGTCGTGTATACTGAGTTGGGCACAGTAGGCCTTGTACCTCATAGGCTGTCGCGCCACTAAGTTAACGAGACACAATACGATTCAATTGACAAAAATCGGTCAAAAAATCAAATCTATTTTTTTAGCCTAAATTATTCTTAATATACTTTTTGATGACCTCACAAAATTTCAAAGCTCCAAACTTAAAAGAAGCAGAATTATGACAGCTTTTACGCTCGCTTTTTATTCACATTTCTATGGCAAATCAAAAATTTAAACTTACTTATTTCAGAAAGACAAAATAACTCATTTGTCGTTATTTAAAATTCTAAGGCTTTTTTTCTATCGCGCCTAATGCTTTAAATTTTTTTACCTATTGATAATAGTACGTGCAACAAAAGTTGTTATGCATTTTTGAATCAAAGCAATTCTTATTTTTTAAAAAAATAATTAAACTCAGAATTTATATATTTTTTCAGGAATTTTCAATGCGCATTCATAAAAAGAAGTATTGCACAAATAGCAATCATGTTACTGCGAAATCCATACAAACTTTTACTAAACTAAGTTTGATGTACTTGTAAAACAAATTTCATTCGTGTGCGTAAATTTTTATAAAAGATGTAGCATTTTAAAATCATTTCAAAAATTTTAAGTTTTTTTCCCCTAAAAAATTAAATGGTTAGCTTTTTATGAAAGTTTGAGCACAAAATCTGTTTTACATAGTATAGACACATAGGAGGCAACCAAATAATTTTGAAAAAACTTAAATTAAAAAAAAAAATTGTGTAAATCGTACCATGTCCTCTTAAGTTAACATAAATTACAGACAGAGAGAAAAAAGAACGGGGGTTATAATAAAATGCAGCAAAAAAGCTATTCTTTATACACTAATATTTGAGGAAGATAAGTGTTTCGTTACTGTTGAATTTCTCGTATTTACTAAAATCTAAACCCACACATTTTTCACTATGTTAATTCTTCTGAAAATCCGAAACGGCTTAGAATAAAAGGAAAAAGATGCTTTGTATGAGGCAGTACGAGCAATTACAGCTTCATGTATGTATTTAAAAGTTTATAATACTGGTAAAATAACTAATTATTCGCTTCTTATTAGTTCTTATTTTAAATTTATTTTAATTTCGTAAAATTGGATATCGATAAACCATTATAAACTGTTTTTTTCTATTTCACGTAACTTGTTGAGATTTTGGGGGTGGTTTATAATCGATGACGGCTTAAATTGGATTAAATACAGTATACTTAAATTAGCATTAATTTAAAAAATTCCTTATTTTTATATGTATTTATGAACTATCTTAAGTACATTAACTACATTAATTCAAAATGGTGACTATAAGTAGAAAAAAGTTATTGAATCTATGTAATGACTTTGGGTAGTTAAAATTCCTTTGATTTAGTTACTAACGCAGTTAAAAGAACATATTCACGACAGTGATAGTTGAATACTTAGGATCAAAAACTCATGGGTGGAGGTGCTGCTATCGAGTTATAGTTCAGCTTAAAATATGTGTGCAGAAAGTCTGATTCGTGTTAAATCTGCCAAGGCTATCAAGTACTCACGTTGATGTCGTCAGAAAGTTTGGAGAGTAGAGTATCAGCGAAGTTATCATCACCACCACTTGACCAAGGTTCAAATTGCCTTTGAGTGAGTGAATGAATATTAACGTTACGCTATTCATTTACAAGAGAACATTTGGCAAAGGACCTCGTAATTTCGAATCCTGGACAAGTGACGAGGATGACCCCTGATCTACCACAACCCCTTCTAACTCCCTCTAAACCGCAACGGAAAGATGTTTGAGCCTCTTCAGATTTAACATGTATCGGTATCATTTTACACGGTGGGTGTTCAGCAGCAATAGGTTCGAATTCATGACACGCCAGCCTCAAGTCCGTGATCTTGACCACTAGGCTATCTCGGCCACTCAATCGGCTTCTAAATGCAGCATCATAAAAAAATTCACTCAAAAAACACACAATTACCATGCTAAAGAAAAATAAATGTAATGATTTTATTTGAATATTTTAAAAAATCCCTCTGTATTAAAAATCCATAAAGTTATCTCCAGAAAAGTATATCCAATGTTAATGGTTTTCTCAAAAATGGCTAAACATTTTTCGCTTTAAGGGGACACGGTACTATTCAGTTGAAAAAAATCGATCAAAAATTCAACTATAATTATTTGGCGTAAATGATTCTTTATGTACTTTTCTATAATCTTACAACATTTTAAACCTATATTTTTTAAAAATCCAGAGTTATGGTAACTGTTATGCTCGTTTTTATTCACATCCCAATATATATAAAAAAAAACTTTATCCTGATCTTTTTCAGAATGAAAAAAATCACTACATTTTCTGCATTTAAAATGCTAAGGTAATTATATTTTTTTTTATTGTGTGAAATGATTTGATATTTTCCCTACTTATGCCTATCAGTACATGTAATAAGATATGATACGCATTTTCCAATCAAAGCAATACTTATTTTTTTGAAAATTCATGATTCTCAGTATTTAGGCATTTTTTATGGTATTTTGAATAGGTATTCATAAAAAAAGGATTTACGAATAGCAATCATGGTAACATAAATACCCATATCCACTTTTGTTATGCATATCTTGACATACTTTCAAAACTAATTTTATGCGGGTACGTCAATTATTGTAGGCGGAGTTACATTTTTAAAAAACTTTATAAATTTTGAAATACTAGCTTAAAGAACTAAATGGTTATCTTTTCATGGTATTTTGAGCAAAAAATTTGTTTGATATAAGGATAATGCATAGAGAACAACCCCAAAATTTTGAAAATCGTTAAGGTATCCGACTACGTTCGGAACCGTGATTTTAAAAAACGCAAAAATGGATCAATTTCATGATATTTAGTGTCACTCAGATAATAATACATGCATAAATTTGTTTTAAGGACATTTTGACAAAAAAATTTATTTTAATATAATATTTTGGCAGAAAATTAACTTAGAATAATCTTTTTTTCTAAATGACCTACTTTTGTGAAAAGTTGTTCTATTGTAATAATATTTTGCCTGTATATAGCTCAGACCTCTTTTCAGAGGCTCAACTAGATTTTTTGAAAAATTCACATTATATTCAGAGTTACCACATATTGAAATAATTATTGGCTTTTTTTCTTAAAATTGCTCCCCTCTGTTGTCGTAAAATATGAATAAACCTACTTCTTAGTTATGTTTTTTCAAAAATTCTAGTTGAGTCTCTGTCAAGAGACCTGAGCTATATACATGCAAAATATTATTCCAATAGAAGAATTTTTCACAAAAGGAGAGAACATTTGGAAAACAGATTATTCTAAGTTAATTTTTTGCCAAATATTGCATTTAAATATTTTTTTTTGTCAAAATGTCCTTAAAACAACTTTATACATGTATCCTAATCTAAGTGACACTAAATATCATGAAAATTATCAATTAATGCGCTGTTGCAATATCACGGTTCCGAACGTAGTCGGATACCTTAAATCAAAAAGTTTTGTGTAAATCGTACCATATCTTCTTAAGTCTAGTCTTCGGTCTTGTCAACTTCTGCATGTTAAATAAATACTAATGAACTATACGTTGCCTATGGTAATAATAAAGACACAGCAATTTTATTTTAAAAGTACATCTCTGTTCAAAATTTATCCTGAATTCTCAAGGGGCGATGTGAGGCACAAACCCCTTCGAGAAACGTTGAATACTTCTGCCATATGACTCAGGAAATTGTAGTTAATTCTCCAGAGTTATTAATATTTGTCCCAATTAAAACTTCGAATCGAAACTTTACCTAAAATCATCAAATAAGAATAATCAGGTTTTGTAAGAGTTCAAATTCTAATTATATATTTAATAGTTAATGAGCTTCTTAAATGACGTAGTTGTTACTGTTATGCAAGATGTGTCTGCGAGGGATAAACTCAAGGTATGTAATTTTTAAGATATTTGTTAAAGGGAAAAATGCTAGAGGAAAAGGATGTTAAGAGGCAGAAACGGGTTATGCTTATTACATCGCTGCTAAGAGAAATATGCTGCATAATAAATTAAACAGAAATGAACGCAGCTTATTTTGAAAGCTTGTAGAATTTAATAAAAGGTATTTAAATTCATAATAAATATAATTAAGTTTAGCTTTATTTTAAATAATGTGCTTGTATGGGAATTTTATAGTAAAAATTACTGAAAAGCCTGTAATAACTGTAACATATAATTGGAAAATATAATGTGCTTAAATATTACAGTAACAGACATTGCAAAACTTTGTTTTCGAATAGCATGGATCTTGCATAACATCGTTATATATTCTTACAAAATATTAAAAGTTAAATTTCTTGAAGTTTCAGATCATGTCGATTTAATATCATTGTTATCTGTCATCATTCAAAGAACAATATTGACATATATTCTCACAAATTTTGTCGCATATGCTTACCTACTAATATTGCAACAGATCTACTTATGGTCGCTTCAAATGATTAAAATTCGACGTTCTTGGAGCTTTTATTGAAACTAGACGGTTCTTACTCACATTGCTAAGCCTTCTATAATGTAACATTATTACATCGTGTTTCCCATTTAATTGTATTGTAGATGTTGTTTGTAGTTGTAGTTTGGTTACGTGGGGCACTTAGTTCTTAACCTTCATTTCCTTTTTTGACATATTAGATAACATAAAAAGCTTCCATATTGCACATTTTTTAATAAATATTGTTTTAAATTTAAAATATAACAATTGTATATTAATGATAAAAATTACTTTCATATGAATAAAATTACAATTATAAATTTAAAGCTAAAAATTAATGATAAAGAATTTTCATGGTGGGAGTGGGCAGGGCGATGCCTAGCCAATCCGGATGTAGTAAAGACATCCAAGTTAGAGAGAGAACATTTTTAGATGTAAAACGTTAGAATGAGTTGGTGTCGAGTGGAGCTTCTGTGATTGGATGACCAGAGAAGTCAGCTATTTTTGCATTTATGTTTAGGTGATTTAATGATATTAAAATCCTACCATTTAGCTTTCAACTGTACCGAAAAATTTTTATAGCCCTTGCCTCTTGCTTTTAAAAGGACTGGACTTGCATTTTTAAAACGAAGTATTTTTTACACTTCTTTTGGAATTCGAGTTCTGCTAACCCTTTTTTTATCTAATCTCTTCTCAACAAAAACAAATATACTTGCCAAATCTCAAGTACTTATGTATAATATAATTCAAACACGGAATTTTTTTTTCATTTATGCGTCGTCACCATTCTCAATCCGTCCTTGGAATTCGATTCCAGAAAAAATTCATTCTGAAAGTTTACCAATTAAACAATAGAAACATGCCTGCTAAATTTAAAGTATGTAAGTTTAATAGTTTAAAAATGGCAATTTTTGTCTAAACCTCCTTACAGCTTCCATTGGAATCAATTTCAATTAACCCGCTGTTTGCGATATTAACAAAACAAAATAAAAATGCCTTCGAAATCTCAAGTCAATAGGTGTAATAGTTCCGATGATCTCGTTAAGTATGAGCAAACATATAACTTTTCTCCAAGTTTTATATATATAAATTATAAAGAGAAAGTAAGAGCGAGAGAGAAATTAGAGAAAAGTTACTTAGATCAACTGCATTTTCAGCACTTTTTTTTCAATTATCCTTCAATTTCTTTCCAAAGGTTTATAAAGAGGTAATCAATTTCAATTAATCCACCCAGAAGAAATTGAGCTACATTCACGTTTGGTATGCATGTAGTGTATTAAAAATAAACAAATGATTAAAATTCAGAACAAAATAAAAATGCCTTACAGCTTGCAAAAAAGGTTAAAAATCAGTAGTCTGGCAGCTATACAAGGTGGCGTATTCAATTAGATCACTTATGACCCCCTGTGGAAGATCCTGCCATAGTCTTTGCATCTGCGCAGTTAATTCTCCTGTATCTCGTGGCTGCAGTTGCCTTCCCAGCGCGTTCCAGACATGCTCTATTGGCGAAAGATCTGGTGACCTATGGTAGGGACGTCATATCCTGAAGACATTGTTGGGAGAGTCGCGCAGTATGTTTTCCTGTTGATAAATGGCACCTATACTTGATAGCATGGGTATACAATCGGCGTTAAAATATCGTCCACGTATCTGCGAGCTGTCAAAGTGCAGAAGGGCCACTAAAATGAAATTACACTGTCAACCTTGTGAAGTTATGCCGCTCGACAATAAATGCCGGATCGGAACTACATTTAGTCATCAGCACTGAGACTGAATTTCATCACTGAAGATGACACGTCTCCATCTGTCACACTTTCCCGAGGTCGGCAAAAATCCAGTCGACACTGCCTTGTTGGTAACGTCGGCTCCTCAAGCCAACTCAATGGTTTATGGCACTGGATGTCTGGAAGGAGGTAAGTGGCGTTGAATCGATGAAGTTTAGCGACGTTGTTGGTGCCGAAGTGGCCACATTGCACGATCCTCGCGATCATTTGTGTTCCTGGGACGTCCTGACCCTCCGCGACGGTACACTTTACCTATCCACTGTTGCCAACACCGAGCAACTACCATATCGCTCCAACCGAGGTGGCGGCCGATACGTCTATTCGACCAACCTGCTTCTCTGAGGCCTATTATATATCAAAGTCCGTCAGCTGCTCGTACTGCCGCCGGTTACGTCTTATAAGTCTCAATATCTTCTATCAAAGTCATCAGATTCGTTTGGATAGCCGTATGGCGCTCGTACTCATGCATTTTTAAACTCTCCCAGTTGCGCACCTAATATGCGCATAGCACACTTTAGCCTTGTCTTATTGGCTTCGAAATTTTAATCATTTGCATATCTCTTACCAGACTACATTCTTGCCAAGTTTCGTGATTGTAGCTTGATTTCTTCTGGGTGCATATATTTTTTTTTGCGATAGAGTGTATATATATATATATATATAATATATACAATATATATATATATATATATATATATATATATATATATATATATATATATATATATATATATATATATATATATATATATATATATATATATATATATATATACATATATTGAACAAGGACACATGGAAATATTTTTTAACAATCTGTCAACAACTTAATTTTTTACTTAAAATAAAGACCAAAGAAATATCACCATGTGTATAATTTTAGAAGTTATTCTGCGCACTTGATTTTATTTCATTTACTGTACAGTATTATTCAATCAACAATCGGTTTCAGTCAATATTTTTGTATTTTTTCGCAATGAAATAAATTAGATCGTAAGGTCTCAAAATGCGCAAATTTGGGGGCAAATTTAATTAATGTATGTTCATATTAAGTTATGATGTATTTTGTAACATTGTGTAAGATTGACAGGAATGTTTTTAAAAAGATTATACACTATATATGTATATATATATATCATGATTATTTGGAACTTTTTTTATTCCAATTACACTGATATCAAACTGATAATTAAAAGGATTTGTTAGGGAATCATTTCGCCTTACAGCTTCTCGTGTTGCTCGTGATAAGCCTTGGAGTACACTATGTAAGAAATCCCACGGTATTCCAAGTTCTCCTCGTGCTGCTGCTGTGGCTAAATTTAGACTTTTAACCGGACATGACTGCCTTTGTGCTCATCTGTTTCGTTTTAACTTAGTGACTTCACCTATCTGCGTTTTGTGTGACACTGGACAAGACATGACTGCCGCTCATTTGGACGAATGCTCTGTACTGAATGATCTTAACTGCATTGTAAAAAGGTATTGGAGAGCCCGTTGCCTAATGACCTGATGGTCAATGGCCTGGCATTTGTAAAATAAAAATAAACACTGATATCGAAAAGGATTTGCATAGGGTTTCTACTGGAAAGAATACCACATGTCATTGGGTATTTTTTACTGGCTTTTATTTGACTAACAGAAACTTGAAGATTTTAAAATTTAATAATACTTTAATACTTATTACAAAAATGTATACATTTGGGACCTTCATTCTGAAGGCCATTTTACTAATTTGTCAAGGATTCCGTAATCTGTGCAATGCGTATTTTAAATATCATTAAATAGGAGGGAGAAAAAATAGAAAAACAGTGTAAGTTTTGCTTTTTATTCCGACAAATTATCGCTTTTGGATCGTTAATTATAGCTCTTATTTCCCTTATTGGTGTTAAATTGTCCATGAAACCATTTTGTTGTACAAAGTTTTGAAAAAAAGCTTCGTTATATTCAGTACATTTCTTTCTTTTTTTTTTTGGAGTATCAAAGCAAGATGTATTAGGTGATTAGCGAATTGGATACCCTTTTTAGCCATATTCGCTAAAAAAATTTCTTGCTAAGATTCAAATCTATCAGGCTCAAAGCCAATTCCTTGATGAGCGTGTTTCAACTTTTGGCACAAATTTTAATATAAAAGCTTTTATGGACTCAGTAATTTGTACTGTTAAACACAAATGAACGATATGAAAAATATTGGTATTTTGTTCAAAAGAAATTAATTTTTTCCCCTTCATTCTCAGTTTCTTTCAATAAAAGGATCTCATATCAACAATCAGTCAATACATAGCGATTTAATTTCACAATGATTGTTGACACGATAATTAAGCAAAATATGCCAATTTAAAGTTTAATAGTACAAAAATCGTTCAAATGTTTCTATATTTTTTAAAACTATATAACACTTTTTTTTATAAATTTGGGCTAATATATATCCTTGTATATTTGTTTTTGAACATTTTAGAAGATTAATTTTCTGAAAATTGTAGAAAATCTTCGTAACATTTTTTTAGTTAATATTATTTATTATTATTATTATTATTATTATTATCTCTATTAAAAAATTTTAATGGTGATTTTCTAGTTACTTTTAAAAATACAACAAAAAGACATGTGCTAATATTACCTTATGTTATTCGACATATTCAATGTTTTCTACTCTAGTTAGATTTGCTATTGTTGGAGTGGTTGTTAGGAGAGAGGGTGCTAGCTCAGGTGTCGTCCTCTTCACTTGACCATAGTTAAAAATTACGTGGTCCATCGCCAAACGCCCACGTGTAGCGAAACAATGTGATGTTAATATTCACTCTATCACTCTCCAGATTTGATATTGTATGAACAGTATTATTTTAACTCTAATGGCCGTGGTAGTCATGTGGTCTTGGTCGCGAACTCACCGTCAGTGTTGTAGACTTCTTATATTTCTTGCGAAATCCGTTGAGACACAAATACCTCTCGTTAGCTCGGTGGGGACATTCGGAGTTTGGGTACCAGCTCAGCTGCGGTCCTTGTCATTTGACCGTACTTCAAAGTTACGAGGTTCGTCGTGAACACAAGTATCGTGTTGCTTTAAAATGCACTGTGAATAGAAAATCAAATCAGTAAAAATTTAATTAATTTTTTTCCCAATTCCTACTATTAGATTACACTCTCTCTTTCTATATATTTATTTATTTATTTATATTCGTAGAATTTTCAATCGTTAATAAAATACATTTTAAAGCGCTCGATTGAGCTGAAATTTTATATACATGCTTATTTTGGATGACAATGCAGTAATTTATTTATAATTAATAAAAATTAATTAAAAGAATAAGACAAATAAAAGTCAATATGACGTACAGTTTTTTTTCTTTCAGCAATTTCTTCATTTTGAAGTTAATATATCTCAAGAAAATTAATTAATAAAATATTTTAAAAAAGCATTTCAATAAGCATTATAAAGTTTATTCAAATTTTTTTCACTATTCGAGGGCCAATTTTCCTTTTTTTAAAATATTGGGCTTGTTAAGGCATGGTAATTTTGTTAAACAACGAAACATATTCATTGCTAATTAAATCAGAATTAGTTTAGATATTTTCCTGTTCAGTATAATATCATAGCACTTTGTTTGAAGTTCTTTTTATTAAAAAAAAGGATTTCCGTCTATTATTATCTATTCGTTTCGAATTTACAGTAAAAGTTTTTGAATGTATTTTAACTACTGCGGGAATTTTTAATATAATTATAAAACTATTATTATTATCCTTCTGAATGGATTTAAGGAGGAGGTAAATTTCTTTTCATCTCATTGTTATTAAATGGTCAAAATTGAAGGACTTAAAACTTCTCACATATTAAGATTAGTATTTTTCCTTTGTTTGTTTGATAAGTATCAATATACAACTAAAATAAGCTATATTTTCTGCTTTTTCAAATTAGCAATTCTCAAAACTGTACTTTTTATTCTAAGCCATTAGAAAAAATATTTAATGTCACGATAAAAGTGTTCATATTTTAATTGCAGGTAATCAGTTAAAAACATATATGAAGGCCTATAAAATCTATCTAAGCGCTTTTTATTAGCTGACTTTTTTATTTAGAACATCAGATATTGAAATTTATAAGTTAAAACGTTCGAAAAGGCATTTTAGGTAACCTAGTAGGTAATTTATTTAGAAATTTTTAAATATGCAAAATTTTTGGCTTTAAGAATAAAACAAGAAGAAAATATCTTGCAAGATTCATGAATAGTAGCGTAAGTTAATGCTCTTTAATACAGATTTACATTCAGTTAGGTCCCTATCATATAGTCGATGACTCATCGTTCGACATTTTCAGCAGATTTCAAAATATTATGTGCGAAAGATTGTCCTTTGTGTTCAACATTCTCAAATTATAGTTCATGGTATTACAGTAGTATAGCCCATTGCAATTCCCTTTATTCATCAAATAAATATTGTCTTTCGAATGACGCATAAGCAACTCATGTTGTTCTGAAATTGATGCTAAGCTTTCTATCTCTAAGGTTCTGCGAATTCGGGAAATAATTTACGCGGATCAGTTGAACGTAAATTTTATCGTAATTTCAAATACTGAAATCTAGAACATATTTGGAACTTCAAAAATCAAGACTCGTTTCCAGAAATCAATTCTGATTTGTCATTAAATTGCTATTTATAATTATTTTTATTAAATTGGCAATTTCTAAAAGAATTATTAAATAGTATATTGATTAATAACTTTTTTTACATAAATATTTGAATAAAAACACTTACTCGTTTTCTTTGCTTGATCATTGTCACCATTTGATTGTCCAAGTTTACATACCTTAACCCTTTATCTACGGAAGGTACTTATAAATACCACTCACTTTAAAATTACATAAAATAACCATTTTTTTTACGAATTCTCTAATGATACTTAGAGTAAATACTCTTTTAAATCCACACTTCCAAGTTATATGGCAGCACGAGTTCTATGATGAGTATTTTAGTGGAGAACACGAATAGTTTTATAGCAAAAATTGCGTTTTAAAATGACGGTGTTTTCAGCGGATTGTGAAGATTGTCATTTTTGTTCCGAAAAAATAGTTAAGGTCAAAAAGTAAGTGACTTACTTTTTTTGTATGTTAATGAAGACCTTAGAAAACGATTTGACTATTTATTTAAAGTGAACAGTTTGTACAATTAATTTTACAGTTGAATATATTTAATTAATTAATTAGCTGTAACGGAATAAATTTCCCGAAGTTGAGTATTTTGTTTATGTATATCCTGTAATTTTCAATATTGTGATTCAAAAAAAGATATTGTATGAAATATATTGCCTTAAATCATAATTCGGTAGATTAAGGGCTAAAGTTTGATTTTAGCTTTTATTAATGTAGCATTTTAAAGTTGCCGGGAAGCTATTGTCTTGTGCACTCGTAATTTCAAACCATGTTCAAATGACATGCACAATACTTGACCTGACACTCTACTTTCCAAATTTTTCCAACTTTCCAAATCAATAAAGGTTTATAAACGTCGCGCTATGAAACAACTCGAGAATTACTCTTGATGAACCTCGAAATTTTGAATCCTGGTCAAGTGATGAGAATGGCATTTGAGTTGGCACCATCCACTCCTAACTCTAACTCTACTCCAACAGGAGGATTTTGAGTCAAGGATGATTTAAAAATGTAACGCGTTTTTTCCGTCTCGCAGCTGAAAAATTGGATTTGATAATTAAGCCATTGTGTCCACACGTGCATCCCCAAAATATTACGAGGTCCTTTCATTAGACATCCCCTCGACAACCGATGACCATGAGAAAACAACACTGCATGCTAGCCGAAGTGTAATTTGAGGTGTAAGAAGTGACCATCCAACCCCAAACTAGGTGGAAAGAGAGTTCATTTTGAAATACTAGAAAGAATGGTTGCACTTGCCTCCTCATTCATAAGTAACATATTCTGTAGAACGAAAATAAATAATAGTTTGAATAATTGTAACCAACTATATATACTGTAATTAATAGCTGTGGACGTAATAAATCAACTATTTAAACTCTTAACTCTCGAGTGTCCAATCGACTTTCCCAAACGTCGCAACATGCTTCAGCCCCTCTACACGGTGGATATTTAAAAGCACCTGAGCTAGAAATCATAAATCCCTGTCATGAGTTCGGGACCATGACTCCTAGTCTACCTCAGCCACACAAATCAAATTAAAAACTTTTCGAATCAATATGTTTAACCTACATCAGCCCCATTGCATCATGAATCTTCAATCGGTCCATGACATGAGTCCAGGACTCGACGAAGCTTGTCAAGTTTGTGACCTTAAACACTCGGCTTCCGTAACCACGCCTTAATCCAAAATAAGTTTATTTAGAAATCAAATATTTCCCTGGTAACTGCCTACCTTCGGACCCAATTTATTTTTTTATTAAAACAAATTGAGTGTTTTTAGGAAGAAAAAAAATATGTAAACACATCAAATTTTTAAATAAATATTGTACTTTTAGAAAAATCGATTGTTTTTGAGGAAATTTTACTAAATTTTTACTAAAACGGGTAACACTGTATAAAAAAAATTTCTAATACAATTATCATAATTTTCTTTATACACAAAATAGATATTATGGTGCTCTTACAAAAAAACCAAAATTTGAGAGAAATATTAAAATACAAAAAGTTACAGACAATTATGCATAATAATATGAAAATTTTGATATTTTTAAAGTTTTTTTTCTTTATAAAAACTACCTAAATGAAAAAATATTTAACCTACAACAAAACGTATGGTCAACTTTATGAAAAATAGTATAATAAGCATTCTCCCAAAATTTCAAAATATTATCTGGTTTAGTTCTTAAGATATCATGTTTCTGGTAAAGAGTTTCTTTCGAAAACATAATTTTGAGAAAAACTCATTTAAAGTTTTATCTTACTGTCCTTTTGCATAGAGTGATGTTTTTTTAAAATTGCTATAACTTTATTTCTATTTCACGTAAAGGAAAATGAAAATCGGTTTTGTAAAGAAAAATGTTCAAACTATAAGATTTTGAAATTTAAAATAATGCTTATATTGACTAAAAACGACATTTTCAAGGTAGGCAGTCACCTTAAGTTTGTTAAGTATGAAACATAATGTTTTAATTGTTTTAATAAGTTAATACCGGGATACGTTAAGCTTGGTAAGTAATTTAGTATAAGTACTTCGAAATGTTTGCGCGTCTTAACATATTCCATTATTCATATCATATATTATTGTTTTTTGTATTTATCTCACTTTATGTGTTTGCTTATTAAATCATGCTTATTCTGCTATAATTCATATTTAAATTGTCTCAATGTATAATTTTTACGGTAAAAAATAAACATCAACATGTCACATTTTTTTAGCATAGTTATGAATTAGCATAAGAAATATAAACTCTCTCTCAAATTGTTAAAAACAAACAAAAAATTCGAAAACAAAAATTTATCTCTTGCATTTCAGTATGCTTTGTTTTTTTACCCCATTTTTCCTTTCAAAAATTATTAATTCTTCCCATATCAGCCTTTCTTTTATATCATTTTTCTTACTATTACGAAGATTTTTTTCCAAAGAGAGACAGAAAAGAAAGAAATAAATTCATATAAGAAGACAAAAGAAAACCAACAATGTGTTGCAGTAAAAATCAAAGCCATAAAGCTCATTTTCTTTCATTGACTGCAAAGAATTTCAAATCCTTTGTTGAAAATAATAAAGAAAATGAATAGACAAAATATGGTACTCAGCTAATTTACATTCCCATTTCTTCAAATCCATATCAATTCCTTTCACGGTTATTTTAATGCATATTCTGAAACGAATCCCGCTCCCGATTAATCATATTCCTCCAAACCAGTCAATTAATTCAGAACAGGTTCAACAAATACATAAATATAAGTAACTATAAATGCATCGCCGAGCTATATTAATACATTTTCATCGCCAAGAATTAAGAGGGACTACTTTCAAATCCCAAGTGATAAGATTCTCAGAGTCACATATGAATAATATGCAAATATCGTGACGGCAAAAAAAAATTCTGAGACGGAGGTTTTTGTGGCATTGGCGTAAGTGCGACCTTGCACATTCTCTCTTTTGTAAGCCATACGAATGCTAATGAAATTGATTATTATTCAGAAGCTGTAAAATATTATGTGATGAGGTGTAGAATATTCAGTGGAGCTTTGATCGCGTTGAGCGAGCATTGCGTGCACTCGTTCTTTTCTTTCGGTAATTTTACCTTTCAGCTATTTTAAAGACCTGCCATGTTTTTTGAAGAAAGGAAGTGCGAAACATTATCCTAATCTATGAAGTGTCTAAAGTCCTTTTTATTGCAGTTTTGGAAGTTTACGTCGCTTCTAAAAGAAGGTTTATTAAAAATGTATTTATCAGTGCGAAAACAGCTTTATATTGTGGCTTATGTTTTGTAAACATCACTATATTTAATATGTAGGAGATTCTCAATCTGTAGGGCGTGCCCCCCTAGGGGACGGAATGACCTTACGTGGGAGGGGGCAGGAGCGAATATATCGAAACGTCGAAAATAAACAAATAGTTTTAAAAGTTATTAATTTACTGAAAGGAACCAAAACTAAATACACGCTGCATGTTTATTGCAATCTGTTCTAAAAGTAATATAAAACTGATCACTTAAAAGTCACTTAAAAGTAACATGCATAAAAATTTTTATTACTTAAAACAGTTCTTCTCAAACTTTCAATATTGGTGACCCAATTTTTAATAATAATTTTCGTCTTCCCCAACCGTGTACAATCAAAACGTGTTGAATGCAATAACAATGTACTTTATTGCAAAAGATACAATACGACCTTAATTCTAAACTATACAATTCATCAATGTACGAATTAAATTTTGTAGTAATGTATTTAGTAATGTAGTAGTAATGTAGTAGTAAGGGGTCTCAGGGGTGTTAAATTTCTCTAGAGGTCTAAAAATATAAACGATTTTCAAACACGTATAGTTCTTTTAAATTTAAATTAAATGATTCGAATCTTTTACGTATTATTTAAAATAGTATGGGGCATCAGAAAAGTATAAAATGTTTAAAATATAATAATAATTTTAAAAGTCATAAGCATATGAATATTCTACAATAAATATTAAGTATTTTTTGCTTTGAGCACACTATTTTCTAAAATATTAGCCTCTGATGTATAAAACTTTATAGAATTATACAATGCATCATACTCTTTAAACCCTACCTAATTTTAGTATTATATATCTTTTGTATTTCAAAATATTTTTAAAGTACTGCAATTTTTTAAATATTTTTTAAAAATGCATATTTTTATTTATTAAAAAATATAAGTTATTATTCTATTTATATAAAAGTAGCTACAACGTATTAAGAATACATTTTTCGTTATAAATCAACTTATAGCTAGTAATTAAACCTACTATTTTAGAAAATAACATGCACGACGTAAAACTTAATAAATATTTCTTATAGAAAAATTTCTTATTTTCATATGCTTATAATTTTTAAAATTAAGATTATATTTTAAATATTTTATACTTTTCTGATGCCCCATTCATTTATAAGTAATGTGTAAAAGATTCGAATTATTTAATTTAAATTTAAAGAAATTATACCTGTTTGAAAATTGTTTATATTTTCAGACCTCCAGAGAAATTTAACACCCCTGTGACCCCGTAATGTATTTAGTAATGTAGTAGTAATGTATTTAGTAATGCAGTAGTAATTGTTTAGTAATGTATTTATTAATGTAGTAGTAATTGTTTAGTAATGTATTTAGTAATGTAGTAGTAATGTATTTAGTAAAGTAGTAGTAATGTATTTAGTAGTGTAGTAGTAATGTAGTTTAATAATGTATTTTATTTTCAGTAAATTAATAATGTTTCGAAATGATCACTAGTTTTTGAATTTTCAATTTGTTCGCGCCTGTCGCAAAAGGTTATCACGCCGCTAATCGGCTGCACCCAAAAGTCTGAGAAACGCTGATTTAAAACTACTTGAAACATCAGTTACTTAAAAGTATAACTTATTTAAAATATCTGCTTCTTAAACGCAACTTGCTTAAAACATCATTGCTTAATAATAAATTACTTAAAAGTAAGATGTACAAAATGCATAATACTTATCTGGATAATTTGTACAGTTCATAATTAAGGTCCTGTAATATTTTTAGCGTCAAAATGCATTATTCTTACATAAAATGTATTTTATGATAGGAAGGGGGAAGGGCGTGATAAAAATTATGATTGGAAATTGGGTCGCAATTATTGCGAGTTTCAGAAGCGCTGATTTGATAAGAAAACATTTTGTTATATGAATGAGTTACAAATTAAACAATATGTTGAAAAATAGTATATTTCTGCAGATAGAACAGGTGTTAACATAAATATTTCTAGCTTGTATTAATAACAACTTATGTTGTTGTTTGCTGCTTTCATTTCACTCATGTTTGCTGTTACATGATATACGGTGAAAGAAATTTCACCTTAAAATAAACTTGAACATTCAGGAAAAATGCAGGTGGAGTGATATAAATAATAATAGAAAATAGTTAACTTGCTGAAATTAAAATGCGTGTGAATAAGGAATTACAAACAACTTAAATCACTATACTTTCTTTAACCTTTAATTACAAAGTAAAGATAGAATTAATTTATTTATTGTTTACGTGTGTGTGTGTGCGTGCGTGTCATTTATCTTTGATATTCAAATGATTTATTTCTATCTAGTAGAGAATAGTGTGTGTATGTGTGTGATTTAACTGAACAGGTCATCAATTTAATTTAATTGCAGATATTTTATTTACGAACACAAAGCAAGAAGAGAAAAGCAACACAAATGCACATGGTCATTAGACAAAAGTGTTCATTCTTTGCATTCTTGAGATCTAAGCCGTTATACTTTTATCTACCTAAAATTGCTAGGATTTCTGATTTTCATATGATCTCCAGTATTTAAAACTCTGATTGGTTACAAACGACAGCTGATACAGCATTGCATCATCTCAGTTTGAAATGTGTCAATGGGGTATTTTTAAAGGGTGTTGATTAAGCTGGTATTTCCCAATAGGTAGATAAGTTAAAAGAATTAACTTTCATCGATGATTTGGAAGGATGAAGATAATTATAAACTAAGGTAAATCCAATGAAAGGAAATTTAAATGGGAAAATATATATGTACTTATAAGTAAAAAAATCAATAATAAAAATAACTGATCATAATTATATATACACTCTGTCGCAAAAAATATATGCACCCAGAAGAAATCAAGCTACAATCACGAAACTCGGCAAGAATGTAGTCTGGTAAGAGATATGCAAATGATTAAAATTTCGAAGCCAATGAAACAAGGCTAAGTGTGCTATGCGCATATTAGTTGCGCAACTGGGAGAGTTTAAAAGCATGAGTACGAGCGCCGTACGGCTATCCAAACGAATCTGATGACTTTGATAGACGATATTGAGACTTAGGATGCCTCTAAGACGTAACCGGCGGCAGTACGAGCAGCTGACGGACGTTGATAGGGGCCGTATAATAAGCCTCAGAGAAGCAGGTTGGTCGAATAGACGTATCGGCCGCCACCTCGGTCGGAGCGATATGGTAGTTGCTCGGTGTTGGCAACAGTGGATCACAGAAGGTAGAGTGTACCGTCGCGGAGGGTCAGGACGTCCCAGGAACACAAATGATCGCGAGGATCGTGCAATCAGAAGAGTGGCCACTTCGGCACCAACAACGTCGCTAGCATCGATTCAACGCCACTTACCTCCTTCCAGACATCCAGTGCCATCAAGAGAAGCCATAAGGAGACGACTGACCGAAGTTGGCTTGAGGAGCCGACGTCCGCTAAGACGCTTACCATTGACCCCACATCATAGGCAGTGTCGACTGGATTTTTGCCGACCTCGGGCAACTTGGAGTGTGACAGACTGGAGACGTGTCATCTTCAGTGATGAATCCCGGTTCAGTCTCAGTGCTGATGACCACCGCACACGTGTCTGGAGGCGCACCGGCCAGCGGTCCGATCCGGCATTTATTGTCGAGCGGCATACAGCAATTTCACAAGGTGTGACAGTGTGGGGAGCAATTTCTTGGGACACACGATCATCTTTAGTGGTCCTTCAAGGCACTTTGACGGCTCGCAGATACGTGGACGATATTTTAACGCCGATTGTGCTACCCATGCTATCAAGTCGCCCAGGTGCCATTTATCAACAAGATAATGCTCGTCCACATACTGCGCGACTCTCCCAACAATGTCTTCAAGGATATGACGTCCTACCATGGCCTGCCAGGTCACCAGATCTTTCGCCAATAGAGCATGTCTGCGACGCGCTGGGAAGGCAACTGCAGCCGTCCCGAGATACAGGAGAATTAACTGCGCAGATGCAAAGACTATGGCAGGATCTTCCACAGGGGGTCATAAGTGATCTAATTAAATCGATGCCACGCCGAATTTCGGCTTGTATAGCGGCCAGAGGTGGCTTTACTACTTACTGATTTTTAACCTTTTGCAAGCTGTAACCGCTTAATAAAATGATATTTTGTTCTGAATTTTTAATCATTTGTTTATTTTCATATACACTACATGCATACCAAATTTCGTGAATGTAGCTCAATTTCTTCTGGGTGCATATATTTTTTGCGACAGAGTGTATATATATATATATATATATGTGTGTGTGTGTGTGTATATATATATGTATATATATACACACATATATACACACACATATATATATATACACACATATATATATATATATATATATATATATATATATATGTGTGTGTGTGTGTGTGTCATAAATACTTCTGATGGTGAGCGTAGTTCTCTTGAATCGAATTTAGTCCCCAAAACTACGCACTTTCGCCTTTGAAAACATCAGCTTCATCTTCATTTCGGTATTTTTCCAAGAATTCGACTATATATAATTTTATTTGAATTTTTTTTAAAAAAATTAATATTAAAATTAAATTAACTACACAAAGCTTTATATCTTTTAAAATAAAATAGTATTTTAAAAACTATACCTTCCATTATATTTTTCAGAAGGGAAACAAAAAAAAGTATATGAACCATATTTTTACTTTAAACACCAGAAATATTAAACTCTGTCCTATTTCCGAATTATTTATTACGTTACTCTTTATTTCAGTGGAAAAAAGTAAAATTTACTTCTGATAACTTAGTTACATTTGGCAAACATTTTATATTACTTATATTTTATTTACATTTGGCAACGAACATGACCGCACCCATATTATCAGCTTAAACACTAAACTATGAATACTAATATGAATGCTATTTTGTTTAATTATATCTCTAACTATATTTTCCTTGAATTTGAAGATTCCTTTTTTTTGCAGTTGGAATTGCTGTTATATTTGTAAGACATCAACCGAAAAGTGTTGACAAACGTAAGTTTCCATTTTCTTCAATTAAATTTCTTTTTTTATCTATTCAGTTTTGAATTTATCAATTTTCAAGAATATACTTATCATATCGAATCTAAATACTCCTAAAACAATTCTACTTCAAAAAAAGCGATTCGTGTTATAATAAATTTTCTCAGACCAAATGCAAATTATTTATTATATAGACAATTTTTCTCCATTCTTTTCTCCAAATTTGGTAAAAAAAAAAAAAAACTTGAGAAATCTAAGATTTAATTTATAAATTCTATGAAACGAAAGAAAATAAAAATAAAATCAAAATACTGTATTTTTAAGTGTTTATATTGACACTATATCTTCAAATTTTCCGAAATATTTAATTATTTTTAAATACCTGTTCCTTAAAACATCTTTCCTTAACAGTATTTGAATTTTTAATTATTAAAATGTGCTTTATTTACATATCTGTGCTTAAAATTAGAGTAATATATCGACTTCCGCTACCTTTACTTAAGCTACCCCGACTTACGTGATTTTAAACTCTGTTTGATTCGTCTTAAGTTTGAGCACTACACAACTCGATTACTCACTGCTCGCATCCTATTTAACTAATGCAAATGTTAAGACTTATTATGCGGAATATTCGCTTAGCCATAAACATTTTTAATTTACCATAATATAATTAAGTACTGCAGGATTCCCACAATCAGGAGCTGACAATTTATGAGCTTAGAGAATTGCATGAGCAAGAACAATACGTTAAAGAACTTCCGTCTTTAAACCCAGTTCTATCATAAGATCAAATGATCGTTGTAAATTTGACAGAAGGCATTAGTTTAATTATAAAGAGGTAACACACACACACACAAATTTTACAAAAAATACACACACTGCAACGAAGAGCATATTTTTTCAACAAAACAAGGAATGAAAAAAAAAACATTATTAACATGCTACGAGAAAATTTTGCAGGAGAACAAATAATCTTTGAGCTAGCAGATTACTTTTTGATAGATTTCGCGAAACCTATGTCAAGATAACTTCGGTTTGGGATTTTGTAATCGTGCTATCTAATATTTCATTAAGCATTTGTTTTTCTAAATTATTATTTTCTTTCACCTCGAGCCCCAATGAAAAATAATTTATGTGTATTTATATGCAAAATTATATCCCGATTTGTCGGAATTTGACTTCGCGATTATCACTCAGTCCCACCTATCGCGTAAGTTTGGGGTATTGCTGTAATTACATGTTGATCGTTAAGCAAGATGCACCATTAAGAAATCACTCAAACAACAATAAATTTGCTCCATGGCGTTAAACATGAAAATTATTAGCATTGAAATACCCATGCATAACATGCGTTCTAGTAGTTCCGATTACAAGACATATGTAAAGGAGGAACATGGCAGTTTTTGTCAGAACTGTGCTTCCTTTTTGTTGTTTTTGGTTTTTTTTTTACATGAGGAGCTCATGTATATCTCATCGAAGTATATTCAATGTTGTCGAACTCGAATCGAGTTTAACGCTGGAAGATTTGCAACTTAAACAGATTATAGATTATCCTTCCAAGAAATAGGTGATTTTGTGCTGAACGACATCAATAAATAGTAATGCTAATTTCCAATCAGTGATAGATAGACGAATCAACTGACTATAAAAAAATGTATCAATCTCGTCTAACCACATGAAAGTGATTGCAGTTCTGATATGTGTTTTAAATGGTGAATCATTCTATGTCATCGAGAACTTTTATTATTAAAATAACTTTCTATCCCAGAACAATCCCAGAGTATACGGCATCAAATGCAGCAGCAAGGAGTTTGAGCAGTCTAATGTTACAGTTACCTTTGATTGTTACCTAGAGTTTACAGTTTCATTGGTGCGTTGAATGTCCAATATGAACATGAATGGTACAACATTGTTGTTTATTTTAGTTGGGTTTTGCAGTATTTGTTAAATAACGAACCAGCTACGCATTGCTCCTTTGTTTTCTTTCTTTTTTATACAGCCACACAATATTTTGATGCTCTTTACAAGGTGCAGCAAAATTTAATTATTTAACATTAATTGGGAGTTTCAAGGTATTAGAATTCTTAATTAAAAGCAAAATAGAAGAGAAACGCGTGCTCAGAGCTAGCTGATCATCTGACTCTCGTAATATCATAGTGTGATGGCAGGTATAAAGGCATCTCTGAAATTAATTTTTATGAAAAAGGAGATAAATCACGATATAGATCATCAAAACTATTTTTGAAATTACAGTTAGGACCCAAAAAGTGAACCCCTTTAAATGGAAGCGATTGTTCTTTTAAATAGAATTCTGCTACTGCTTGTAAATTGAAGCCATCTCACGAGTGTTTAAAAGAGAATATGCTGGACTTCTCATAGAACCCTGAGATTGATCTTCCAGTAGTCGAGATTTAAATCCACTTGACTATAAATTACGATGCAGACAAAAAAAAAGGCTTCACAATTTGAACAGTTTAAAACAGACTTGAAGAAAAAGAAACGATAGAAATTCTAATGGAGGATGCTCGTGTCTGGATAAATGAGTGGTCAAAATTACATAAGGTTTGTGTGAGGCCCGTAAGGCGACTAATTTGTATAAGAATTTTATTATATTAAACTTAAACGTACATTAATTAGGTAAGGATGTTTAGATTCCAATTCTTTTAATTTTAATTTCTTTTAATAACTCTGTCAGAACTTAAGGCACTACTTAGTAATTATTTACTTTGTACCAAACTTTTGAAATATTTCGTATTTGTATTGCTCTTTTTTAAAAATAATATGTTTGCAAGGTATATGTAAACCTTCTTTTAAATTAAACATTCAAACAAAACATTAAAACCTGAGCCTGGATTAATTATTCCATTATTTTATTCTCAAAATTTCTATTTTAGTATTAGCATTGCGTATTGCTTTGTAATTACATATAGTTAAAAGCTCTAGAGTTTAAATTTATATCCTTAAAGTAGCAGCAAAATGTTTCCCGCTTTGATAAACTGTAGCTCAGATAATTAGAGCTAGTCACATAAACTATATTCTTAGTTTCCACAGAATTACTGTCGAGTTCAAATTTTAAAAGAAATAACTTTCTAACTAAATAGGCGAAAACAATATAGTGGTTGGGGTCTCACGGATGTGTCTTACTTGCACCCTCATATATGTAAAAAAAAAGTGAAAGTGTTACTTTAGAACTTAATACATATTTATTTCAAAATGTAATAGGTAAAAAACCTTTATTTTTTAAAATACATCGTTGTTCTAATAAGTACCAGGAAAATATATGTTACAGCTATTTTCATTACGATTTATACATTACTTATTTGTACAAAATATTTTTTTCTTATTATTTATTTTAATATCTGTAAGGTTAATTTTTTTCCAGAAGAACACAATTCCGCCTAAAATGAAATGTTTGCGGAATTTCCCATCTACTTTTTAAAAAGTGAACTATTCTCCAGCAAATTATAATGATTTTCTTTTCCATTTCAAATATTTCTAATTTAAGCACATGAAGCAAACACATCAATGGCATATTTAAATGGCATTAATTAAATTACGTGTTTTATATCTTTTTTTGTTATTGAATCAATATGTCTTAATATTTTTAATGGCAAATATTGACGTTCTAATTTAATTTACGCACCAAGAGAACAAAAACAAAATCCAGTTATTTAAAAAGAGATGCGCTACCTCTGTTTTTTTAACTCTAAAAAAGGTCAGTTTTATAAATAAAAACTACTAAAAACAATAAGTTAGAGAAGGATTACAAAAATCTCCAATAAAACCGAATAACGATTTATAATTCTTATTAAAAATATAATAGGTATTAATTGTGTTCAATCTTCTGTATTAGATGTGTGTGAATTAGAAAAACTTTTTTTTCCGAATTTGAAAGCCTACAAATGTGGAAAAGATGTCATCTGATACACATATCAAGGGAAAACTAAAATTAAAAATTAATGTTTATATTAAGTATTGTCACAAGGGGAATTTAATTTTAGTTATCTGAACTTTTAAGTCAAAGTAATTTTGGTTAAGGAAAAACAACAGGCAATTTATTACATCTAAACATTTATTGCTATGAGAGGATATCTACTAATTAGTTACAAGAATACATTTAACATTCAATACATTTAACACTTTTTGTAGTATTAAACTTTCAAAAAAACCCACTACTCTCGAAATTTGAGAGCATGATAAAGCAGAATATGGCTAAAACCGTAGGTCTAATTGTTAGTACGATTCGTGAGGAGAAAGTGCAAAATTATGAAATATGCGATGTGCATTGTACTATTCATTACTCAATATTTACTTACTAAAAATCCTCATTTTTAGTTATTATAGTAGAAAAAAAATTATTTTTCTAATTTTTCGAAAATTTTTGGCAATAATAAACGTTCAATTTATTTCCTTGATTACTTTTTTCCTCAATTTCATACTATAGAACAAGGGTTGGCAACCTTTTAGCTGAGGCGTGCCAAACCAATCTACCAATATGATTCTACGTGCCAAACAGTAAAATTTTTTTAAACAATTTGATTTCTGCGGTAATACATGCGGACTCAGAGAATAGAAGTCAATAATATAGATTTAAAGTTTAATTATATATAAGTTTTGAATCATTTAAAGATAAAAACATAAAAAGGAAAAAGGACAAAATAAAATTATTTTTTCAACAATAATTTAAAAAATTAAATTTGTACTTATAGTATGTATTTTTAAACATATTTATTAACAAAAGAAATAGACAACGTAAAATATAATTATCACCCTTCATTATAGTTAAATAAAAAATTTAATGCGAACTTAGTAATTGCAGCGCCACTTTTTCATATCGCAAAATCAGGATTGCAATTTGTAACTTTGAATTTGACGGGATTCGTACCATTCTCGTGGACTCAAGATATTTTTCGAAAGGCGAAGGACCTTTTTGTTTAGATATATTTTCGGAAAGCAGAGTACAATGTAGTTTTCTCTCTTTAAACAATTAAATCTCTGCAGCAACGACATTCACTTATTTACAATATTGCTGAAAATTTAGCTTTAGAGCAGTAATACTCAAAATTTCAATACTTGGAATCCAATGTTCAGTCACAAATTTCTCCCCCATTTGAACAATAACAATGTATTGAATTCAATAATAATGCACTTTGATGTAAATGTACAATACGAATTTAATTACAAACCGTACAAATTATTAAGATAAGTATTACATTGTTTATATAATTTTATATATGGCAAGACCATGGGGTCACTGGTCATTATTAAATTTGTTCTTAACTTGGCATTGTTACTTTAATTATCAAATACATTGTACAGTACTAATATATTTATAAATACTATTAAGTCAGCGTTTTTTAAACTGCGGAGCGCGCCCCCTTGGGGGAGTGATAACTCTATAAAGGGGGCCCGAGTAAAATCAAGAACAAATCATTGTAAAATCAAGAACAATAATTGTAAAATCAAGAACAAATATTAGTTAAAAAAATTATCAATTTACTGAAAGTAAACGAACAAAATGCATTCTGACATAATAAAAAATAAAATACACATTTACACTGATATATTACCCTTATAAATATATTACAATGTATTTTATAATTAATTTAACAATACTAAGTTTAAAACAAATTTATTAATTACCAGAGACTCCATAGGCTTGTTATATATATATAATTTAAAACAAAAATTAACACTTATCTTGATAATTTTTGTACGTTTTATAACTAAACCTTGACTGCCGAACAAAAGTTTCACGATTCGCTTCCAAATGCCAACCGTTTTCCACATAGGCACGCGTACGTGATGGGAGAAGGGGGATGAATAAAGAAACAAAAATAATCTGGAATAAGTAAATCCTTCACAAACATTGTCAGGGTCATTTTAATGCATTCCAAAATCTTCGGAATAATTTTACGGATAGCAGTGCACCGAAAAGATCGAACTTCAGAAAGACGTATATATACGTCTGGAGAAATAAACGCTTTGGCTTAGCGAGACGTTTATATACACGGGGGCTTAAGAGGTTAAAGTCGTATCGTAGTTTTAGCATCAAAGTATAGTATTATTGAATTCAGTACATTGCTATTGTATGGGGGGCGATGAAAATTACGAGTGAATATTGGGTCGCGAATATATTGCAAGTATAACACACTCATTGCAAATACTTATTTTATTTTTTATTATGTCAGAATGTATTATGTTTGCTTCCTTTCAGTGAATTAATAATATATTTAAATGATGTTTTATTTTCGATTTTCCGATATTGTCGCACCCCCTCCGCTGGGTTGTCATGACCCTGGACGGGTGGTTGCCCCACAGTTTGAGAAATGCTGCTTTAGAGTTATCTTTCATACTTTTTCGTTATTCTGTAATTGTCCATAATTCTAAAGAAGTTTGTCAAATTAATTCCATAACAAATTTACACCTTACATCCACCTCAAAATTGACAAATTTGTAGAGTAGTGAAGAGTGCCACTGATAATTGCACCGCGTGTCACATGTGGCACCCGTGACATACTTTGTCAACCCCTACATTCCAACATCTTTTCCGCATAGGCAAATTCCGATTTATAATAATTTTTTTTTTTATATAATGGCTTTTGGCTTTACACCTAATTCTTTATGTAAAACTTTAATGATTCTCTGGTAAGAAAATATCGTATTTAATTTCAGCAAAAATAAAGTTCTGCACAATCTGGTTTTGTTTTATATAATGAAGATTAATTTTATATTGTAACATTCCTACATAAACAAGCATTTACAAACAAAAAAATTAATACAATGAATATATATACAGTTCGATAAATAGTGTACCAGAAACTATCGATTAAAAAATCCATATTATTTCAGAACTTTCGATCAACGGAACGAAACACATTCCAAATATCAATAAATCGAAACTGACACTCTGAACGCGATCTCATCTTCTAGAAATGAATACTAAAATCCGTAGCACAAATTATAATATCAAATATCCATTACTTACAAATCAATAAAATAAAAACGAAAAAGGGTGCATAATAAATTCATAAAAATCTATTTTTAGTTTCTAACAACTAAAATTGGATTTCTGTGACTTACGTGAAAATGCTGTATTATGTTCATTTAAATCAATCACAGTAATAATACAGGAATACAATAACGCAGTCTATTTGATTATCAACGGATTGACTTAGGTTACATAAAGCTACGTTGGAAATGCTGGATGTATAAGCCAAATACCTGTAAATTATGTTAAATGATTTTCAATTACACTTCGCACAATATGTAATCGTTTTCCTCTCATCACGTTCAGTAACGACTATGAAGTGAATACCACGTGACAAAACCGTGGTTGAAATGTTGAGTATCCTTTTCATCAATTGCAATTTAGCTACTGAGGGTTTTTTTTTATACAAATACGCAAGAAACTGAAATGAACTGCAATTTCCGATTTAATATACAATGCCACTCCTGAAACCAGGCAAGAAGAGAACTAATAATTTGCAATGCAATATATATTATTAAAAAGAAATATCATTATTTAAATCTAAAATGTGGAGTTAGTTATAAATATGACGACTGTTTTAGATTCTCAAATGTTTAGTTGCCCCTTACATTACCTTACACATTTTCTGTTCGAGTTTGTAAATTATTTTGTTTACCTCACGATGACAAAGTTTTGAACTTATCTTTATATATTGATGAAAAAGTGTAACATTTAATACATCCGAGTGAATATGTCTTTTCATGAATTCTATAACTTTACAAATTTTATTTTTCTATGTGTGTGACGGAAGTGCTGCTTCAAAAAGGACTTCGCGGAACATTTGTAAGGAAATCCGCATTTACGGCTTAAATAATTACGATTCAAGCGAATGCCAATAGGTGATTTGCTTTCACAAAACGAATTTGATCATTAAAGTTCAGTGCAAATTTTGACAATGTTATAGACGCCTTAATGCATTGTTATCATGATGCAAAATCAATACAGACATGATAAGAAATGTTTAAAGAAACAGGAAGCATAACAAAAGACACTTTAAAAACACTTGGGGGTATCAGAACAGAGCCTAAACCAGGGATGGCAAACCAACGGCATACGTGCCATTGATGGCACGCGACACAATATTTTGGGCATGCCGATTACACCTATCAAAACAGTTTGCGTTTTAGTTCAAAATAATGAAGTTCACAATGAATTTTGCGATCAAACGTGAGTAATCGGTCGCGGTACGGTGGGAGCACACTCGTTTGTTATTGTCTTGCCTTAGTTATGTCTTGGACCGCAATTGCTAATGATGCGCAGTTTGTCTATGCGTACATAGCAAAGTAAATTTCTTTGATACCTCTTGTACTTTAAAGTTTATCTGTGTTTTATTTACGATTTCTAACCGTTATTTAACATGGAAAGTTCAGCAAAGAAAAAAAGTGCAAGGTAGTGTAACAAAGAATTTCAAACTTGGTGGATCGAGGAATACGGCATGGTTAGTAAAGGCTACAAAGCGATGTGTATGTTATGTTCTGGAGCAGTTGCAAGTAGAACATCGTCTGTAAAACGCATTCCAGAAACAATTAACTGTTTAAAGAACCTGGATCATGCAATTTTAATCTTAGTTTCATTTACGTATGCCTACGAGTCATTATTTTATGAAATAAACATTAAATTCTTGCTTGGGAACCATTTGGTAGATGGTTTATATTCAGCATGCATTCTGCTAGGAGTCACTTCTGACAATCCTAAAATAAGTTATTTATTATCCAATCTACAACACAGAAGTCACACTAATGTTGCGTTAATTTGAATTGCCCGTATAAATAAAACGTTAACTACTATGCAATGTATTTTTTCGTAGTAAATAATTAGTTTTGGGTTTTTAATATTTAGTTTTATTATTTGTCCTATAACCACAAGTCAAATTTTCTGACAGTATGTCTATAACTCATTTAACATTTCTTGAGAAAAAATGCCAATTTGAGCAATAAAGGTTCACCACTCCTGGAATAGACTATCCCCAATCTACCAAGGGAACACACGCTGCAATTTGCTAAGGTAAATGGTCTTATAAAAATTATAACAATACTTATAATATATTCAAGCAAACATGTGTTTAATTTTAATATGTGAGCCCAATAAACACTTATAATCAAGGCAAGTCTTTGGGTTCCCGCTATATTTCAAATTTTGTTATTTTATTTTCAAAACCTCTTTACCAAAAAATAAATAATGTCAAAAGTTTTGAGTTTCTTATACTGAAGATTCTAATAAGAAATTTAAATTAATTATTTATTTTTTTAAAATTTTATTTAAGAAAGTTCAGAAAAATTTAATCCCTTAATTGTATCATTATGTTTTATGTTAATTTACATCTTTCAATACTTATTAAGTTTTCCTTAGATTTCATGTTTCGAACATTTTACATTTTTCTTGGAATGGAAAAAATATAAAAGAAAAGTAAAAAATTAGGGCAATTCACAGAAATAATCCTAATATAGCAAAAAAGTAAACAATAATGAGAAAAAGATATCCGGCTATAATCTTAAATTTTGAAGAAAAAAATATACCTTGTTTTGTATATACTAAAAAGATGAAACCCTCAACAAGAAAAATAAAATTTTTATGTATAAGATTTAATTCCTTTACAATTTTTACCAGTTTTTTCTTTGTTATATTCAGGAAAATTGGAACTAAATTTAAATAAAAATGTCCGATACTAATAAACACAAACACACAAAATCATTCTACTTTAAATTCCAGGTTACACAAGTTTTGTAACATTGAATCAAAGGAAGGGTTGTTTTAAATAAAATAACACTGTTAACTTTAAATTTATGTTTTTATTCACGTAAAAGCAAGCGTTTCTGTGTTGTTAAACAAAACTTTAATCATCGTATTTCAGCCACATTCTAACATTTTATGTTCCCGCGCAAGAAAGTTAGAAATGCGTTAAACATTCCTTATGCATTCAAAGTGCGAAGAAATGATGCGGGAAAAGTGGTAAAAAGCAGTGATTCTTGTCCAGACGATGGCTTTCAAGGAATCTTGGAAAAATATTTGCCGAAGCTCCAGTTGCATACCAATATTCTAATCTCTGACGCCTACCCTTCGTTATCGAATAAAGAAATTCACGACCTTTCTAAGAGACTCCGGAGAGAAAATGAATTGGTTATGTTGATTTCCTTATACATTTCTTTTTTCCTGTTGAGTTTTCTGAAACAAAAATAAATGTTCTTTTATATAATTAATACGTAAAAATGAATTAATCCAATGAAAATATACCATACACTAAAATCTAAATAAAACTGCAAAACCTTAAAAGCAAATATTGCAATACAGTTAACCTAGAAAAGTAATACTGTACAAAAATTATGAAAAAAAATTCTAATAGTAATGTATTAAAGTATATTTATACCATTGACAAGTAAAAAAGATTGGAATTAAATGCATAAATATTTTTTTAAATATATGTTGTGTCTGTATGCTATATATATATATATATATATATATATATTTATCTTTTATATTTATCTTCAAATTCATTTAATATATATTATGTCTACATCTATACTTTTTTTTCAATTTCTACTATTAGTTCAATATCTCCCTATATATAAATATTTATATACACACACACATGCATATATAAATATATATATATATATATATATATATATATATATATATATATATATATTATTTAAATTTTCAATCGTTAATAAAAACTTTCTATTCATCCATTCAAAAATTCAAATACATTTTTTTAAAGCTTATAGTAAATGGCACTTGATGTTAATACAATTTTTTTTCAAATAATAATTCATTAATTCAATTTTAATTTTAATATTAAATTTATTCCGTATTATTTCTGTCGAAAGTACAACTAGCTGCAACAGATTGCACCAGTACGTTATTCTAACGACGTATGAATTAACTTTAATATATATATATATATATATATATATATATATTTCTTGTTTTTATATTAAACCGAACGTATTTTATTTGATTATTGAGACGACTTTGGCATGCTTTTTTTAAAATTAAATACAAAAGAAAGGAAAGAACATTTTTTAATTCCTGAAACTTAAGTAATACAACATCATAGCACAATTTAATAAATTTATTGTGTTTCAAATTTAATTGTATGAACTTGTCTTTGAGAGGAAAGGAAATAAAGAGTAAATGGACTGTATAATATTCCGAGATCTTTCTGTCACTTGTTTTTGCCAGTTATATATATATATATATATATATATATATATATATATATATATATATATATATATATATATATATATATATATAAACCTGGTTATCTATTGGTAGAGTAAAGTCTAGCCTTTATGCTGGATTTCACTACAAAATAGAGCGACTTACAGTATGTGCAAACTAAGATTTTTCAAACTAATTAACCCCTTGCGTACCATAATGTGTTTTCTAGAGCACATGCAAATCTCAGATTTTTTCGTATACTCTCCTTGACGTTACAGCCGATGCATATTTAATATTTTTTTCTTATGGCGCTGAATAATGCGCAAGTTTGTTCGTGTTTCGTTTCTCTTTCTAAAGTTTGCATAACTATTTTTGTTGCTTATTTTTATTTTTTCTTGCCAATAGTACATCGCCGTTGAATTTCGACGAAAGTGATACTGTGTCAAAATATTTACCGGAAACCGATGATTACGACAGTCACTCTGATACAGATTTATCAATTTTTGATTAAAAAATGGAACAAAAATATGACAATATGCTTATTGTAATGCATGTAAAATCGCTTTGTTCCAAGGAACATTTCGAGCAATTTAAAAATTATTTGTAATCTTAATTTCAATTTTTTTTTGCAACACAGATATTTTGTAACTTAACTTTGTGATTTATACAATCCTAATAAAAGAAAATCTACTTTATACTTTTTCCTATGTTAGTTACACTGGTTGTACACACCTAAATAAATCATGTATCTCCATAAGGTTACAATGAGATTTAGCCCTATGCATGCATGTATCCACTAATGGTTAACTGATATGCAAGAAATTAACGTTCAACTATTCTCAACGATCTTAAATTTGTTTGATAATCCTACATTCTACTAATTATGGAGTGAAAAAACAAGTTACAATTTAAAAACGACTGTTAAGGTACCATCCTACCTCTCTTAGATTTGCAATATAAAGCAGTTAAGTATAGCATATGCAGAAAAAATGCAATAAAACGAGTTAATTCGCAAGATCTAATTCCATTGAGGAAATAATCCGGCTTTCTTAAAGCAATATGTAACAACAAAGGAATTCGGGGAAACGAATGATCATCTGCTATTGAAGGATCCTTTTGTAGCAGAACTCATCTTCTAAATCAGGTATCTAATAATTTTGATGAAACTGCGCCCTCATCAATTTGTTTTACTTTATGTTTGAGGCTTATTTAAAATGTTACTAGATTTGAAAATCAGCTCAAGGGTTATAAAAAAACTAATGTGTATACATTAATTCTTGTATAACCCTTAACACTTAGCATCAATTCAGTGTAAGATTTTCTATGTATATGTCAAATCATCCTTGGAAAAATAAAGAAACTGAATTGTTCTATCTTAGCAGTTATAGTTGCATTTGATTTGATAAATTTTTTGCGTATGAACATGACTTTTTGTGTTAGTCTCTTTTTTTTCTTGTTGAATGATCATATACATATGCGTAGTGTTAGTCTTTTTTGTTAAATAATTATATAAATGTGTGTAGTGTTTAGTCTTTTTTAGATAACAAAAAATGTAACGAAACATAGCACATCTGATAATTAAATTATAATTCTGTTTTTAATAACCTTTTACTAAGTTACTAACATTATATAAATAAATTTAATTAGTGAAGAGTTGAAGGTTGAAATCAGTCAGCAAAATATAAACATTACATAATTAGCATTCTGTGCGTATCTATCTCATTTAAATTATGATAACGCATAATTACAGGTATATTAATGGGTGCGTGCCATTTTATATTATCTATACGAAGAAAAAATTATATCTGAAACAAAGCCAACCTATTTTCTTTCTTCTACACATAGCTGGTAAAAAATGATTTAAAGAGGCACGCACTTTTTCCAAGCCAAAAAGTAGATGCATTTTGGTATTCACATCACATTTTTAAAGTTGTAAACACAGCATATAATCTTTGTCGATAAATTACCCTATATTTTACATTTGTTTATAATATTTGTATAAGTTATTGTCACAACTTTATAATATGTTACAATCTTAATTATTTTTCCATACTTGCTACTACGAATCTATTTTATAATTTAAATGAGTCGTGTCTATGTCTCAATATAATTCTATAGTTTTTAGAATTTCCCAAATTCAAATTTTGCAAAAAAAAAAGTTTTGAAAATAGAAGAATGTTAATTTGATTTTTGAAAACGAGTAAATGTTTTTGATGAAAAATAAAATTATTAACGATGCGCACAGAAAAATTTCTAAAAGATTGTTACTATATAAACCATTCTTTGCTGACTTTCTTTTCTTTTAATCGTTTTGTGAGCAATCAATAATTTTAATATACACACTTAAATAAATATTTTATCATTCATTTCAAACTAAAAAAAATTTTATTCCTTATTTTTAAATCAAAATTTGAGAAAAATTATAAATCCTTATTTCGAGTTTTTCCTTAGAGTTTACGGACATAGTTGTCTGATCTTAAACTGATAGCAATATTAAGGCTATAAAATATAAGTTGGATAAAATTTACGTCAGACTTTAATTTTTGAAGTCCATGAAGTATTCAGAAGAATTAATAAAAAGCTTCACACATCATTAGGATATCAGCAATTTAATTTAAATATTTCAGGTAATTAACTTAAAATGTAAAGTTTGAATAATCTCTCAGTTTATACTTGTTTTGAAAACTTATACATTGTCTTACATCAAAGATCGTTTAACAAAACCACGGGCATTTTTTTTAAATAAGAAATATTTATTTTTAATGTTGGTTTTAAAAAAAAGCAGAAATTCCTAAAATTAGATATCTAAAAAATGCGTACTTTATATGTCTTTTGTGAAATTTTTATATCTTCAAAACTTTCAAATATTTAACCGTTTGTAAACGTACAATAAAATTCGAAATTATAAACTAAAAGAAACTTTTCCCGAAAATTTATTAAAATTGCTCATTTAGATCAAATCTCGTGATCGTATTTTAATGGGATCAATATTGGGTTTATTGAGTCATTTTAATATGCAAACCATTTCTTTTTCAATTTAAAAGCACTTTTGAAGTTTTTCAAATCATTTCATTTTTTTTAAGTTTTTATTTCAGGGAAAGGATCAAATATTTTTTAAATATGCTTTTGAACTGTGAAAACGAATAAACTATTTATATTATATATATATATATATATTTATATATATTTTATATAAATCATTTCATTTTTTTAAGTTTTATATTGTATTTTTATGCATATAATATGTATATATG
Source organism: Trichonephila clavipes (assembly GCA_019973935.1). Classification (NCBI taxonomy): domain Eukaryota; kingdom Metazoa; phylum Arthropoda; class Arachnida; order Araneae; family Nephilidae; genus Trichonephila; species Trichonephila clavipes. The sequence goes on along the minus strand of BMAU01010763.1, from coordinate 273,586 downwards.
TATATATATCAAATATTTTATAAATATATTTATATATATATATATACTATATACAATATATATGCATAAAAATACATATATACATATATATATATATATATTTTTATGCATATATATATGTATATATGTATATATATATATATATATATATATATATATATATATATATATATATATATATATATATATATATAAGAAAAAAATGAATATCATTTTAATATTTAAGTTGATAAGTAGGAAAGATAAGCTCACCATCAGAACGCAGTCATTTCGGTATAGGTAAAATATAACAGTTACATTCAGTATTTAAAATCGTGGACGGGGTGTTACGGTTTTGAGTCTTCGTGCAACTGAAAACATCCCCCCTCCCCCGTGTAGAGAGAACCACTGCACTCTTTTTAAGTCTGTCGAGGCTCAGTGTCCTCAATTGGTGTTGGTGTGGTAGTTCAGAGATGCCAGCTTAGAAGCGGTCCTGGTTACTTGACCAAGATTCAAAATTACAAGATCCATCACCAATGACCCTCGTATTGCCTTATAGAACGCCTCTACTATAACTCACTCACACTCAGCATTTATAACTGATGAATTATTCATCAGCTATATGAATTTAAAACAGAAGAACAGATGTCTGATTTATGAATATTTATTTTTCTTTGCATTTAAAACTTAGCCTGACTTTATTTACATTAAAATACACAATACCTATTTCAACATTCATAAATATCACAAGCCATGTTTAAGAAAAAATAATGCTCTTATTCTTATAATTTGTTGTCTGTGTATTTTTTCTAAATATATATTGTAAATCTTTTTTCTCTACCACAATAAATGTTCATGTATGTATAAATAGAACTTCATAAATTATAACTTTAAAATGTTTATATAAGTACCCCCCCCACACACATTTTTAGAGGATTATTTTTAAAAAAAATTTTATTGAATGGTTATTTAACAAATTTAGTTTGACAGTACTTTTGGTTAAGGGACTACTCCAAAAGAACAAGTTATTCATACAGTTCAGTAGCATAATATTTCATTGTTAAGTACTTGCTCCAAAAGTTTTAGCTCTTTAGGAAGCATAAACAAACTTCTAACAGATATATAGATTACTTATTCTAAAGAATATATTTAGTTAACTTTCTTTACAAAAATAAAAAGATAAGGAAATTTAAAATTGTTAAGTCAGTTATTGAAAACAAATAAATCGAAAATGGCAAGGGGTTATTTTCAAATTACGACAACTTTTAGAATAATATATAAGAGACATCTTAATATACTTGTAGATATTTAAAAAGTAATTTTATAAGCTTTTAACGCATTTAAGTTGGAGGATCTTGCTAAGTATTACGAATTCTCTATATTTTACTTAATCCAAGGTTTCAAAATGTTAAATAATTTCGTTAACTTTTAAAATTATCTAATTCAACATTGTACATTTAATTCGCTCATCAAATCACTTTAAGAAAACACACACATATATATATCATGCATGTATTATCCTCTTTTAACTAGTCTTAAATATTTTTTTCATTCATTAACTATGAGTTTGTTCAAAACTCCACCATCATCTTAAATTCGTTATCATTTTTCTTTCACAGAGATCATATAAAATAAGTAATAATTAAAATTTGGAGAAACAAAATATCTAAATGACACCTTTCAATTAAATTATGAGTAAAAAATAAATGTTACACGCCAAAAATATAACTCTCTTTCCCTTTTTGTAAATATAACAGTAAAATTTTTAAAATTCCTAAAATAATTAACAATAGTTATTTTTTAAATTGTTAACACGTCCAACACTTTTTTTTTAAATTGTTAATATAATCAAACGTAGGAAAATTATATAATTAAGAAATCTTTGATTTTTATCAAGATTTTAGTAATGAAAATATATGGATCCTCGTTTGAAAGTGTATACCACATAACAGTAGCGCACACAGGAATTTTTCAAGGGCGGGGGGTCGAAAGTTCACCATTCTTGTATCATGCTCCTTTTGATTTTGTCGATTTTCGGGAACAAAACACAATAAAAAACTAATTTTTGAATAAATAATTAGCATTAATTAATAAAATTAATCATTAATAACAAGTAACTAATTACATTTTACGTACTACATACTTAGAATTATAATCAATTGGAAAAAATTAAAGGGCTTTGGGGAAGGGGGGTCTGGACCCCCCAGAAATCCCCCCTTGTGAGAACCACTGCCCCATAATCAAAAGGAAGTTGATTTGTTATACCAAAAAATAATTGGTTTTTGTACATATAAATGTACATCATAATTGCATTTTTTCAATGTTATTTTTAATGAATAGGTTTCGTACTCTTAATGCATTTTAATTAATCCTATACTTTTTCATAATTCAGTAAGTTCATCAGTTAAAAGTAAACAATTTTAATAAATTTACATTACCTCCTATGTTTGAATTTCGCACTCTGAAGATTACAGTTAGGTATATAGATAATCAAATGAGAGAGATTTTTTTAAAGCATTATTGGTAAAATTGCAAGAAACCTTTTTTGAAATAACTATACTATAGAATAAAATTTAGCAATGAAAAACTAACAAAATGCTATCTTCGGTTGATGTTAAATAATAGGAATAACATTCAGAATAATTTTTTCATATATAAAAGTACTCAATCATTAATAATATATTCTGGCTTCACTATAAAGAATAGCTTATTTTATCAGATTATTAATTTTTATCTTAGTCACGACACTTTTTTCTTTTATAAAATGTCTTTTGTATTTGTTCTCCTATATCACAATGTTAAGAGAACAGGGACACCATATACTTTGAAAAGTCGATTTTTCAATTTTAGTTCTAAAAAATAGTGCTTATTTTTCTGAATCTAAAAATGTATAATACTTTTATGTTTGTTGATAAAATAGCCCTAAAATATGAAAAATAAAAATGTAAACAAATGACCACGCCCTTTTTGACACACCCCTTTTAACTCTAAATATTTTTTCCCCTGAGTTTGATCTATATAAACGTTCTATATAGTGAACAAAATATATTTTAGTATGTAATGTCTAATTTTTTAAAAAATAAATTTATGCGTGCAAAAAAAAATTAAGATTTTCATAATTTTAAGGTTTTATGATTATTTTAAAGAAATTATGCAATTAATTAGTTAAAAAACTGGTTCATTATGTTTTATATGTTGTTGTATATATATATATATGTAAATTTTTTTGTATACTCAAAGAATGTTTTTGTAAGAAATGGTACCTATACATGAAAATATGTATTTCAAGATCTCGAAAATTATGTTCATGTTAACTAAAACAAATGAAAAAAAAATATGAATTTAAAATTACTTTTGTAACTCTAGAAAATGATTAAGGATTATTGTTAGTCATATAAAAATAGGCAAGCAAATACTAATCAAGTGTATAATATGTGAAAATGTTGTTTTTTTTAGATTTTTCACTTTTTCTCAAAAGCATATTTTTTTTTACATTTAGGTACATTTAAAAAAAAACTATTGCACTATATGATTCCAGATTTTTTATACTTCTATACAATATGCCTATGGATATAGTGAACCTATTTTTTTCTATTAAGATAGTGCCTAATTTTTTAAAAATAGTTTTATGCATAAAAAAAGCAGAAAAATAAAAAAAAATTCAAATTTCAATGTTTCATAATTTTTTTACAGAAACTATGCTAACATTTTACTAAAAAATTAGGTTCACTGTATTTTATGCATTGTTTTATATATGTGTACAAAATATTTTGCATAAAAAATGATACTTTTTTAAAAAATGGTACCTAAACATAAGTATATATTACGAGTTCTCAAAAATTATGTATTACTTAAATTAAGTAGTAAAAAAAATTTTTGGAGCAAAAAGTTATTTTTGAAGTTCTACAGAATAATGAAATTATCTTTATTAAGAACGTAACAAATCTAAGCTCTATTTGAAATTGTAAACGATATATGTCTCATAAACAAAGGGTCTTATTTTGGCATTTTACTCTTTCGAGCATGTCCTGGTTCCCTTAAATTAACTACCCCTTTACATTTTAAAAGAATAAACTAAGTATTTATGAAATATTTTGGAATTTTAAAAACACTGTATTATAAACAAATGCATGAGTTACAATGTCACAACTTTTTTATAAAAATTGGGGCATTTTTTTCTATTCGAAAATATGATCCGTGTTAAGTTCAAACTCTTGTACATATGGCGAAAACAGCCTTGAAACGAAAATATAAAAATATAGCACTTCTTTTTAAATCTAAGCTTCAGAAAATTACCTTATTTCTTTGTATTTTTTGTTGTGTTTCTTAAACGAAGAAAAAATGGTTATTAAAAATAGTTTTAAAACATTATTTTATTAAAAAAAATAACTAATTTAAATAATTTCGGCATCCACACAATATAAATCAATACTCACTATTTATATGCAATAATGGTATTTTCATACATTATTTAAACTATGTAATCAAACCAAATCAATTATTTAATTCATTTAAAAGTATCACAGTTTTTATTGCAAGTATAAAACATTTACCGATGTGATTGAAATATTTCGAATTAAATAAGCTTCGGATTTTTTCCCCTGACTTTCCTTCGCTTCCTTTACATCATGCAAAGTCTGTAAATTGTAAAGTTTCAGTGAAAGAAATAAACCATTTTAGAACTCCTTTTAAGTTCTATTAGAGCATTACGTCGAGATTTACGTCGTATTTTAAACGAAATATGTTTCTGGATCAGCGTTTGGGGATGTATTAGTGCCAGTTGAGATTCAAAAATCCCTCCTTGATTCTACGATTACTTTCAAAAGATGAAAGTCATAAATTGAAAAAGGAGCAATTTAAGGCTCTGAGAAGGAATATAATTCCAAGTTTAGGAAGTCGTATTTTGCTTAGATTTCTTACATGCGTCATTCTAAAATAAAGTATTGCAGAAACTATTAGTTTGGTTGACTGTACAATTTTCTTTAAATAATTTAAGCATTATTGGCATTGTAAAAGTAACACCAGTAAAGTATTACTAAGATATCATTTTTTATTGATTTGACTAACACAAAAGCACATTATTTATTTTATAATAAATATAATTTTAATATATTAAAATTGAGTCTCTCTTTTTTTTCAACTCTTTTTTGATTAAAAACTTAAAACTTTTAAACTTTTAAAAGAGTTTTAAATCGGACAGTAAAAAAATCGGAACTTTGAAGAATATTGGCTTTTTTATCCAATAAATAATTAATTTTATGATCCATACATTTCAAAATAAGATATTACATCAAACAATTTGCTGTGAAAATATATAATTGATTTGAGAAATTTACATACATCTTAAGAAATGTCTCCAAAGATAGCAATTTATGCTATAATTTTGCACTTAATTTTTCAGTTTAATATATTCCACATAACATTGCCATAACGGAGTGTTATCCACATCATCAGCTACCGCAGTATGTCTGAAGATTACTCATTTGTTTTCTTTACCAAATGAAGCATACTTATTCATTGTATTGTTTTTATGCATTTTTAATTTTTCATGAAGTTACTGAGGTAGAACATCACCAATTCAATATTCGCGATAAAGGTACTGTTTTTATTGACACATTTTAAAGTATTGACTATTGTAAATTAAATGTAAAGTTGATAGATGACGCTGCAAGTCATCTGAAAGATATACTTAGTTTTAGCTTGTAGAGTCAGAGTTATGGAGTATGGATCTTTGTGTTGTAAACATGTCTTTTATGTGTGTCGTCCAATAATTCAAAATACCTAAGAGATGGACTGAATTACTGGACTGAGACAAAACTATAATGGGAATATAATCGTCTTACTGACCATAGAACGAACGAATTAGGAAATATAACAATGCCCCTACTATAAAATGGACCATACAGTATAAAGTCATTTTTTAAGTATTAGATTTATTCGAATTTCCTTACTTTCTTAATTAATCTAAAAATACTTCGTCTTGCAGCAATGCAGGTATTTAAAAACATTTTTAAATTCTTAAGAACACAAATATATATATATATATATATATATCCGAAATTCTTAAGCTTTTACTAACAGCCATACGGGATATGAAAGAACTGGTTTATTGCCTAAGTTCTCAGCCAAGCGTTTAATTGACATCTAGGCTAATATTTCAGAATTCTTTTACAAGAAAAAAGCTGAAAAAAATATTTTCACTGCTTGGAACATATGGTATATAGTCAATCAGTTCACTCTTCACTGCCAAAAAAAATTTCCCGCCATTCCAACAAGACTATCTTCCAACCGTTGTCTTATAAATTTTAAATTCACTTGATTCACTTTTGATCATGGTAATTTTAAAGTTTTCCCCTCCAAACGTTCTGAATATTATATTGGCGGTGGGCAAAGCATCTTAAATTTTTTTACTTAAAATTAAAGAGACAGAATGAGAATACCTAAAAGTTAAGCTTCGGAATTTTAAAATCAACTGGCTTCCTTATTTTTGAACTTGTTTCCAGTATAGCTACATTCACGTTATTTTTTTTTCAATTTTCCTCATTTTGTAATTGCATATTTTGAAATTTGTAACTTAAATGTTTAATTCTGTATCTAAATCGTTGGTGTTATTGTTACGTAATTATTTCCGATTTTTTAACTTATTAATTTGACTTTGCGGCTTCATTGACTTTTATCATAACTAATGCTCTCTTATTAGTTATTTCTTTTATTTATCTTATTTTGTTTGTTTTGCAAATTCTGAATGCTCGCGGATGATACTTGTGATGTATGGTAAGTGTTTTATTTAATTTCAAAGAAAGAATAACACGAATATGCAATGTTAATATTGTTTACCACGATATGCGGAAATAAAAGAGAAAAACTAATCTTTTGCTTTTTAAAATAATATTTTTATAACATTTACAACATAAAATACTAAAATTTCGAAATTTATGCTTATATATTTGCCCAATTTGGTAATTGTTTGATGATAGAGGTAAAATAAATCCAACTATAGAATACTCTGAATCACCGCCCTTAATTTTTACACGTTATCATGAGAATGAATATTACACCCATCTGAATTCTACAATGATATTTCGCTAATCAAAGCAAAAGTTCAGAAACTTTTCGCAAATGATTCTAATTCTGGACGAAAATGAAAGATCTTTCTCTCCTATAGGCCGATTAATTGAGCCCTACATAACATACCTTACACTTTCTGGCAAGCTGAATTAACACTATTATTTTCATTGAAGGAGAAACTCAATAAGACTTATTTTGTTGAATTAGTGTATGTAGTTTATCCAACCAATCACTATCAAATATCCTTTTCTCAATTCTTTTTCAGAACTTTGCTACCAATAAGTTCTCTTTCACGTATTCGGATTATTATGTGTAGAAGCTTTAATTAAATTCCGCTCTCTTTTATTTTGGATCTTGTATCTTTAGCAAGAAACAGAAAACTTCTCTCTGGAACTTAATCCTTACTTATTCAGGTATATAGGAATGAAGATTCCAAAGATGAGTTTTCCAAGAAAATTAAGGTATTTCTTATATATTTTTATTCGCCTACACACAAAAAATTTATATCATATGATGGATGAGAACTATTTTTTTTCAGAATATCATCTATATGCCAGAATAACGTATTTTATAGTACATAGTGAAAGGAAAATCAAAATTTAAAAAAAAATGTTTTTATGTTAAGTTATACACAAGGAGAATAAAGCTTAGGCATTTGATCTTCTTTATGGTAGAATGTCAAAGAAAACTTTTATTGCAGAAAAACCAGTATTTTAGATATTTTACTTTTTATTGCAATGAAAACACACCTACTAAATAGTTAACTCACCAATAGGTGCGCTTCAAAAAGTTCTATCAATAGGCACGCGAGAATACGCAATATTCTTATTGGGGAGATTTCATATTAAAATATATTTGATATAAAATGTGATATTTAAGATATAATTAGAAATTATAAAGTATTCAAACAAAATAAAATAAAAATATAATGGTTAGTAATCACTGTCTCCTCTGTTTACATTTTGTGAACTGCCTTGCTGAAGTTTCACAAATCACCTTACAATTTTTATGGGGGGCATGGACTTTTCGTATAATAAAGGGTGTTTTTTTAGAGGTATAGAACTTTAAATGGCAATAAAACAACGATGTATTATTCGATTGACATGATTTTTTTTATTCGAAAGATAATATTGTGGCATTACATTTTAACTATGATTTCTGGCATATGACTGCCACGGCAGGCTCGGATGTAGTCCAATCTGGACGTCCAATTTTCGATGACTTTTTCCAACACTTGTGGCCGTATATCGGCAATAACACGGCGAATGCTGTCTTCCAAATGGTCATGCGTTGCTGGGTTATCCGCATAGACCAATGACTTTACATAGCCCCACAGAAAATTGTCTAGTGGTGTTAAATGTCAAGAACTTGGAGGCCAATTAACAGGTCCAAAACGTGAAATTAGGCGGTCACCAAACGTGTCTTTCAATAAATCGATTGTGGCACGAGCTGTGTGACATGTTGCGCCGTCTTGTTGGAACCACAGCTCTTGGACATCATGATTGTTCAATTCAGGAATGAAAAAAAAGTTACAAAAATATTTAGTAATCATGGCTCTATACCGATCACCATTGACTGTAACGTTGTGGCCTTCATCGTTTTTGAAGAAGTACAGACCAATGATTCCACCAGCCCATAAAGCGCACTAAACAGTCAGTTTTTCTCGATGTAGTGGTGTTTCGACATACACATGTGGATTAGCTTCACTCCAAATGCGGCAGTTTTGTTTGTTGACATAGCCATTCAACCAGAAGTTTGCTTCATCGCTAAACAAAATTCGCTTATGAAAATCGGGAGCAACGGCAATCTTGTTTTGGGCCCATTCGACTAATCTACGCCTTGCTTGATCATATTTAAAATGTAATGCCACAAGATTATCTTTCGAATAAAAAAAATTCATGTCAATCGAATAATACATGGTTGTTTTATTGCAATTTAAGGTTCTATACCTTTAAAAAAACACCTATTAATTTACAAAATTTTAATAGGTTTGTCTTGATGTTCTAACAAGAGGGAATAGTAAATTCTTTTCCAAGTTCCTAGTGATGTTTATTTTGTTTTTCGTCTTATCGTAGAGCTGTATATCAAATATTTCTTTAATACTGATTCAAAATGAACAAGGCATATGAATGTTATACTGAGACAGTCTTCATTGGTGCCCTTTCAAAAGTTCATGGCCCAGTTTTCTTACATATGTCCGTTAGGATTTAAGTGATTTTGATTCTCATGTAGTTATGTTGGGAGTTTATTCCAATTGCATCGATAATTGAATAAAATACAGTCACTGGCTAGGCGCGTGGTATCTCTCAGATGCATCTCAACTTCCAGCAACAGAAATTATCATACAAAAGTTACAAAATATTTGTTTCGAATTATTTTCGTATAAAACTGAAAAAAACTGCACAATTTTAAAAGGGAAAAAATCAAAATTAACGAAATAGTACAAAGTAGTAAAAACTGGCGTTGTTGGGCACGATGCATCTAACAGATTCAATAGTCCCTGTGGCCCGAAGTATGAAGAAATCTCCCTCGTCCTTGACACTGAATCGTAGGGTGAGTGACGAAAGGCAGATACCACCAAAACTCTTCTTGTTATGCATCTGAGAGATACGTGCGCCCAACGGAGGGTTAAAAAAATGCCAGGTACATTTAATAGCTTCTGTGGCATTAAATTTTTAAAAAAATAACTTATTTTGATATTAGGGCTCGATAAAGCCGAAGACGGGAAAAAACATGAATCAGGTGCGGACGGAAAGAGCTGGGATTATGGAATGTTGCAAAGTACATAGTACAATCCACTGTTTTGTACTTAATTATCAATTACTATCGCTTTTGATTATTTATTTTAGAGAAAAAAATAATTTTGTTTTGTGTTTAAAATTATCTAAACAAAATTAAGCATTTTTTCCCTTTTTTCGAAGGGGAGATTTTTCTCCTTTCTTGCAATATTAAATTTTGAAATTATTTTTTAAATTATTACTCTCCTTATCTTCGTACTATAGGAGATCTTTTCCGCAAAGAGAATATGTGATTCATAATAATTGTTTTCTCTATATAACCGATACACCCTAATACATATAATGTTAAAATTTTCAGATTAATTCACCAAGGTCCATAAGAAATATTAGTCAATCTAAATTTAAGGAATAATTTAGAATAAAATAATTCACAAATCATACTTACTTCTAAGTTATTTCTTTAAATCGTAATTATTTTCGAAGTATTTGAAAAGAAAGATGGAGCTTAAAGGAACTTTTAAACAGTTATTTAAAGGTGTTGTGATTACATTAAAATTATATTAAAACATGTTTCTCAACCTTAGCAATAATTTCGATTTGTAACTTAATATCAATTAAGAAAGAAATCAATATTTTATTAAAAATAATTTTAAAAAAGATGAATTTTTTTGAGGGGAAATGTGTATGGGTTAATTTCTTTTTTATTTATATAATTCAGCTAAAATACTTTTGATAAAGATTCCTAATAAAAAATATTTTCCATCGCAAACAATATTATTAATGATGGTTTAAACAATGCATTAAATTAATAACCTCCAGTACATAGTTCTCAAATCCTAAACGCCTTATTAGATGAAGAAAAATTAACGAATATGTGTGAATATAGCCAATGGAGACTTTATATTTTTTAAATATATTTAAAGAAATTCAATTTTCTTCTTCAAATTTACTGTGAAATTCTGCAGTAATTTAAATGTCTCGAAATACTCTTCATTTCAGAAGTGGGGACTATACTTCCCAAGGGAACGATTTCAATAAAGAAAATAAAGACTTTTAAGAAAGGAAAATAATACTTTTCTGCGGAAAGCATGTATTGTATACCTTAGTTATCCAGAAATATGGTATTGCAGTCCATAGCAAGGAATGTTAAGAAAATAGTGAGGAAAGGTTTTTGTGAAAATGTGACCTTTGTCGTAATATGGGCATCAGGAAATGAAAAAGATTACAAAGTTATATACATTTTAGGAAAAAAGTATAAGTTCTAAAGCACTTTTTAAAGATTATATACATAAATCATAATGTTTTGTGAGAACGATTTACTTTAAAATCCAGTCTATTTTGGAACTTCTCCAAAATAGCATAACAGAAGCTGTTAAATGCATTTTTTATGTATTAAATTCAGAAATACAGTTTTTGTTCAAACAGTTTTGATTTAAGAAAACGTGCCTGCAAATAAATTTGTACTTTTCTGTATAGATATTTTTATTGATAACATTTATAACTCCGTGCACCAAAAAGTATCACTCGGGGGCTTACAAAGAAGAAAGCGTGAAACACACATCACAAGGGGGAGAAGGATTACAACACAAACATCCATGCCTTATCCGGGATTCGAACCCAAACCCTATGGCACCACCAGACTAACAACTATACCGAATGCGCGGCTCTGTAAATATAATAAACAAAATATCTAATAATTTTAAATAAGAGAGTTTACTTATATTTGATTGAGTTCAAATTTTAGTGTATATGTTACCGGTAAAGTGTGAAATCCATTATTTCATAAAAAAAACTAGGTATTCCATGATATAAGTGGAAAAGTCAATTAAAGTATATACAGTTCTTGAATTCTATGATTTAATTATGTATTCTATAGATTAACAATTGCTTGATCGTTAAATTATGAATACAGCACTCGAAAGTTCTTTCAACCTATTCTAGATACTTTTAAAAGGTATCCGACTACGTTCCGAACCATGATTTTGCAAAAACATATAAATGAATAATGTTTATGATATTTAGTGTGACTTAGAATAGAAAATGTATATAAAATTGTTTTAAGAATATTATTACAATAAAACAAGTTATTTAAGTACAATATTTTGACAAAAAATGAACATAGAATGAACCATTTTCAAAATATTCTCCTTTTGTGAAAAATGCTTCGATTATAATAATATTTTACCAGTACATAGCTCAGACCACTGTACAGAGGCTCAACTAGAATTTTTAAAATATATAACTTAGAAGTGGCTTTATCCATCTTTTACGACAACAGAGGGAAGATTTTTTAAGAAAAGAACGCCGATAATTATTTCAATTGGTGGTAACCCTGAAAATAATGTGAATTTTTCAAAAATCATAGCTGAGCCTCTGTACAGAGGTCTAAGCTATATACAGGCAAAATAATATTATAATGGAAGTCTTTTTCACAAAAGGAAAACATTTTGAAAAAGTTTATTCTAAGTTAATTTTTGCGGAAATATTATACTTAAATAATTTTTAGTCAAAATGTCCTTAAAACAAATTTAATCCTTAATCTTTAATTCCTTAATCATATTCTAATCTAAATGACACTAAATATCATGAAAAATATCTATTTATGCGCCTTTTTAAAATCACGATCTGAACGCGTGCGCGTTGTCGGATACCTTAAATCATCAATACAATATCTTACAAGGATGCGAAGTGGGAGCTGGGATCACTTTCCACATCTCATTGTAAGGATTTTGACCCACTATATATTTAATATGTATTACACCCTTTTACTTTTCAATTCGTTCAGTGCCAGTAGGGATCGAACAAATAAAACGCTGGTTATAGGTTACCATGGCTATAAGATGTCTCCAGAAAATACATCGTTGCTTAAAACAGAATCTAAAAACATAATCAGAAGTTTCAAAAAATGTTTTGTTTGAAATTAGTTTGTTAAGACTCTTTTCGACATATATACGGGAAGAAAAACTTGACGTGGAGCAAATTTTTGAACAGAAAAAACTGTCTCAATTTTTATCAAAAATTGTGACATTGTAACTCATGTACTTGTAGTAGTATTTGAGCCTTTGTACAGAGGTCTGAGCTATATACAGGTAAAATATTATTATAAAAGAAGCATTTTTCACAAAAGGAGAACATTTTGAAAAAAATTATTGTAAGTTAATTTTTGCCAAAATATTGTACTTAAATCATTATTTTGTTAAAATGTCCTTAAAACAGTTTTATACATGTATTCTAATCTAAGTGACATTAAATATCATGAAAATTATAAATTTATGCGCCTTTCTAAAATCACGGTTCCGAACGTAGTCGAATACCTTAATCATATTGTATCCCTTCTTTAATTTTAATTCAGCTGTGTTTATATAACTCTCTTTACAGTTCGAATAGTATATAAGGCGTATAGTATATTAGAATATAACCATTCCTACTTTTTACCATGCTTGTCTTCAAAGTCAAGAATTTATTGACACACGTTTACTAATAAAAACATATTCTGACGATAACAGTTAAAGTTCATTTTGACTAATTATTTTCATTTCTTATAGCGATCAAATTATAAAAGTACTAGAACATGTTTATCACGACTGAAAATTGATACATTTTTTTCGAATAATTATTAATTTAACTAAGAATTTCTTTTAAATAAATGAGTTGAAATCTAGGTTAAATTAGAAATATCTGAGGATATCTAAATTTAGAGCATATTGAATTATTCCTTATCCGTAATTTAATTCACCAAAAAAATATGAATCTAATTCGAATATTTAGCATGAAAAAAGTTATCCTAATGGAACGAACTATTTCGTATTATGGAAGTTTGTGTTTAAGGAAATACATCCCTTTTTATTTAATAAAAAATAAAGAAACACAGAAGCGCATTATCCGTAAAGCAATTTCACAATAATGATTCAATTGCAAAAAGTTTTGAGAAAACCAATGGCAAAGCATTTTTATAATGTTGTGCCCTATTTTTAAAGGTTCTGTACGTTTGGACTTTTGATTTTTTTTTCCATTTTACACATAAACCGTTTTTATTTTTATTTTTATTTTAAAGATTATTTTACTACATTTTTAGTCTCGTGGTCTAAATAGATATTGTTTTCATAGTTTTTAAATATTACTCTGTTGCGTTTCCTAAAAAAAAAGAAAGAAATTGTTCCATTAAAATGACTAATCTTTTTAAAATTAAATCACAAAACTCTGGCAAAAAAAAAATGAAGCAATTTAACAAAAATCACAATTCTTACCATATCGGGATAAAAAGAGTATCGAAATTAAATAAAAGACAAAATTAAGACATTAATGAATTATTTGACTGATTGTCTTAAATAACATATCTAATTAAAATGTTCAAAAATGAAAATTTTCTCCATAAATTCATTTTCTTAGAATTAGGTAGAAAATTGTCTTAATACCCTATTAACGTATTACTAGTATAATAGTAAATTAGATACTTTTTGAGACAAGATTGTGGTTTTACACCAAATATCATCACCATTCAACTCTCGTCGGGACATTGAATAGTGGAAAAATGTCAGATTGTTAATTTTTTGTTTAAATCGGAGAGAACAGTAAAAGAGAGTTCTTTATTAGAATCCCTTAAACTAATTCTAATTTATTTAAATTTTAGAAAACCGTGAATACCTACTCAGATATCGCCTATGGCTCTTGTAGCGAAATTGGATAATAGTTTCTGATACGATTTTTTTACGACTTATCTTTTTTATACATGGATCGTTGTTGTCACGGTGACGATGATATTGTATAATCTCTATATAGTATATAAAGCGACTCACACTGACACACATTCATCACGATAGCTCTAGAACTATTAGGCCTACAGACTTTAAATTTGGTAGGCATATTCCTGTCATGAAGCATGGATCCACTAAGAAAGAACATTGCGAATATTGACCCCAAGGGAGATACAAGGGCTTAAGGGAAGATAAAAATAAATATTCCCGTGTTTGAACTTTTAGACTTAAAATCTTGAAATTTGGTACGCACGTTTCATTCAAGGATTAGAAGTCCACTACAAAAAGGGGTGTTGCGAAAATTGATCCTCTCCTCAAGGGGCGTTATACATAAATGCATTCCCGTTTTTTTTATCAGACCTACAGTCATGAAATTTCTTAGAACCCTTCCCTTTATAAAGTTGAGATCCACTATAGCTAAAACGTTGGAAAAATTGAGACCCAAGGGGCGTTGTGAGGGCTTAAAGAGCTATATAAATCAATATCTCCGTTTTTGAAATGTTAGATCTACAGACTTGAAATTTTATAAGCACGTTTCTTAAAAAAAAAAAATTGATTATAGATCCACTAAGAACAGATTTTACGGAAATTTTTTCATATGAGGTTGAGGAGCGGGGATTTGCAGGAACGTACTTATAAAAAAATTCCTGTTATTGAACTGTTACTACAATGAAATTTGGTATGCATGTTTCTTTTGTTGAATTGAAATTCGCTAAGGAAGAGTCCTCAGGAAATCGGCTTTCAAAGGCGGTTATTAGAGCTTATTGATAAAAATTCCTTTTTTGATCTATTAGATTTAGACTTGAAATTTTGCCAGTATGTTTATTTTATTAAGTAGAGATCCACTAAAAATGGGTTTTTTTGAAATACACTTGGGGTGGTGAGTTTTAAAAGCGTAAAACATAATTCTATTTTAATTTTAAAAATTATTGTTTAGACGTTCTGTTCTTTTTAAATCAAGAGGCGAGCGTTACAAACATATATTTGAATATAATCAAATTCTTAATGCTAAGATATCAATACTTTATATATATATATATATATATATATATATATATATATATATATATATATATATATATATACATATATATATATATATATATATATATATATATATATATATATATATATATATATATATATATATATATATATATATATATATATATATATATATATATATATATATATATATATAAACAGTATTTATTCATATACTATAATGAAATACACATCGAAGTGGGTGGGTAGCGGCTAGAATAATATAAATGAGTCATTTTTGTTCATAATATATTTTTGTCCTCAATAATAATTAAAATTTATAGTTGATTACCGGTTGATACAAAATTAAAGTAACCAAATTTAAAAGTGTATAAATATTTGTGGGGAATTTCTATAATTTTACTACTGGTTTTTTTTAAAAAAGAAACATTTATTTACCAATCTAGCCATTTTTATTAGTGGTAGTAAATTATAGTGCTGAAATTGAACCCTTAAACCTGGAAGGAAGTTTTACAACTTTTGAAGGATGGTTGCTCAAATTCTGTTACAAATAAAGCCTTTAAAAATCATGAAGGATATTTTTTCTTTTGTATTACTATCTAAACTTCAAAAAGGAATAAAATTTAGCCCGTAATCAAAAGTCCAGGAAAAAAATGTGAATGAAAGGTAGTCATTAGTGAAAAAGAAAAGAAGCCGAAAAGAATGATCGCTGTAGAAAATCCTATTCTTCAAAGAACTATGGCAAAGAAACTAAAGGTTTAGCAATCGACAACTTATCGTCAGATTAAGAAAATTGGCAATAAAAAAGTAAATTTTCTAGATTAGCATCGAATGTCTGTTAAGACCGTAAAAAATCGAAGAAAACGTTCTTGGTCTCTGTATTTAATATTATGCAAAGATAAATGCAAAACATGGAAAACTTCGGATGAAGCACTGTTTTATTTGTCATTCACAACTGGTAAAACGAAGATGCATCTTTTTTTTTCGCAAAAAGCCGTCATGATTTATGTTATGGTAGGGAACGTCCTCTCAAGGCTTAACAAAATCAATTTTTGCAGAACTGAAGTCTAAAATTAATGTTAAATACTACAAGAATAAAGTTTTTAAGCATTTGATCAGAGAAAGTAAATGTTTCTACTCTCAAGGAAACAATTGAATAGACGTAAATTAAGAGGCTTTCATTGGCTTCAAAAAGCAATCAAAGAGGATGTTTGAAAAATACCCCAAATTGGTCGAAATGACTCTTTTACCTTGGCCGAAACTTGTACGTAAAGTGTGCTATTCTAGAGGAAACCACATTGAAAATTCCATGTAAATAGTTTGATCCAATAAAGATTTATGATCCTCTGAAATTGGTCACACTATTTATGAATCAACCGGTAGTTTTCTTAATTCTGTATGATTTTGTTAAAAATGATACTTCCGAAAAACTGGCATTTAATGAAGAAGTAAGTAATTTTACTCCTTATATTTCTAGTATATTTCAAATCCTATGGATAATTCCAAAAATGCGAAAAGAAAAAAGACCTTAAGAGGATCATATACTGCAAATTTTATAAAAATGAAGACCACGATAATTATTGCTAACGAATAAAATATAGGGAAAATAAAGCTTCAGTAAAATGTAATAATTTACACAAACAAAAGAAAACAGAAAAACAATAAACAGCAAAACAAATAAACAAATAAATATTTAGAAAGACAAAGCAGCAATATAATGAGTAAGTGATAGAAATGCCTGCTACAAAATTAAAAGGCCTCATATGAGGAAATACAGTTTTATAACAAATTTAATAAGATGCTGCTAATCGTTTTTCTAAATAACTGAAAAACCAAAAATTGGCATCAGGTTAATTAAATACTTAAGGAAAGATTCTTAAATTATTTCCCATCTCTTCTGTTTGACAACTTCTATTTCAAATGCCGAGTGAGTGAGTGAATATTAACGTCGCACTATTCAGCTACACGAGGGCTTTTGGCGACGGACCACATTTCAAATGCCGAAAGATATTGTTTGTTATTTCTGTTAATGTGACAAGATAAATAACTCCACATGATTTCTTTGGGGTTTTAGTTATGCGAACTTTTTCTAATATAAACTTTTGAGGACTTTAATATACGACAGAGAACATTATCTTGTTGAAAGTTTTATTTTGACCGCCTTAAAAGTGGCCTGAAGAGTATCACTCTTCCACATAACATCCATTGGTAACTATCCGAATTCATTCTCCAGTCTTTGTAGATTGCATTTTTGTTTATGAGAAAGCATTCCCTACAGTAATGAAACTATTTCTCATTTCTTATAATAAAAAACTCTCAAAATTCTCACAGTAAGTAGTATTGCCAATAGTATAGCCATTCAAGCTATGTAATATTTTTTTCAAGAAACGGTTCCAAGACATAGTGTTGTATGGCCACTTCAGTTGAGTTTTTTTTTTTTTTTTTGCTAAGTTTTAGTAGCTGAAATTCTTTTCATAGTTTCTGAAGATTAAGACAAAAATTCGACTATAAACTTCAAGCAGTTTCATCGTACTCTTGTTTACTTGTCTGCTATGCTATTTTTAGTGGACTTTTAGCTTTTAGTTGCAAACCTGAAAAAGTTTCTCTTGTTACGAGCTCACAATGTCTTTTTTTCCTGCCATACATTTCCTACTTTACATGCAATTTTAATTTTTCACTTTGGAACCAGACGTATCATACTTCTTTATATAGCTCATTTTCACGAAGAATTTTACTTATATACAAAAGAATTAAAGATTCAATTTTGAATACCTGTTTTTTTTTTTCTTTGTATTTTTAAACTTTCAAGACGTATTAGGTTCCCGTTAATCTCAAACTTAAATCCAAAATTGTTAGAAAAGCAAATAAATAAATAAAAGTAGCCCTGCATTTATGCAATACCATGACACTTAAAGTTCATTTAACACAAACATATTTTTTCTGTTTGTTTTCTTTTGCCTTTTGTTTCAAAATTGAGCCAATGCTACAAATTTGTTTCACTTCAAAATTCAATCATTCAATCATACAGAATTTTTCATTTCATTGAAAGGTGGTGAATACACTACCTTTGAAAGTTGCATCAATGTTTCTATTCTTGAGTAGGAGTGGACTTTTTTGTTGTTAGAATTTTGTATATATTTTAGTTTACATATATGCAGACGATTCATAATAGTTTTCTTGTCGCAATACACGATAAATGGATCGAGTATTAATTATTAAAACTAATATATGTGTCTCTTAAAAACTCCACGCTTTCCATTTGTTTATGAAATCTTACAACTGAGTTATCATTTTATCAATGTTAAGTTTTCTTCATGTGTCCCATTTTTCAATATTCTCCTTTATAAACATTGTCAATTTCTTGTCTAAAATACATACTTTTTACATTTGCAGATAAAATTTCAATAGTTTCACATTCGTTAAATTAAGATGACTTGGTACCCTAAAAATGACATAACTATCCTTTTTTTTTTGTATTTTTAAATTTTTAATTAATCATCTTCTTTGCATTATTATCTTTCCATTGAAATATCACCTTTGAATGTGGAAAAAAAATTAGAAATAAGAAAACATTAAAGTTGAAAAATTTTAGCAATCAAATGGACTAAATACATGTGACGTCATAGTCACATGATAACTGAGCCACGTGTTTTCGGCCAATCAGTTCATACATTAATGCGAAGTCATTATTATATCATAAATATAATCACGCGTTTCCAGCCAATTAGTTCATGTGTTCATTGTTGCCAATTTTGCTTATTGCCGAAACTTTCTTCTAGAAAGTACTTATTTGTCAACAATATAACAATACGCAAAGTTAAACAAAATGTACTTAATCTAAAAAGTTTTCGTATATATAATGTAAGTATTTTTTTTTTAATTTTGAAAATTAATTGAAGAATTTTAACACCCACACACACACATGAACCATTTTACCCAATCATCAAACTTTAAATGTTATCTAAATTTTACAAGTTGAACAACAAGTATATCAATTTTTAATCAATGGGAAGCAGGTGATTGACATTATCATGTGACCATCATGAATTTAGTCCATTAGGCAATTCGACCACGCCCCCTTTTTCAATAAAAAAGGTTAAAAATCTTTCTTTTCCTTTGTTCTTCTTTGTTCTTGATACAGAAAAAACATTTTGAAACGGAAAACAGTAAATATAAAAAAGGTTAATATATATATATATATATATATGCATATATTGTGAAATATGTATATGTAAATTTTTTAATTAATTTTATATTAATAATTTCATAATTTCAGTTCTTATTCATATCTTTTTCATACAAATGTAATATATTAGTATTATGTAAAGAAAGTAATTAACAATGTTGTCAGGACAGAAAATATAAATTTAACACCTCCGATCGATTTTCTTGCGCAATTTATACTTTCTATTAATTAATCATTCATAAAAATCTATGGGCAGAAATAATATAGAAATATTAAGAAAAGTATATAGCTTATGTCTTAAAATCGTATTTTAAGTTTATTTAAGCTCATTATAATTGTTTTTTTAGAATTTTAAAAGTATTTAAGTGTTTTTTTTAAATTTTTTTTTTCGAAACGTTACATTGCATTCAAAATGCTACTATTTCCACAATTGCTCACCAATCACTTCTATTTTTCCTATGTGTTATATATAATATGTAACAAAATTAGGGATCGCTTTTGCTGTTAACTGAATAATTTTAAAAAAATTAAAATGTAGGAGATATTGGCTTTTTCGTCAATTTTAGCACATTCTTTATTTTTTTTGTTGTTCTCACAAACTAATTAAGTTATTGCAAAATCAATCCCTAAAGTTGCTTAAAATATAATTAAGAATGTAACAAAAAAACTCAGGTCGAAAAACGCATTGATAAAAAGTGAGTAGAATTATAAAAGTTTCCAGATTTTCTTAATTAAATGAAAATGTTTAAAATTGGGAAAATAATATGTGCAAAATATCATCTTATATAATTTTCTTTATTAGAGACATTATATGAAATGCTAAAATAAAATTTTTAAATACATAAATAAACAAAAATTGTTCAAAGAAGGTAGCGAGTCCCCTAATAATTTTTTTTCTAATCTCTCTTTCAAGTTTTGTAAAAAGAAAATTCACATTGCACGATAATTTTCCATAATAATATCATACATTTTTTTATTTGTTTGTAAGAGTGTATTTCATTATATATTATATACGTATATATATATATATATATATATATATATATATATATATATATATATATATATATATATTATGTATATATATATATATTATATATTTATATATTATATATATATTATATATATATTATGTATATATATATATATTATATATTTATATAATATATATATTATATATATTATATATATATATATATATATATATATATATATATATATATATATATATATATATATAAATGTGTATTGCAAGATATTTCGATATATTGTTGCAACAAATATAAATAATGTATGTTTCTTTCTTTTTTTTATTTTAGAATAAAAGCAATCATCATATATACCTTGAATGGGATCTTTCAAATGAGAGGAAATAATGTAGAAAACTCATTGAATTTAAAGGTAAGTTTTAATCTTGAGATTTAGTAATATCTTAATTCCCATTTTTTTTTCTTTTTTTAAACTTAATTTTCTGTTAATCAAAATCAGTTAATGATACTACTTAATTCCTCTTAAATTTAAGAAATACGCAGTTTATTTTATGTAACTTTAAATGAATGATTTATTATCAAAAATATGAAATGATACTTATATCAAAATAAAGAATGCTACTTCCCGAAAATTACAGATGCGAATTGGTATTAAAATTAACAGGTAACAATATTTTATCTGTTAGACCGAAATCCATGAAATTCATCTTGGCCAAGGACTAGATATACGCCTGTTGGTAGCCGTATCATTGCGTACCATACAGTTGGCAGTACGATTAATATTTCTTCTAAATATTCTCTTCTGCAAGTAAATATTATATGCCTTATTTCTTTTTTTTAAAATCTGTGGAAAACAATGATAAATTTAGTTAAATAGCAAAAAGTAACAATTCAAATTTCATGGAGATAAGGAAAATAATAACGAAACAAAAAAACGTAATTATATGGTATTAATTTTAAGTTGTTTTTTTTTGTAATTTTTTTTAAGCTTTACTTACTCTAAAACGTTAACAACATTGATAACAATGTGAGAAATTGAATCTTCTCTGAGAATGCTGCTAAAGGAACCATTGCTTTCGTAAAAAAAATAGATTGGAGCAATTTATTGGAAACATTGTGAAAGAAACTTCTATAAAATATGAATGCATTTATGTCAAAAGGTCTTTTCTTATTTTGATAAAAAGCCCTTTTATCAAAATAATAAAGAAAATCAAAGATTTAGAAATGCAAAAATCACTGAAATTTACTAAGTTTTATTTAAATGAACAATAAATATGTTAGCAAATAATAATAAAAAATATAATTTCACTAAAATAATTACCAATGGAATGCCGTTTATACCAACAAGCAACAGTATTTAGGGGCTAAAATGATGGTCTTGTTGACAAACCATAATAACCAAATTTCTTAAATAGAGTACCATAATTTGTGGTAAATCTCAAAAACCTATTATTAATTA
Source organism: Trichonephila clavipes (assembly GCA_019973935.1). NCBI lineage: Eukaryota > Metazoa > Arthropoda > Arachnida > Araneae > Nephilidae > Trichonephila > Trichonephila clavipes. Next base: position 251,408 of record BMAU01010763.1, on the reverse strand, counting down.
ATTATATAATTAAAAGAAAATAAAAAAATCAATGCCTTAGTTTTTCAAATTAATTTCATTTATTAAATTTCCAAAATAATTATTAAATTCAAAAATTAGTTAACAAATGTTTGTATATTTATTCTTTAAAATATGAAGTGTATTTTTTCAAGAAGTCAGATAAGCATAAATAATTTGCATTCATCATTTATAAGCCTATGAGTTATATCCTATGATATGAAAAACTATATCAAAGATTAATCTGAAATCTTCCCTTAAGGCAGAATTAGATTTACAAATGTTTCAAAGAATAAAACTCAAATAACCAGCTAATAGTTGAATAGGCATCTCACACATATATCTGCGAGTGTGTATTGGTCACCTATATATATATTAGACAAAAATAAAAATAATGCACACGCGAAAATTTGGTTCAAATTCTTGAACATAGTTTTGTAGAATGCATATAACTAACAAAAGTATAAAATGAAGCAAAAGAAAAACTTTATCAGCTGATGATTATGAACATTCCATTTTGATTCTTTTAATATAATTTCAATTTTTCTTTTTGATTTCAATCACTATGATCGAGAAACAATATGCATGGACAGAAATAGCTAACATTGTGAAAAATTTCATTACGGATTTTCAACTCTAATATGAGCTAAAAAATTTCTTATGCACATATTTAGAATCTGGAAGATTTAAATAACAAATATGCCAAATATATACCTCCTAAGATATTTGTCTTTTAATTTATATTCTACTGATAAATGTCTAAGATTTTTTTTTGATATTTATATCTAATACGAATCTCCATGGATGGGTTCCTTCATGTTTCCTTGAGTCGCTTCACTTGATTAATGAATAATTTGTATTTCTTGTATTCTTTTAATTAAGTAGCTTTCCTCCTTTTTACTGCTGTAGCCTAGTGGTCAAGGGCAAGGACTCGTGGCTAGCGTGTCATGAGTCTAGTGCCGCTGAAGATTCACAGTTTAGAGAGAGTCATTGCATGTTAAATCAGTCGTGGCTCAAACGTTTCTCGTTGTTGTTTTAGTTAGGAGAGAGGGTTGTGTTAGCTTAAGTGTCGCCCTCGTCCCTTTGACAGTGTTTCAAATGTATGCAGTTCGTTTCAAATATACATCAAACAACTTAATTGTACGACGTTAAAGTATCTGACTACGTTCGGAACCGTGATTTTAAAAAAGCGCATAAATGAATAATTTTCATGATATTTAGTATCACTCAGATTAGAATGCATGCATAAAATTGTTTTAAGGAGATTTTGACAAAAAATTATTTAAATATAATATTTTGGCAAAAAATTAACTTAGAATAAAATTTTTTTCCAAATGTTCTCCTTTTGTGAAAAATGGTTCTAATATAATAATATTTTGAATGTATATTAGCTCAGAACTCTGCACAGAGGCTCAACTATGATTTTTTGAAAAATTCACATTATTTTCAGAGTAAACACCAATTGAAATAATTATTGGCGTTTTTTTCTTAAAATTGCTCCCCTCTGCTGCCGTAAAATATGAATAAACCAACTTCTAAGTTATATATTTCAAAAATTCCAGTTGAGGCTCTGTAGAGAGGTCTGAGCTATAAACAGGTAAAATATTATTCTAAAGGAAGCATTTTTTACAAAAGGAGAACATTTAGAAAAAAGATTATTCTAAGTTAAGTTTTTGTCAAAATATTATATTTCAATGATTTATTTTGGTCAAAATGTCCTTAAAACAATTTTATGCATATATTCTAATCTAACTGACACAAAAAATCATGAAAATTATCCATTTATGCGCTTTGCAAAATCACGTTTCCAAAAGTAGTCGGATACCTTAATATAACTTTCAATATCTTCCCTAATTTTTGAGGTATATACTATTTTATTCATTCAAATTGTACTTTCTAGAAGCTTGTCATATACAAAAGAGGAATGAAAAAGCTTGTAAAATGGGGCTCAAATTCGAATCCAGCTAATAGTAATTTTGAGCTAAGGATTAATTAAAGTAATTCATAGCTATCTTGATTTGCTTCTGTTCAAAGATAATAGTATTAAATTAATAACGATGCGCAATATACTTCATTAAAAATTACATTTTATGATTTTTAAACGTAATATCCATACATAAAAATTAATGCATTCATCAAAGAAGTATTAGATACAGAGAATATTAAAAGTATATGTAAAAAAAAAAATTTATACCAGTTTGTTTTTTTCGGATTTTGTTTCTAAGCTCCATTTCATTATTTCTCTTTTACAATTTTACCATAAGGAGAGTATTATCTTTAAAAAATGAAAACAAGCACTAACAATACCATTTAGTCGACACTTCATAAATTTTCCAATTTTGATGTCAAAGAATTAAACCCCAAGAAAAATTAAACCCATCTATTTTGTTTTCCTTAAGAACTGATAATTAAATTTTACAACCGTCATAAAGCAACTAACACTATTATAAAGCTTAAACAGATTTACAGATAAACTAAGAACGACTCACAATACATGTAATTATTTTATATAAACTCTCAACACATGGATATTCTTTATTTTTTTTCTAATATACTTCAAAATACTTTAGCAATTAACCTAATATATATATATATATATATAACCCCAATTCATTTTCCTATTATATCTAATAGAAGAAGAAATGTAACGACTATCACATTTAATGAAAGGTAATTTGTGTTAATAATGCTTCAAATCGATGAGACCTATGGTTACATTTAAAGTACTTTTTAAATAGCTTTCCATACTATTACGTAGGAGAATGATTCATGGGTCATTTGTCGTTAGTTGAATTGCTTTATAAATTTTTATAGCTATTGTACAAAAATGAAATATTATACCGACTTAGATGGCATCATTTAATTTGGATTTATTTTCAAACCGAATGTTATACGGCTGTGTGTTATTTTTTGTTTAGAGTAATGAAGTAGAGAATTCACAGTTCCAAAATGTGCTTTTTAATACATTTCTATTTAGGCTGTTTTATTTCTGTCAAAAAGAATTTTGAAATATATTTTAAAATAATTACTTTAAATGTAAGCAATTCATTATTTAATAACTCATATATCTTATAAACGCTTCTTTCCGTTAAGATAAATAATAGGTATACTTTTTTCCTAAAAATAATTGAAATTAAATTAAACCTCAATAATTACCACTGAAGCCATTTTTGACTTTTGAAATGAAGACATACTATCAGGAGTATGATACACTGAACTACAATTAACGCAAAAACACTTAAGACGAAACATCCGTTAGACGAAATATTACAACGGTCCCAACAAACCACTATATACTTCCACGCAATCTTTTCTCTTAACACGAAACGAAAATCGCTGAACTCGAAAATATTTCCCTTCTGGGAATGAACAAAATACGGAAAACATCAGTTGGATTGGACTATCTTATTGCATTATCAAAAACAGTTAATTGCAGTAGATGGAAATAAGTGTACAGCACCAATTATGGCAAAAAAAAGACATTTTAGAGTGTGTTCAAATTTAATAATCTAGAAATCAAAATATATAGTGATGCAGATAAATAACATAATGGACGATATCGAACAATTTGTTTACAGTTTTATGCTAAAAAATGCAAAGAAAAAAAAACAGATTATTTTCCAAAACTCAATAAATGTTTTTTTCTTTTTTAAAAAAATTTAAAAATTTTGTATTAAATTTCTTTAAGCTCTTGAGAACATTTTTGTTTCATTGATTCTTATTTTAAGCATATGCATATCAATGTAAAAAGTTTAAACTCTAATAAACTTTATTTTGTTGATATATGATTTTTTTAAAAAAATTTTGCGATATCCTAGAACACGAAAAAATAGTTCAGTCGATTCAATTTTGTGTTATGTGATTTTCAATGTATGTATAGTTATGTGTGTTGTGACTTATGCCACCTGCTTGGCGGAGTCAGCTCGAGGCGCACAATATTACGCGGCTAATGGCTAGAAATTACGTCTGCCGTTAGCCTTAGCATCATGCAGATTACAGTACGTTTTTGCTCGGTTCCACCCCAATTTAGAGGGTGAACACCCTGGGGGTGGTCAGGGGCCTCCCACCTCTCTCCCCCTTCCACCAACCACACGAGAAGACTTGCGGCTTGACGACTATTTAGAGTACCCCCATGCCGCAAAGGCACTATACATTTACAAACATTAATGTCTTCTCCGGGATTCGAACCCAGTCCCAACGGCATCGCAGTCAGCGTCGCTAACCACTATAACGGTTGGGCGACGTATATAGTTATAATGTATGGATGATAAAATGAGATTATTCTTTCGTATTGTAATCGCGACGGTAAAACCAAGCGTCTTACATTTATTACATCATCGTTCATTTTATTTTCGTATCAGTAAATTTATTTGAAGATGTGTTTTGCTCATTAAATAAAATGCAAAAGGAACTATTTAAATTCAAGATTTAAATACTTAAGAATAATCAGAGAAAATATGTAACATAAAAGATATAATTGCCTGTTCAAGTAAAGGAAAACACAAATTATTATAAAAACTAAATTATTTTTAGGGAATATTCTGAACCATTTAGAAAGGCACGTGTAAGCCATTATCATATTCTACTGCTTGGAATCTCCAATAAATCTATTATAACCTTATAATCTATTTTTAATGACGAATCACTAATAAATCTATGAAACTGTAGGTTTTAGTTATTTAATGCTTAATGACGTGTTTTCAAATAGAGTATTCGGGATTACGATTTAGAGGTAATAAATAAATAAAATTCGAATTTTAAGTAAATATTATTTTAAATGATTACATTTCATATATATAGAGAGAGATAATTTTTAAAGTAAAATATTTATGAGCATATAATTTAATTCCCATTCCTTAATATATTTCTGTATAATATTTTTATTTTTTGATATTTTTCTAAGCATTTGCATGCATTTTATGTATTATTATGTAACAAATTTATGAAGAGGAATAATACTCATCAAATAGTCACTTCTGTAGGGCAAACACATTTATATATGAATGCATATTTTAAATTAAACTCCCGCTTTTATACGAGAAATATAAAAAAAAATTCTATTCTCTTCGAAATTGTTTCAGTTCCAAATAAAATGGGAAATAGAACAAATATTTCATTTATTTCCTAGACTCTGAACTTTTCTTTCCAAAATATGTTCCGTTTTTAGATTTCATTCAATGACATAAAGTTTCGCATTGTCTCAAGAATCTGCTTTTAAATACCTATTTTCTCTGTACAAGAAATATAAATTGAATTTTTCTCAAATTGTCACCATTTCAACTACAATGGAAAGACAATGAACGTTCCATTTGTTCCAGAATACCAACTATACCAGTATTATAAGAGACTGTTCCGAGAAGTATTCTATTTTTCAAAAGTCTAAGAAACTGAGCTTGACATCACCTTCTGCAGCTGCCTTAAAAGTTCACCGGAATACTTAAAGAGAATCTTTTAAAGGCTGATCTAAAAAAAATAATGATAGAACCCTATAAAAATTGAGTGAAAATGAGATTGTAGATTTTTTTATGCTTTTTTTTCCCTATACTACTTTACTTTTTCTGTTTTTCCCCTGGAGATTTTAAGCATTGTAGTTCAAGTTTTAAGGTCCGAAAAAGGAGTTATTTTCTTACGTCATCTTTTTTCTTTTCTTGCAGCTTTTGACTTCCTAGCTGTGTAACAAAAATATATTCTAGTATGGACTATATTTCATCCGAAAAGTACACTAAGCGCTTTTTATTTCTTTTAAGCCACATAAATAATTCATTTTGTCATTAATTCAATAAAGATTTTATTCTGACATTACAGCGTTTAAGCCTTTACTTTTTTTTTTTTATAAAAATACTCTGGAAGTTTATTTCCTGAGATAATATTAGAGAGTTGGTTCACTTAAGCTGTTTATTGTGTGCGTGTCTGAATCATATAAAGCTCATTTAAAAAACAGATTCTTAATATCTTTTCAAACTTTATATGAGTTTTGATAAAACTTATTTTCTTCCCAACTTCTGCAGCTTTAGAACTTAGAAAAAAATTTAATACGCAAGCATCATCCTTTTTTAATACCCCGTAAGTAATCTGATTTTTTTAATTGTTTCATAATAATTAAAATAACTCATTAAGTTTTTAAGTTTGGTGTAAAATAATTTAATGGAACATTTCATATAATATCGAGTTTCTCTCGTCATCTAATAAAAGTAATAAAATACTTGCAAAAATAAAAACAATTTTTTTCTTATACGTTAATTAAAAGAATGCTTTCTTTTAAAATAGTTCTTACATTGAAATTAGTTCTCAGGATCACTAAAGAATACACAAAAGTAATAAAAATTATTTAAAGAAAAATGAAATATCTAGAATATTTGCAGATTTATTATAAAAAAAAAAAAACGATTGTCAATTTAACATAGTATGAAATAAAATGTACAAATAAATGAAGCATTTTTTCCGTTTGCATTTGGCAGAAATCTATTAGAGTTTCATCAAAAGTTTTGTTGCATAATTCATGTTACTATTGTTAAAAAATAGTATTTCAAATCAACAAAACCCTTACCTCCTAATAACAAAACAGAGACATTTTTTTCCAATACATTAATCTAAAACGCTCCATATGTTTAAATTCTGTAAAAAAAATTTAATTATTTATACATATTTTTTAAATTTTAATTCATAATATTAAATAAGGATACATAATTTAATATGTAGTAAGCATATAATTTAATTAAAAATATTAATAATAATATTTAAAAAATCTTATATATTTAATAGGACTTAATTTGTTTTTTACTATATTAAAAATAAAAGGGTTTTTTTTTTCGAAAACTCTTTGAAAATTGTCAGATTATTTTTTTTTAATTTTGTAAATGTATTTGCATTTAAAAATTCAATTATTTTCTTATTCTGTCTGCTAATATTAAGTTATATAATGCATGTCTTTTAAATTTTACTTTTTTCTTACTTATTTAAATAAGTTTTCAATTTCTTAATTTCTCAAATTAATTTCTAGATAATACTAAGATTTATTATGTTTAAAATAAAAAGGTTATCAAAAACTAAAAATTAAGCTAAATATCACTTTTTTTTTATTTTGAACTTAAAATATCATATGTAAATGACTGTGGTACAAAAAACAAAATATATTCGAACAGAAGCTGTTTCAAATGATCTAGAAATCTTTGAAAACAGCTTTAAACTCTTTTCTTTGGGATCTTGGTATACATGATACATAATTACTTTCACTTGTTACCATTATTTTGGTTTATTGAGACAAAAAACTAATCTTCCTTTAATGTTTCATTTAAATTACGCAATTTCAATAAAATCACCTGAAATCCCGCTCCCGGTTGACAAAAGTTACAAATATATGCGAAGTGAGAATTAAAGCTTAAAAACAAAACTGCATAAAGCAAAGAAAAGAATAAATTCAGTCAGCAATGCTGTTGATTAAAACAAATCAATGCTTCATCTCAGGACGGAAAAGTAACCAGTATGCTGAATTAATTAGTACTAGTAATACAATCAGATTTGTTACTCGAAAAGGGTTTCGTATATTTGGTTTGATTTATGCAATCTAACAAGCACTAATTTGCTTGACCTTTGAAGTATCGGAGTCATTTTCCATTAAAAGAATAAGTACTCATGATTCTTTAACGAGAATTTTTTTCGGTATAGCATTTGATTAGTCATTACGAAAACACATCAAAAGATTCAGAGGTTTTACATTTGTAAAATTTTCAGGACATTGCAGAGAAAGCCGTGTGTACTTTTGTACAGTAATGCCCATGCTTCAGTGTATGTAATTGACTAATCAATGTTTGAATAATCGCGTACAGCCAGGTAAAATTTTAAATTATATTATAATGGTATCAAAAACATTTTTTCCTGCATAACATTGGATTAGTCATTACGAAAACCCACCAAAAGATTCAGAGATATTTCCATTTGTAAATTTTCCAGGACATTCCACTGTAATGTCCGTGCTTCAGTGTATATAATTGATTAATCAGTTTTCGAACAGCCGTGTATAGACTGGTAAAATATTAAATACCATATAGTCCTTTCCAACTCGAAAATAATCAGCATATTTCAGACTCTTAACCAATCAATTAAATTTTTAAATCAAGTATGTTTTACTCTTTTTCGAAAAGTTCCATGTAGGAAGTTTATGTTTGCAATAAGTACAGTGTAACGGCTTTCAGTTTGCACTTTATTTTTAATCCCTTAACCTTTATCTACAGCATTATGATTTACTGCAAATTTTTTCATGCAACATTTTTTTTTGAGTCACTACATCGAAAATTAAGGGATAAGCATAAATAAAATACCCAACTTTGGGAAATTTAATTCGTTAGAGCTAATTAATTAGATTGGTACTTTAAAGTACCATCAGTCCACAAAGGTCTAAAATATTATCATAAACGAAAAGACCGAGTGACTTTTTTAACGCAGTTTTAAATCTTAAAAATGTAAATAACCAGAGCGCACTAATATTTTACAGCACAAAATACTTATTTTTAAAGATTATTAAATTTTTATTCGTTTACTTTCTTACATATAAAAACAGCTTTTACACGTTCACTTAATTTGATGACATTAAAAGAAGCAGTTTTGCTTTTCATTCAAAAAAAAAAAAAAAACACACAAAATGAATGGAAAATGAATTTTACAAAAATTCATTAGACGTTGTGCATTTTGTGAGTGAGGCTTCGATTGAATGTTTTTTAAAGCGTAAGAATCTAACAAAAATTACAGCAGATAATTTGCTGGGACTTCTTCAACTGACATCTGTTAGTACATCACTGATTTCCAATGGTAAGTTTCGTAATAAAACCAAAGCCTCTTGAAGACTGAGCTTCTTTTTTTTTCCAGACTTTCTAAGAAAAGGTAATAATAATAATACTAGCACATGGAAAATCTCCAATTATTGTTAAATCTGTGTTACACATAAATAAATTAAAATGTTGTTCATTCTTGAAATAAGAATTGATATTTCATTTAAATGTGGAGCAAAAATAAAACAAGCTCAGATTCAAAGTTCAAACTTTTTTGAAACCGTTAAAACAAAGCAAAAAAAAGCAAAATAAATAAGTTAAGCAAAAAGAAATGCTAATAAAAGCATAACACTATTGTACTGTAATGATGACGCTTCAACTCAACAAAAAGCAACAATAATCTACACGGACGAAACAAAAAACTAAGTTCTTGCACTAACATCCAGTCTGCTGTTGGTACTTAATATGGTACTTAAGTACCATAAAGTTATTCAACTGTAAAATTAATTATATACTGTTAACTTACAATAAATATTCAAATTGTTTTCTAAGGTCTTCTTTAACAAACAAAAAATATGACACTTAAATTTTGACATTAACTACTTTTTCGGAACAAAAATTACTATCTTCGCAATACGATCAAAACGTCAGCTAAAAACGCAACTTCTGCTATGTGTGTGTGTGTGAAACTATTAACCTTCTCCAATAAAGTACCCATCATAAAACCTATGCTGCCATATATCTTGGAAGAGAGAATTTCAAAGAATGTTCCTGTTAAGTATTGTCAATGTATTCGTAAAAATGGTTATTATATGCAATTTTAAAGTGAATGCTACTTATAAGTACCGTCGGTAGATAAAGAGTTAACTGGTGTGTCCGTACACCGTACTGGCTACAAATAGCTGATCACAACCGGTTTCCCCGTATCCTGTATAGACACTGATATTTTCTTCTTATTATTTCTTATTTGCACATAATTTTAATTCTTATAGTGAAATTTATAATGGTAGTAATTTGAAGAGATGCAGTTTATCCAACGCAATGAAATACTTCTCATCCAGGGTTTTTATTGTATTGAAGGCAGGAATTTTTCATTGAAGACAGATATTTAGATCTTTGAAAATATCCGATGAAAAAAGGACTCGCAAGGCAATGTGCAATTTGTTGCTTGGGAAAATGAAAATGGAAAGATATTCCAAAAACGCCAACGGTATCTATGTCCCCATTGCAATGTAAAACTTAGTATTACACCATGCTTTCAATTGTGTTTGCATACATATAATACACACACACATACATAACATCCTCAACCGTTTGAAAAAGAGATCCGAACATGAAATTTTTTTGTCAGTATGAGAGATTTTTTTAAAGGTATATATTAAACATTCTCTCTCTCTTTACAACATGCAGTGTGTACGTATAAAATGCAAACATTAGGACTTCCTGTGCTCTACAAATTAGTATGAAAACTTTAAAATGGATAATTAAAATAAAACTTTTCTATTTTCGCATTCTGTTAAGTATTATTCTTAGTTATATGCAAAAAAATTGCCTTTTTTAAGAACATTTTGGTCAAAAAATTGACTACTTAAGGGGTCAAATAACTGATTATTTATTAACGTCACATTATTTGAAGTTACATGAGGGTTATTTACGAAATACCTCTTAATTCTGAGCAGCAGCTAAGTGATGCGGTGACACTTAAGCTGGTACCTTATTTTCCAAACGTCCACTCTAGCTCATGTGAAAATTTTACGACACGGATTTAACGTGAATCTGACTTTCTACTCTAATTTCAGAATCGTCTCGTCATAAACAAAGCCAATCCCACGTTCACAACAGTATGACTGCTTCAAAAAAGTTAAAAGAATAAAATATGCATATATATGCATGTAAAGATCAAGAATCCACTTGGAAGGGTTCCGTGAACATCTAAGATTTTCAGAACTGTAGCTTCTCTTGAAAAAATACTGAAATCAATTTGGATGCTTAACGTTTGTATAGTTTTGATATGTCCATCAAAAGTGTCCGTAAATCAAAAGATTAAATAATTTTAAAATTTTGTAAAAAATAGGAAATTATATTTTTCCTATATTTTGCAATCAAAAACCTATTAGAGCGAATTGTAATGAAAAAATTTCCTCAACATTCATAAATATAAATATCAAGTCAGATATCGGAGATACCTAGATCTTATTCATTCTGGAAATACGCACTTCATGATTTAACAGTATGTATTATATATAAAAACAAGAAATATAATGCGTCTTTATTAAAATATTTATTAAAAGTTGAATTTTAAACTAGTTTGAAGGCGCCAACCTTCCCCTCAACTCGTAAATAAAATAAAATAAACAAAAATTATTAATTTTCGTTTTATTTTATAATTTTTATAACTCATAAATGCATCAAAAAATAATTTAACAAAATTTCTTTACTCACAGTAAAAGTTCATTTAAAAAAATCATTCGCATTTATAAAGATTTTAGCACGCATATTCAAGGTAAATATTTTTTAATCAAAAATATACTATAGTAAATATGATAAAACTAAATTTGTGTTTTCTAGCAGAGATTTATACTCTTGAATTTCCGAAATGTTTCAAATTTTACGTTCTCCTAACCAATTTTATGAAATTTTATAAACTAATCTTACTGATTTCAGAAAACATACAAAAAAATTAGCGAATACCTAAATATGTAAATAATGTATTAAAATGATGTTTAAATTATATTGATTTATTTTGCAGAAACAATTATTTTAATGTTCTTAAATTAAACACAATTGTCTTCCTTGTAAATTTTAATTTTTTGAAAAATCTTTTAAGAACGTAATATTCTTTATCGAGATTATATATATATATATATATATATATATATATATATATATATATATATATATATATATATATATATAGCTTAGGGTTTTTATGCAATATTAATTCAAATTCATTATTTTTCAAAAAAAAAATTATATAGCATTTAAGATTATTAGGAATAAATTTCTTAATACATTGGGGACGCGGTACGATTAAATTGACAAAAATTGGTCAAAAAAAAAATGCTATTTTTTTGTCTAAATTATATACTTTTATACTTTTCTATAATCTCACAAAATTTGATAGCTATCAGTTTAAAAACCGCAGACTTTTACGGTAACTTTTATGCTCATTTTTATTCACATCTCAATGACAAATCAAAACTTTAATCTTATTTATCTCAGAAAGATAAAATAACTCATTTATCTTCATTTAAAATGCTAAGGCATATTTTTATATTGTGCCAAAAGAATAAAAATGTTTCTAATAATTACTTATAACTCATGTAACGAAAGTTAATGTGCATTTTTTAATAAAAGCACAATACTTATTTTAAAGTAATTAAATTTAAAATTTACATATTTTTAATAATTTTTAATAAGCATTCATTAAATTAATATTGCTCAAATACCATTCATGTTATCCCAAAATCCATACCGACTTTTGTTGTACATAGTTTGACATACTTGTAAATAAAATTTTCTGTGTGTCCATTTTTGAAGGAGTAGCATTTTAAAATCGTTTCATATTTTTTTTTTACTTAAAAATTCAATAGTTCGCTTTTTATGAAATTTTGAACACAAAAAATCTGTTTTGCATGATACATACATTATATACATCGGAAAACAAAAAAAAAAAATGAAAAACATTAAATTAAAAAATTTTGTTTAAATCGTACCATGTACTATTAAAGAAAAATAAATGCTAGTAATAGAAGTAAATAAAAAGAGTTTTTTTTTCTAAAAGCAAAGATTTGGTTTAAAAACCAAAAAAAAAAAAAAATTCAGACCTTCTAAATTTATAAAACAAGATCCACAGTCCTTATAAGCCATACTACCAAATCTGAAAACCATAGAATTCCTTTCTGGTTCAAACATTAACGGAAGGAAACTATTTAGAGCTTAAAAATGAAATATATTTATGGATTTAAGCACAACTTAATAGCTAACATAAGCTTAAAGACAAACATTGGATTTTTTTTCTCTTTCCCCTTTCTAATGGTCCCTTACACAACTTTTAAACTAAATCGGTGACAGAACAAGCTTCCTTTTAATTTTTTTTTATCTATACCTATAAAACTCCTCTCTTTTTTTAGTGTAAAAATGTTTGGTATAAAATAAAAGAACTAAAATAAAGGAACCGGATATTATAAAGTATGAAAATAAAGTTTAATGACTTTTTCCGCTCATTATGTAAATTTTTAATGAAAGGATTTAAACAGTTTATGAAAAAAGCTGTAATTATGAAGTTACGCATTAAACATTGAATTTTTCTCATGGGTAATCAATAGACTTTCAATGTTTATAATTAAACACCTGTACTAAAATTTAAATTAGTAATGGGTTAATGGGTAATTAATGACATATTATAAGGATTTTATCATATTTCTAAGCGATGTTTCGTTTTTAATACCGTAGGTGAGAATTCCAGACATTATTTTTATTTATTCATACTGGAAGCAAAAAATAGTTTTAAATGATTCAAAAAAGTCCAAAGTACCTAAAATTTATTATTCTAGAAATTTCAAAAAAAAAAAAAAAAAAAAACTAATGAAAAATTCATATTTAAATACTTTTTTATACAATATCAAAAATTTTAACTGTGTTCTTACTATTGTTTGAGTATTATTGAGCATCTATACACATCCTTTTTTACGTTTACACCATTCTCTAAAGTAGTAATAAGAATACAAACTAAAATCAAAGGCACAACAGCCCATAATGGTCAAGGCCTACTGAGCCCATCTCAGTATACGTGACTATTGAGCGCTGATAGGCATGAGCAGGTGTCACGATCAGGTGGTCAGTCTGAAGTGATACCCCCAGTGCTTAGTCACCCAATCAAGCTCAGTACTCATTTATCAAAAAGCTGAAGGGATGAAAGACAAGAGTCCAACTTGCCCAGCCCGCGGTGGCCAACCCCAGACCTGTGGTGAGGAAGCGTAACACGCTACCATTCTGCCACCGGGCCTCAAAAAAATATAATAAATGTAACAAATTATTTTTAATTTTAATTTTATATTATCCATTTATGGTTATTTATTATTTTTTTTAAAAAATAATCAAATATTTATGAATTCCCCAATCATCAATTGCAAAAGTCAATGCTGCAAACAATAATGTCATAAAATTTCAGACAAATACATTAACTAAGCTTACTGAACCAAGAGAAACTTCAATACATTGCTAATCGAATTATGATAATACATTAAGTTTACTAATACAATAGGCGTACACAAATTTTTATGTATCCTTTAATTTATTACCTTACATAATGCTTTCAACTCAAGACCATTAATAAATATAAATTGAGTTGAGAAGTGTTTGCGGAAAACACTTCATGAAAATATTCAACAATAAAACATTAACCCTATTCCTTCATCGTGACATTTAATTCATTTGACATATGTAGAAAATTAAAATAAAACTTAGATAAATCTCTAGACTTATGTTACTAATCCCTTGTTCTTTTTAAAATCTCAGTGCTATATTGTGAAAGTATTTCTTGTCTCTGCAAGGGATTAAATGCACAATGAATGAGAATGATCACACTTCTCAGATGTTGAGATTCACCAAAAATGACGATATTTCCTCCACTTTGAAAGAAGATACTGGTGTTACTTATTGTTATGAATAAGTAATGGAATACTCTTAGCTCTTTCACTTCTTAGAGCTATTCTGAGCTAAGATTAATGGGGTATTAAACGTAAAGGAAATGAAAAGACTAGAAAATATATCATTACAAATGTGCGTATTATTCAAATACGTAGGCAGCATTGTGATCGTATCCATTTCAGCCAAAGATCATAGAAAATTGCCATTAAATGGATTAATTCCATTAATAATAGTTGAGACTAAATGACATTGTTTGCTTTTAGAAGTGTGCATCTCTCTGTGTAGCTAACGAGTAATTGTGACAATAAGCTTTTGAGTAACGTCATTCCTTGAACTCGTTTAGAGCACCTAGTTGCACTAAGTTTTATTTAAAATTTTACACAAACCAATTAACACAAGTTACTAAACTTCCTTCGAAATGTTGCAATACCATGATTGACAATTGCTAAGGAACAAGTGATTTATGGAAAATTTTGTGGCAGTCAGCTGGCCAGTAAAAGTAAATTCAAGTTCAAAAGGCGTGGTAGACCAAGACTTGTTATCTATTTAAAAATAGTGCATGCAATCTCACGAATTATACGAAATGCATGTTGCTTAACGAAAATAGTGCTGAGAGTTATAAGTTTTTTTCTTGGAAATTCTGTTTGTCGTAGCTTATATGTAGAAATATACGGCTGCTGGCAACCAGAGAAAAGCTTTTAGAAGACTAACCGAGGCTTTAACTGTAAGCCAATATTTCCCCTCTTGCTTAAAATATTAAATAAAATTCAAATAATGTAATTGATTAAAAAAGAAATCATTTACAAATTACATAAAAATACTATTATTCAATTTTAAAAAGTGAGAAAACCTATTGGTCAAAATGAATGAATAAATATCAGAACGTGTTTTTGTTGCTAATGCCACCCTGTCTGACGGAATCAGATCGAGGTCCACGATGAATTTCATGGGCCTCGATGTACTTGATGAGATAAATGTACGTCTGTCGTTAGCCTTAGCTTTGAACATTATACAAGTGACAATACATTTTGACTCGGTTCCACTCCAGCTTGAAGGAAAACATTTGGGATATGGTCAGGGGAGCTCCCATATTTCTTCCCCTTCACCAACCTCACGAGAGAACTCGCGGTTCGATGGCAATTTAGAGTACTCGCATGCCGCAAGGACAACATCCATACCTTTTCTAGGATTCGAACTCGGGCCTCTACGGCACAGCAGTTAGTGTCACTAATCAATATACCGCATGGACGGTCATTTAAAAATTACGAAAATTAAATAAATTTACTATTTTGTTTAAATGTGTAACTTTTGAATTTCACACTTTTTATCGGATTTTCATTTTTAAAAGCTGCACTATCAATTGTATGCAAGAATTAGTAGTATTTGTAATTAAAACAAAATTAAAGTTGTATAACCGGAAAAAAACTTTGAAGATTAGTACTTTAAAAAGAAAAGAGCAAAATAATTATTTTATTACATTGTTTTTATGTTCTCTCTTCAATTATTTTTAGCTAAATATAATTGTATTATTGTTCTAATTGACTCTCTTATTCTCTTGTGCGTTCTAACTGTATATATATTCCCACGAAATACAACTTGACTTTCTCATCTTGAGAGGACTACGTGTCAAGTGGTGAACAAGCATTAAAATTAGACTCGTTCTGTTCTAGTGGGAATCCGCAGAACTCTGTCGTTTGTCTAAAGAAGACAATTCGTGTAGTGCTCGGACTACGTGCTTTATTGGTTTCCGTTGCCATCTCTCGTGTCAAAACTCTTAATGGTCTCGTTCTTTCCTTTTCAGCCGGGGATTCGTTACTCATTAATTGTGACGTCATGACTTGAGCCTTATTTTTATACCCCATCGTGACATTAATTGCAGCGACGATTTTTGAAACCCGAAGTCCTTGTCTAGTATTCTGAAAAGCAATTGGTCTCGTCATTATGATTGCTCTCTTGTTTATCTAATGGCATTTCATTTTGAATTGAAATAACTGCTGGACGTGAAAGTTATGTAATAGAAAGACTTTGCATTGTTTCTATGTTATGTTAAAGTTTTCAGACCTTTTATTCTTAATATTTAGTAAGTGATAATGATCTTAGTTGTATCGTTTAAGCAATGTGGGTTTTTTTCAGTAAAATCTATACAAAAAGACTAAAGAAACATTGATAATATTTTTATAAGAATACTTTTATTATAATCATAATAGTGTTGGAAAAATCTATAATTTGGAAAAGTTTAAATATTAATATTTACGAGTTTGATGTTTAAGGTATCCGAACATGTTGAAATAACAAAATTCGGTCAAAACACATCTTTGTTGTTTTTTATTTTATTGAATTGAGCTATTTTTTTCGCTTTACAAAACATACTTTGTTTTGTTTCTACGCAACCTAGAGGCCAAATTGCAATCAATTTTATAAATTTAGAAGAAACGGAAGTAGATCTTTAATCCATGAGATGTTGTCATTTAAATTGTTCGAAATCTATCATGGAGAAACTGATAGCTCAAAATACTATGAATGTATTTCTATAAAAAAAATTTGAAACTGTTGTTTAAATTTTTTTCCAAAATGTACTGAAATATTTCTCGTTGTAGGAATATATTTTGAGTTATGGCATGTTACTTAAACAATGGTCTCGTAAAGAATGTCACATTTCTTTTAATATTTATTCAATCAGATCCAAAAATTTTAAAATTTAATAAAGCATTGAAATTTTGGTATATTCTATTGATACATGCACCTAATTTGTTTTTGTCATAATTTTACTGATATAAGTGTACTGGTTTTTTCTGTAATTGTTTTGAAGTTTCTCAAAAATTTTGCTAAAATTTCACATATAATTGTGATTTTTTTAAAATTAAGATAATCTTTTTAAAATATCATTAATTAAATAATAGTATTTTTTGGTATTGATTCCTAAAAGAGTATTTATAATGTTTTAGAATGCCATTTTTTAAAAAAGTACTCCGAACGTGTTCGGACACCTTAACGTAGGAAAACCATTAGGTGTGGTTTCCTTATTAGATCCATGTGATCGTTATTAATCAAATGGTAGACTCTCATGGAGTTTACAGCAAAGAGGTTTCTTTTGGTAGACAACTAACGTTTATTTACAAGCATAATTTCTAAACTAAAAACTATTTTGTACCAAAACCGCAACAGAAATCATTCCGCCCGCTCGCCTCATTACACGTCTGTTCAATTTTTTCCGACAGTTCTCAGTCCTTTGTTTACAACAGCTCTCTTCATAGAGCGGGAGCTAGAAGGTGCAACAATGTGTATGGGTTGAAGTAAGACTTCATATCGACTGTTATATGATCCATATTAGTTTCTTCAAAGAGTTTTTCAAGGTCACTGTAGCACGTGAAGCCTATCGCTGAAAGATAGTGCATTTCTCTTGCACGCCTCGGGTCTGGGGCTCAAATCACACGCTGAGCAATGTCATCTCAGCCTTTCCTCCTTTCAGTAGATTGATAAATGAGCACTAAACTTGCTTGGGTACTGAACACCGGAATAGTAGTCAATCTTCGCGTCAGACTGACCACTTGTACGAAACCTCTGCACATGCACCCCAGTGCCTAAGGTCACGATCACTGAAAAAGGCGGCACAGCAGGCCTTGGCCTTCATAGGAACTTGCACTGTTGAGTTCAGTACTATAATACGTAGGCGCAAAATATTTTCTGAACTGTGACTTGGAATCTGACATGCAGCTCTTTAGAAAATACGAAATTTAGTATTTGAAATATACATCATTCTACATAAATTTCATATTATTTGGGATGCATATATAAATATATAATTGTACAATTTTATATAATTTTCTTGGAATAGCATCACCCAAACCATGCCAAGAAGACACCAATATTAACAAGAAATTATTTTATAGTTGGCGGGAAAATGGCTGTCTAACTCTCTTAAACCTATGCTATTCTTTAAAATTCTATTTAATTCTGCGCTTTTTTCCTGTCTTTGCTTGAATTCTTGATAAGTTGCCAATAATAATATATATATATATATGAATGAAAGCGAATAAAAGTATACGTTTATGAGAATTCTACAAGTGCACAAATATTTGTCATTCGTTTTCTGGGAGATATTCTTTATTGTGTCCTTAATTTTTATCTTTTGGCTTTCTTCGACTTCAGTAGTGCGATAGTAAAAAGTCGTTATTTTACCCCTTGAAAAAGGAATATATCACTCATTCTTTGAATTGCGCTGTTTGAGGCTTCGATAAGAATCAAAAAAAGGTTTTATTACTATCAATTACTCCGGAGATTTATCATCAACAACATCAAGTTTTGGGATAAAACTTGTTTCCGTAGTATGAACGATAATTTTATTAAGTGATAGCGAAGACGCAAAACTCTTGCGATTGGAAGAGAGAGGTGACATATCTCCATTCAATAATGTAAAATCCATTACATTTTCAGAAAATTGAGAAAATGCTGTACCACACAAAAATATTGTTGAGTGCAGTTAAATACATTTAACATGAAAACGCTTAAGACGAAATATCAGTTAACACGAAATAATGCAACGATCTCAATAAACTATTATGCATTTCCATGCATTTTTTCCCTCTTAACACGAAACGAAAATTACAACGAAAAGATTTATCTTCTGGGAATGAACAAAATACTATAAATACTTCGGGCACTGCAGTTGTGGTGCCAAATATACACCGCAAAAGCAACCAAACTGTCACACGGATGACGCAATTCTCAAGCCGTCTTACACAAATGACGCAATTAAACCGTCACACGTGACGCAACTGCTTACATGCTCGTCACGAATATAGTATCGTTCGTTCGCCTATTCGCCGAAACACTGGCAGGAGAGTATGTGGTGGTGTGATATCTATATGAACTAGTACCAACATCATGCGAAGACGATCGTCTTGGCGTGATCGGTTAAGTACTCGCGTTCGGAACGGAAGGTACCCAGAACGAACCTTCCTTCACCTTCCCCGCAGGTGAGATTTAAGAAGAGTGGGAAATGAGAGAGAGATGACTTCACATATTTCGTAGAAAGGACGATACCTTTGCTTTCAAATACCTTCGGACACGTGCCAATTTTGTTTTTCTAAGCTACCTTCACCTACAACCACACAAAAGCATCTCATCTGTTGGCTTTGGAATTTGGCGACGGGTGCATCGCAGTGTGAGTAAAATCCAATGAGTTTGGTTCTCGTCCCCCCTATTTGAGAAGAGTTTTTTAAGTGCCCACTCGCAAAGAGCTCAGGGAGAAAGCCAACTTCTATTTCGCTTAAAATGAAGATGGAACTTCGTTTAACAGAAGATGAGAAAATAAATTTGTAAAGAGTTTCGTATTGTTAACTCTACATTATTAAAACTAATTTAAAAAATAGAACAAATTACGATTGAGTCAGAGTGAAAAAAAATAAAGTTATAGAAGAATTCTTAGGATAAAAGCGTAAGGCTGCAGTGATAACTGTCTGGTTTATCCCAACGTTGTGTTAATATGTATAAAGCTTATCTTTTTGCATCCGAATTCAACAAGTGTCTATTCCTATGTTGTACTCTGCACGGAATTGAATGGCCCCAAGGACTTAAATTCTTGTGAATGTGTTTAATTTATTTTTATTATGTACAAGTATATATACATGTGTATATAAATAAAATGTACTCTAATAAACTTAATTTTGCTAAATATATCTTGGTTTTTTTTTTGCAGTTGTTTGCAATATCCTTTAAGATATCCGAACACGTTGAAAATGATGAAATTCGGTCAAGACAGATACTTTTGTTTTTTTTTTTTTATTTAATACATCTTTTTTTTTTACAAAACATATTTTGTTTTGTTTCTACTCTACCTAGAGGCCAAGCTACAATCAATTTTATTAAGTTAGAAAAACCAGAAGTGGGTCTTTGATCTACCAGAAGTGGAAATTTAAATTAAATTCGAAATCTCTATCATGGCGAGTCTGATTACTCAAAATGTTACAAATGTATTTGTAACATTTCAAGTTTTAATAAAACATTAAAATGTTAGTACATTCTCTAGATAAATTCATCTAGATTGTTTGGGTAATACACTTTTACTGATATAAGTTTATTACTTTTTTCTTTAATTGCTTTGAAGTTTTAAAAAAATGTTGCTAAAATTTCACTTATAATTGTGATTTCTGTGAAATTTAGGCAATTTATTTTAAATATTGTTAGTTAAAAATTAGTATGAGAAAATGATGAGAAAATCATATCTATGAGAAAATCATAAATATAACACACAAACAATAGATGATCTGAAAAAGGCCATTACTCATAGGATATAAGAAGTCACTCTTAGCATCTTCAAACGCATTTTTCAAATATGCGTGAAAGAGTTCAACTTTTCTTTCAAGATAGGAGCGAATATTTTAAACATTTATTATAAATGAAAGTTCAAATTTCTTTTCTTCTCTATCTTAGAAGCGCTTTTCAGCTTTATTATAAAAATCATTATTTTAAAATGTCTTACTTGTTTCTTTGTATGATTAATTCATGGATCGTCAGTAGTACTTTAATGATTAAAGGTGTGTGCAGGAATTCTTGAGCGTTCAATCTTATTAACTATTTCATTACTGGTAAAAGAGAACATCAAACAATTCCACATACACACACGTGAACTTGTCATTGGAGACACCACAAACTGATATTCAGTGTTTTTGAAAAAAGCTTTGAAAACATTTTTCAATATTTACCTGTCATTAAGAAATAATTTCGTTTTAATTATAATAAAAGAAACATTCTTTCTCGTGAGTAAAATTTTCAATAAAACATTATTAAACTGTAAGATATCCTTATTAGAATTATAGCTAGTATGATCAAACGAGTATAAAAATTATTTTTAAAGGAATGTTTTCTCAATGTTTCTAGAACACATACTTACATTTTTTTTTATCTTACGAATAAATTATTGTACTTTTGATCATTTTTGTCTCTATTGATTTTCCAGAAGCTTTTTTGTAGCTTTTAAAAATGTTAACCAAGTGCGATATGTATTCGTTTAGTATTTTTATTACGAATTAATGGGACGCACGGAATATTTTATATACATATTTATAATAAAATGTTTCATGTACCCATTTTAAAATACATTTCAGAAGAAAAACACCATTCATAAGCAATAATTTTTTTTTCAGTTTTATTATTTTTTAAATTTTTTTTCAATATTTTATAACTTTTACTATTTCTGCAAATGCTGAACAATTTTTTATAATACATTTCGAAGTGTTTCTTATAATTCTGTACTTGGAAGTGGTATTACGAGTGTTACTTTTATTTTACAACTTTATAAAAAAAAACATAGAGAAAAGCAATATTTAGGATGATTTTTTTAAAAAATAACTATTGACATAAATTCTTATTGCGTGCACAAAGCAATCAAATAATCAAATACATTATGCAAAACAATCAGAAAAAAAAATTCAGAACTTTATATTCAACATAACAAAGAGTTAGCATTTTAAATACACGATTATTGAGAAAAATAGAAACCTAAAGTATTTAAAGTTTTAAACATCCGCAAAATAAATGAAAGAGCTAAATACAGATATCATAGGCTCTAGTTTCAGTACTTTTCTTCGGCAAACATTTTTAAAAAGTTCAAATAACTGACTATATACTGTTGGTAAAGCTTAGAAATTCGGTTCTCATATGTAGAAAAGTTACACAACTAAAATGATGTAATAAAAAATTCGATATTTAGGTCATTTTCAAAGTAATGTGTCCCCTCCAGCATAAAAACGCATTTTAAATTTTATTTTTAAGACGGCATTCATGACATATCTAACATCAATGCTGAAGCTAATTAAATATCTATCTCAGTGTGCTTCTCACACACAAAAAAAACAACAAATTACTTTAGTTTATAAGTTTATTTAACTCGCATTCGTAATTGTTTCCATTGAAGATAATTGCATTTCATTTTCATTGGAGACAAACCCATTACTCAAATAATTTTTGAGTGACACCTCCTTCAAATATAGACCAAATTTTGTCAAACCTCACGTAAGTTAAGTAATAAATGAACTGTGAAACTATTTAAAATTATTTTAAGCAGATTATTAAAGAGCTACTACAACTCTTGAGCTCTTTAACGCAGTTTCGATATACTTCAGTTTAATAACATGGTAAATACATTCTCAAAAAAAGAATTAATTTCTCAATTCATCACGTACACTTAGGAAAAAAATAAGAAAAAGTAACATACGCATTTATTTATAAACCCTTAAATCACAGTTAATAATGCAAAGTTTTTTTTTTCCAAACCAGTTTTCCGATTGGTATATATTATACCAATATTAATATACAATATATATAACACATATATAATGCATATATATACATATACGTAATACAAATTGATACATATTTATTATATATATATATATATATATATACAATTATTGCAATATATTAAAGTTTTACTCATTACATTAACATTGTTCCTAGATTTGTATTGTTTTTCACTACAAGGATAGTATTTTTAAAATATTCTGGTGAAATATGAATACATAAAATTATTTTCAGTTTTCTAACAATGTCTTAGAATAAAGCAGAACTTCAATAAACAAGACGTTTTTCTAAAAATAAAGGATCAAGAAAGTATTCAAATAACTCTATGAAATTTGAATAGAGAGCACAAAAGCTTTCTAGAATAAAAATGCTTGGTCAAATAATATTAAGCAGCAAGCAAAGATCAGCTCTTTTGAATTTCAAATTTCTTACAGGGTATAAATTTTGATCTCTATAAAGTTTGCTTTTTCAAAAGAAATGTGAATAAAATATTTTTGCAGGGGGATTTTAATAATACTTTCATAAAATAATTTAGAGTTTATAATATTTTTAAAAAATTACATTATATATTGAATTATACTACTACAACTTAAATTTGTAATTATTTGTTAAGTTACAAATAAATAGTAGTTTTTCAATGTTTTCACCATGCTGCTTAACTGCAATGTTTTTCTGCAACTGTCTATTTTGTAAACAAAATGTTTATTTAAATAAATAAAATGCATCGCACATTCATTGCCTTTTCCTCCTTTCTCGGATAAGAATTTTTGTAGGTTTTTGTTCAGGCAGCTTAAAACTTGAAACAAATGTACCATGATTTTATCATGAAATTAATTTTAACTTTAATATGACCCTAATATACTAGCAAAATTAAATAGTTTCTAAAATGATTCCAATCAATCAATTTAAAAATTTTCCAATTATAAATCACTCGATATATAAAGCTGAAACTTAACATTTAAAGGAAAAATGATACTTGAGTTTCTCTTTCAATTTATAATAAGTATTGTTCCTTTAACGTAAGTTAAATCAAAAAAATAATTTAAAATTATTTATTAAAATAAGCTTAATTAATAATTAAATGGAAGGTTTTTAATATTTTAGAGACTATGTGAGGCTTTCTTTTAAACATTTATGGTATAATCTTATCTATTATAATAATAATAGAGTAAGATTATAAATAATATTATAGTATAGAGTAATAGAGTAATATTATAGTATAATCTTACTCTGCTCTATCAATTTCTATTTTCCCGATGACGCCACGCTCATATTTTTAAACTCTAAAAAGACAGTATATTATGGACAATTGTTTAAAATAAAGCAGTACTACCTTTGGTGCTCAAAATCATCAACACCCCTCCGAGTCATTGACTGTATAAGATTCTGATTGGTAGAGTGAGGTGTCGGGTATAGATACTCAACAATTAGTCCAGCAATGGGCTACATTCTTGTGACGTCAAGTCACATGATAATAACAACCACGTGATACAAGCCACTCAGAGCAAAAACTCATATGACATCTTAGCCATACGATAAAAGCTATGTTGTGCTTTCAGCTAATCAGTTCATACGCTTCGTTGTTGTTAACTTTTGCTCTTTGCAGAAACTTTCTCTTAAAAAGTATATGTGTATATAAAATCCATCTTATTTAAAAGTGCATTATTAAAACAATTTTTATTGTATTTATTTTAAAAGATATTTTTGAAGAATTTGTTTATAACATTTAAAACTTTTCCCCAGTGAGGAAATTTGTAATTTTATCTAATTGTGTTGTTGTTGTCACCTATTCCACCTGATCGACAGTAACATCAGATCACTGTCCATGAAATTCATCCCAGGAAGGGGTTGGATTTTTATGCCGGTCGTTAACCGTAACCTTGAACACCATACAGGTGACAGTAAGACTTTTCTCGGTTCCACACCAATTTTGAAGAAGAGTAACTGTGGAGTTGTTAGGAGACTCCCACTTCTCTTTCCTTCCACCAACCTCACGAGAGAAGGTGCGGCTCGACGGCTATTTAGAGTACCACCATGCCGCAAAGGCATTATACATTTACAAACATCCCTGCCTTCTCCAGGATTCGAACTCAAGCCCTACGCACTGCAATCAGTTTCACTAATCACTGTACAGGATTGGTGGCTTATCTAATTGTAAGTTTTACATCTAGAACGACGAGTACGATTAGCTTAAGTCTTGCTTTGAATTCAAGGGAGAGCACGTGTTTGCTTTTATCACTTGACAGTCATGAATTGAGCCCATTAACGCAAACCAAGGAACTTCAAACTGTTGCCGAAAATGATTACCCTCCTTAAAAATTGTTGCTGTGAAGGTGTAACCTAGTCTACAATGTTGTAAGCATATCGCACAGACGTCAGGTATTCTTTTATTAGGATTGTGGGTCTTAACGAGCTCCATGAAAATAGCACCCACTCCATAATACGCTATCAACTTCTTGTATCAGACCAGCTTTGCACACGGATGCCAAAGATTCCCTTGGAAATTGGCGTATTCGTAGAGACCGTCAATGTTGTTGATCAGAATATGGGATCCGTCGAACTAGGTGACGCATTTTCATTATATTATTCTAAAACCCAATGTTGATGCTCATTCGATGTTTCATGGCACATTACAGGCATGTTTAGCAATGAACGTCATACTAGTGTAGGACACGATTAGGGACGATTATGAAGTCTAATATGCACTAGATTCCGCTGCATTGTGTGTTGAGACCTATGGTCTGAGTCCCCCTGTGTTGATGTTGCCAGTGACATCGGTCGCTGTCACCTTTCTGTCACGGTAATGAATGTTTAATCACTTTGGTTCTCCACTGAAATCAATACGTCACGGTCACAAATCACTGACCAGTGAATTTCCTAGTGGTATAGAGAAATTCTGACGTCTTACCACAGTATTAAATCTTACACTCTTAATATCTAATAATGTAACAAATTGCTAATATATATAATCCTGTGTAATATATTACTGTGGTCATTTACTAATGATCTGTAACATGTTATATTTCTGTGTAGTATTTAAGTTGATATTAGATTGATGGCATTTTAATACGTGATTGTTGATTTTATGTATAGTAAATTCCGGCTTTTACGCCGGACACATAAAACCGGGGTATAGCTCGCACCTGTATTTTCAACCTGCAATTTTTAATTTTTAAGTATATTCGCCGTATAAAACACCTCTTCTTTTAATGAAAAAGCCTGAAATGTATGTGTGAAATACTATTAAGTCTAACAATAATTTATTCAATGTATTTTCCATGATTTAGGAAAAATATAATAAACTTCTTGACGTGTACAACCCTTTATGGCAGTGCTTCTCAAACTTTCTATACTCGCGACCCAATTTTCAATCATAATTTTCATCGCGCCCCCCTTACATACAACAATAGTGTATTCAATTCAATAATATACTTTAATGTAAATCTCTACAATACGACTTTAATTATAAACCGTACAAATTATCAAGATAAGTATTAAATTTAATTATAATTTTATGAAGTGTGCCCATAGAGTCACTGGTAATTTCTAAACCTGTTCTTAACTTGGTATTGTTAAATTAATTATGAAATACATGGTGCAGTACTGATACATTTATAAGTGTATTATATCAGTGTAAATGCGTATTTTATTAAGTCAGAATGTATTATTTTTTCTGCTTTCTTTCAGTAATTTAATAATTTTTAAATAATGTTTGCTTTCGACTTTTCGATATACTCGCACCCCCCTTGTAGGGTTATCACGCCCCCTATGGGGGCGTGCCCCACAGTTTGAGAAACACTGCCTTAAGGTTATAAGGAAATGTGATTTCGTTCAAATACGCAATACTTTGGCTTATATAGAAATCAAACTTCTTGATATGCTGATGTGTTTTTTTAAAATTTTTTAAAGCTCTCATTTTACACTCGGTGTATAACGTGCACCCGAAATTTATATCTTATTTTTTGTGTTTAAAGGGTGCAATATATGCCGTATTGTAGGCACATATACAAGTATATACCATAAGAAGATACTAAATCTTACTTTTTTGATAAATGGTTTGGGTTGCTTGATTATCTGAAATGTTATCATTCTAAAAGAATTTTTAATACATTCTTCAATTTTTATAATTCTTCAAATGTTTAACGATTTTTGCAAAATGTGCAAAATTGAAAATAGTCCATTACTTAATTCATGTATGCATTCTTGTCATAATTTTTCGACGATTTAAGATAAAAAGTTGGTATTTTCATGTAAACAAGTTTATTTTTCTCTGTAACTACATCCAAAAAGAGAAACAATGGATAAATAACATTTTCATATACTTGGATATAAATTTGTCATCTATACAAATTAATTTTTTTAGAAAAAAATTCGTTCAAAATGATGCTAGCTGACAGATATTAATAAATAAAAATATCACTCTTGTGAAGATTAGCTCTTATCCATTATATTCGTAACAATACATTTTCTTACATATTAAAAACCATTTTTGATACATATTATATGCCAGAGGCCTTGTTTGTTTTTCATAAATATATCCATCAATCTCCTTCAAAAATTCCGTTAATCTTTTGACAAATATTCTTTCGAACTCACAAATTCAGAATTTTTTTCACGGTATTATTTGGTTACTTGACTCATGACCCATCAAAGAAGTATTGTTATTCCAACCCAATATGCGAACATCGTCCAAAAAATGTCCGTTCCTTTACATTTGAAATTTTATTCAATCACGTTCCGATATGCTACGAACACACATTAAATCGAAGTATATTTTAGCCCCATCGTAAAAATTCTCCACAATGCATGGTTTTGAGACATTAATACAATAAAAATATCCCATCTATGTCCCATATCACGTTCGAGTCTACAACACAGATCTGCAAAATCTATTTTTCAACTGGACAGAAAAATTCTATTTCTGTCCTGGGGACTTGGGGAGAAGAAAGACAGTAAGCCCTCTTACATTACGTTTAAGACAAAGAAAAACCGCAATGACATAGAGATTTTGGAATTTTCTTTTTTATTTTGGTTTACCCTATTTCTCTTAGAGCAGCAGGAAATATTCTTATGATTTGTTACGGTCTCTCCAGTCCTTTCTGTGTTTTATCGTTTGCTTTTAAGATAGTAATGGTGAAGAGCATTGTGGGGCGTTATATCTGCAGGGACCAAAAGATTTTACCCACTACTCAAGTTGTTTTCATCTGTTATGAGATATCATAAAATATTCCTATGAGACTTCCCTTGAGCTTGTGAAAGAAATGCCATCACCATCAAAGATACATTTCGCTCTTTCTCGAATAAAGGGAATTGAATTAGCTATTCGCGAGAGTGTAAAGCGTATCATTTTCGTAGATGACTCTCCCTTAAAGCGATAATGCACATATTTTGTCGACTTTTATGCCATTTGCTAATGCGTTTTCATGCTTAAGATAAATTTGGGAATTGATGCTTCAAACTACAATACCATTTTGCTTCTTGAAGCAGTTAAAAGTATGCGAAATCACATGTTTCTAAATGCAAGTTACAATTATCTCATGGACAAATAATTTTAGAAATCCATATAATATTGAAGCAAATAATAAATCTGTTCAATAACAAAGCTACTAGATAAAAAGTATGTTTTGAAATTTTCAAGGAAAGATTATAACAATGTGGAAAGCTACTCTTAACAGCATGTACTCAGTATGCTTTATTCTGAATGACTTCATTTAAAATTAGTTGTAAATATAGCACACGTTTTTAATTAAAAAGTTTAAGATATCCGACAACGTTCAGAACTGTGATTTTGAAAAAGCATTTATAAATGTATAATTCTCCTGATATTTAATGTCATCAACACATTAATAGAATGTTATATAGAATATAGTTAATACTTCAATTTAAGGCCTGAACTAGGATTTTTGAAATACATAATTTAGAAGTGAATACATTTATATTTTAATACATTAGAAACGAGGAATTTAACAGAACTCCTCAGTTATTATTTCGATTGAAATTAACTCTGAAATAATGTAAGTCCTTCAAGACTCCTAGATCAGACTCTGTTGAAATTCGAGCTAGATATTAGAAAATTATTATTATTATTGAAGAATTTTACTTATATATAACAAAAGAATACTTTGAGAATGTGTAATTTTTTTTTTACTTTTATTAGAAAAATTACGGTATTTTTTTTACTGTATTAATATTCTTAAAACTGTTTTATGCGTATAATCCAATTCAAATGACAAATTTCAAATGAATTATTCCTTTATAAACTTTACCAAAATCATGATTCCCGACGTAGTCCGATACCTTAAGTAGATTATTGTTTATCAAAATATAACAATATCCATTTAAACATTCAGTTACCATACAATTCATCTTTTAAGAATATGTAGATCCCATATATCTTTAACTGGAAAAATATATTTACAATGTGAATTAAATTTAAAAGTTCTCGTTTAAAGTGCTAATATAATTGAACTTAGATTCATTAAATGTTTGCAACCTTGCTGACTTTGTAAGATTTCGTTTCATCAATAAAAAAAAATAGTATGATATATGTTTAAAGTAACACACATGTTTAATATATTTGTTATATATATATATATGAAAATATCAGTTAGAATTTTTTGTTACTAATGTTATATATATATCCCTATATATAACTACTATATATTTTTATTTCCGAAATATAACTCACAATTCCCATAAATGAGGTTTTTTACCTGTCGAGATCATATCTTAATATTAAATTTCTTCCTAATTGAGATATTTACAACTAAAATGCAAATGAAGAAATAGTTTTGTTTAACTTAAAATGAAAAACTTCTGAAGGCCTAACTGCAAAACTTAGCAGTATCAAAATCGCATCTTTGATAAATTAATTTACTCAACTGCAATATAATAGAATTAATCTACACGTTTGAATACATGTTTTAATGCTAAATGACTGTTGAAGAAAAGTTGTATATGAAGAATTTCATTTCTAATGTGAAAAATTTAAATAAGAATAAAACAGCAGAGCAAGAATTTACCAAATTGGCACAAATATTTAAAGTTTCCTTGAAGCGTCTCGAAAAATAAGACATATCAGTTACCCTGGCAACAGTGATTCAAGAACATATGCAATTGTTCGGAGAGCACTAGATTATGAAAAGAAAGTAAGTGAACTAGGAATGTATATTCGACATATGTTGCAGACAAATAAACACTCGTCTTAGAACTTGACAAAAACGTAATGAAAAAACAAGACCACTCAGAGATTTACTAAACATAGCCATGATAAACGAATCCTTTCTTTTTTCTCTATTGTTATTTGTTTTCTAAACTTAAGGATTTAGCTCTAAAATCTAACATGAACTCAAAAAATTTGATAAGCAAAACTTAATGAGATATAGGTTACGATAAAATAAATGAAAGGAACTAAGGAATAAAAAAGATTTAAAAATAGTCCTAAGATACTAATACATTTAAAATAAAGGTACAAAAGTGAAAAAAATTAAATCGGTATTATACTTTCATTAAATATAATACTAAATTTATTTGACTTTTAGTAACTGGACATGCTACTACATCAAAAAGAAAAGTTGAATCAACTTTCCCAATGTTAGCCCTTTTTTAATTTATTTATTTATTATGAATAATGCTTTTTATATATCGTAATGATATGGCTTCTTAATTTTTTATAATACTTATAAATCAGCTGTATAATTCTGTGCTCAGTACCTGCAAGAACACACACACACACACACATATATATATATATATATATATATATATATATATATATATATATATATATATATATATATATATATATATATATATTTATATATATATATATATATATATATATATATATATATATATATATTTATATATATATATATATATATATATATATTTATATATATATATATATATATATATATTTATATATATATATATATATATATATATATATATATAGAAGCTTCTTCATACAAATATTTATTCCTTTAGTCACCGTTTCAGTACAATCTTACAAATCTCACATATATTGGTTGGCCCTACTGGAATTTCACATTTCGTTTTTCGAAACAGTGTATTCAGAGATCTTAGAGAGAATGAAGCTTATTCGCCAACTGTCACATGGATATCTGAATATTGGGCTCTCTAAATCTTTTTATATAAGCAAATGATTTATTCAATTTAACTGTTTTTACCTTACTTTTCTGATCCAAATAGTCAAAAAGTATGTGAAAAAAAGCTTACCGAAAAAATAATTGCTGCATAATTGTTAGTTAACGATTGACTGAAAATCAAAAGTATTTTGTAATTAGGAGAACTAAATTAGAAGTCGATTGAATTGAATATGGCAACAAGAGTGACGAGATCGGGTGGTTAACGAGCGTCGAGCACAACACTGCTATATATATTCGGCTTTCATTCCGTATAATATATTCACATGATCTGAGAAACCTAACTTCAAAGACGACTATTTTCAATAAAAAACTTATATTTTTCATATAGGTTTGTTTAATAACTAGTAAGTATATTTCTAATGAATATAATAAATAGTTTGTTTATTAAAGGTGAAAAGACAAATTTAAAGAAAATTAATATAATTTATTGATATTTGTTATATATATATGTAATACGCATTTTTCAACATTTTATCTCGAACAATCATATTTTTAAATTGCATATTCTTCACAAAAGAGTGAGGGCATGAATATTAACGTTTCACACAAAATAAACTACGGGTAACGGACCTCGTAATTTTGATTCACGGTTAAGTGTCAACGTCATCAGCTAAACCATCCCCCCACTTTTCAAAGCACCAAACGTGAGGTATTTAAGCCATAGAAGATTAACTGTGCATTACGTCCTCTATACCAGTGTTTGTCAAATTGTGGGGCGCCCCCCCAGGGGACGTGAGTATATTGAAACGTTGAAAACAAAAGATTATTTTTTTAAAAAAATTATTAATCTACTGAGAGGAAGTGAAACAAAATACATTCTGACACATAATAAAAAGTAAAATACACATTCACACTGATATAATACACTTTAAAATGTATCAGTACTGCACAATGTGTTTCATAATTAATTTAACAGTACTAAGATAAGAACAAGTTTAAGAATTATCACTGAGTCATAAAATTATGCACAAAATTTGATACTTATCTTGATAATTTGTACGGTTTATAATTAAAATCGATTTATGGCCTTACGTCAAAGTATATTATTATTGAATTCAATACATAGTTATTTTATGGTGGGGGTATGATGAAGGTTATAATTGTTAATTGGGTCGCAAGTATAGAAAGTATGAGAATTACTGCTCTATACGGTGGATGTCAATTCAATTCATAAAGACTTGAACCCGAGACTCGACAATGCTTATCATATGTACTTGACCATGCGACCACTCTTCCACCTCATATCTTACGCTAAATCCATCATTGGTCATCCTGTAACCAAAATCGTTGCTCAGTTATGAAGTCTTATGACGTTCTAATCGATTACAACGCCTGTCTTTTAATTTGCCATTCAAGGTTTTAGTTCACTAAATGATTCAGAGGCAGATTTCGAAAGCTTCCAAAACATAGATAAGTGCTAAAATGCTGTATCGAAACAAAAGCATTTTGAAATCTAAATGATAATAAAGCAAGAGATTGGCTTTGTAGGTCAGCTTTTCTTATTAAGATCAATATCCTTTTTTCCTCAAAAATTAAAGTACATTACTCGAGTAAAAATATTGGATAATTTTATAAACCATACTTAATTATAGGTTAGTATACCTATCAAAATATAAAATATGTTTACCACTTATTAAGTTTAACTTATTAAAGGTGAAAAAAATATCAAAATAAAATTAGACAAAATTTCATTTTGTCTCTTATTTTACACAAAAAAATAAACTTTTTTTTTTCGGGGGCATAAATATTTTTAAGTAAAAGCTTTTAATTTTTTTCGGGTTTTTTTATATTAACATCATACCGCTTCAACATTGGTAAGTTAAATAATTACAAAATTTGGGGAAAATATCGAATTTTCTCCATTTTTTTCATAATTTAAACTACAATGTGATATCGAAAGATATTTTTATTTGACTTTTTTTCCCTTTTAATACTTAGCTCGTGCAAAGTACATATTTTCCAAGGTAAAGTCAAAGAAAAAGAAACATTTTTCGTCCATTTTTATGTGCAGCCGTGATCAAAAAAAATCACTGAATACCGTACAAGATATATTTACTTTATAATAACCATTATTCAAATAAAACAAAATGTGCGTATAAACGATAAATAATTCGATAATATCATCTAAAAAACTGCATAAGATCCCGGGTTTTTATGACACTACTTTAGTAACGTTAATTTTTATGAGGGAATAATATCATTATATTTTTTTTTTTTATCCTTTTGATTAAAATCAGCTTCAGATTTTCTCTTAATAATATTGCCTTCTTTATGCATTTTGCGTTGAAATATCCCATAAAAGATGCTAGGAATTATATCTGGAGATTATTCAAGCCATTAAAAAAGCATTATTCATTTTCCTTACAGTCATTGCACACATTTTTGAGATAAGCGGCAATGCAAGCTGTTTTGCTAGTTTTACACTTCCTATGTCTGTGTTTGCAATTATCCCATAAAACATAACTCTTACTACAATTTGGTATACTTTTACTTAATATTTAGGATTTTTTTATATTCTATGTTCTGTATTTGCTTCGAAGCATTTTGGGTTCTCTCCACACCATTTGTTTTTATGCAGTTTCGAAGCACTACTTTCTTCTTTTCATATTTGTTTAAAAACACCCCTCATAGCGTAGATATATTTTCCTCATTCCTCTTTTTTTACGAAATACAAAACTCCAATTATGACCGAAAAAATGTCGAATTTTTGTGAAAATATCAATGGGTCTTCATGCTTTTATTCTCGATGCAACATTTAAAACACAATACACTCAAACCCG
Source organism: Trichonephila clavipes (assembly GCA_019973935.1). Taxonomy (NCBI): domain Eukaryota; kingdom Metazoa; phylum Arthropoda; class Arachnida; order Araneae; family Nephilidae; genus Trichonephila; species Trichonephila clavipes. The sequence continues at coordinate 217,742 of BMAU01010763.1, read as the reverse complement.
ATTTAACACCTCCTTTTTCGTGCGAATCTCATAAGCGGTGTTTAAAAAAACTATCAAATGTATATTATGCATAAAAATGGCATACTTTTTATTCGTCTTGCTTAGACATGTAGAGTTTTTACTTTGGAACAAATTGAAAATCCATTTTCTCTAGTAATCGATACCAATTCTAAAAGGATTTTAAAATTCCAGAATGTGCTTGGTTACCGCTACATATACAAGACTCCATAGCAATGACTGATCACCGATTATACTACAAAAAATATTTTGAGTATATTATAAAAAATATTTTTAAATTTGAGTTAGAGGAAGCATCTTCAAGTAACGAAACCATGTTTGAATCAATTCTCCGCAATGAAATCGTGTTCTTGACTGCAAAGTATATCTTTTCTTTTTCTTTTAGTGAATTTTTATGTAATTATTACTCAATGAAATCAAATAATATTTTAAAAATATTCCTATTTGTAAATTAAAAGTGTTTTGAAAACTACAGAATTTCTAGCTACATAATGAATATTTAGTTTATATATTTTCTATGTGGAATATTTTTAATGCGATCTTTATTTACTAAATAATTTTAATTGAATGTGCAAGAAACATTTTATAGCCATTGGTGAAGTTTCAGGGTATTTTTATTCGTTTTCTTTTATGTAGACCCTGTCTTCAGCGCAAATTAAGTTTGAGTATTCAACAACACAAACTAATCTTGCAATTTTTCTAAATTATTTTTTTACCAACTATTCTTTCTTGAATGCTATATATAAGTTTTTAATTCGATACATCCTTTTTGAACAATTCCTATTAGTTTAAATCTACAATTTTCTCGAGAAGTAAGTTTAAAAAAAGAAGTGGTGTCTTTTCTTTGTGCTAATGAGCAAAATTGAAACTCAGAAAAATATTTTTCACTGGGAAAAATGTCTTAACCTAAATATAAATTGAAGTTGCTATACGAGTTATTTATTTTGTTTTATCGATTTGTAAAATCTTTAATAAGTTTTCATAAGTAAGGCCTTTAATTTCCCACTGCAATGAATGATACTTTAAAATATATATATTTGACAGTGCATTGACAAAAAGAAATTTTAGAACTAATTATGTAAATAAACTAAATTTATTAGAAAATAAATGAGAATCATGCTTGAATATGCTATGCTACTCTGTCAAAATAAATGTGGACATAGAATACAGCAATTTCGAATAATTTTCTATCCAAAAATATTTAATCAGGCTGAAATCTATTATTTAAAATTACACTAATACAATGTAAAATACATAAGCAATATATTGTTATTGATAATGATACATTTTATTCTAAGGCTTTACTGTTATACGAACATAAAGTTAAAAAACCTTCATCTGTGTCGCAGTAATGTAATTATTGAGTTATGCTTAAAAAAATTGCCCGTAAAACTGAAACTTCACGATATTTTTATACTGATATCAATAGAATGTATAAAAAGTACACAGATTAAGATGATATTTAAAAAAATGTACAAGATACTTTATATTAAGATATTTTCCAATTTTCTCTGCTAACTTATATTCTTATTTAATGAACACTTCTTGAAATACGTTAATTTTTAAGAGCTATACAACATCGCATTATAAAATTATTTTCTAAACAGAAAGTTATTTTTTCTTGACTTTATTTCAGAAATAATTAACCGTTTGATTTATTTCTATTTTTTTCAATCTAATAGTAAATTCCTGAAATGGATAAAGTAAATGTGCATAAGTGCATGTGCTGCTAAATATACATTGAAGTGCCACTGAATTAGGGATACCAAGACCTATGCAAATTGTGTAGCGCAGCACATCAATTATACGCAAGTAAGGGCGATGTGGTAACTGTATATATAGCACGCACTGCGGTTGATCTGAATTAGATGTTGGAATTGCCAGGATGGATAAACTGTCTGATTTATGATCCTTCGATCGCGGACAAATCGTAAGTGCGTGACGCATGGGCCATCAAATTTCCGAAGTCATCAAACGGCTAGGATTTTCAAAGTCGACAATGTCAAGAGTATACCAAGAATACATGTATGGTGTTTAAAAAAAACTACCAATTAGACAAACTGCAAATGACAATTAGCTTGGACAGTACGTGATGAGAGACGGCTCAGGCATTTTGTACGTAGCCAATGAGCCAAACATTAGCTCAAATTACCACCCAGTAGAATGACAGTGCCAGTAATACAGTCAGTAAGCGGACTGTGCAACGCTCGCTTCACCGTATGGGTTTCGGGAGCTGTCGACGTACGAGAGTACCACTGCTCAATGCTCACCATCGGGCTGCACGTCTTACTGGGCAAGACATCACAGAGAATGGAGTGTGGAAGACTGAAAACGAATAGCATGGGGTGGTGAGTCTCAATTCCGACTACTTAACGCCGACGGGAGGCTGAAAATAAGGCGTCAGGCACATGAAGCCAATAATCCCTTTAGCAAAGTTGAAACCGTTCAAGTTTATGGTGGCTTAATTATGTGGTCTGGGGTATTTTTTCGTGGCACTGTTTTCGATATTTGGTGCGTGTGCCAACCTTCCTCACTACTATTCGTTATGTAGAGGGATCACTTCCATCCGTTCATGATGTTCTGTTATCCGCACAGTAATGGAGTTTTCCATCAAAACAACTGTACCTCTCACAAGTTTCAGTTGGCGACTGGCTGGTTGGATGAACATTCCTCTGATTTTTCTGTCATAAATTGGCCACCTAGAAGATCAGACTTAAATCCTATTGAGAATCTTTGGGATGTTTTAAAACTAGGCGTAAAATGCCATCACACAGCATCAACGAAATGAAATGAATCAGTGACAGCTTTAACCAATATTTAGCAAGTCATTCCCTCAGAAGGTTTCCAGAAACTTGTTGAGTTTATGCCCCATCGTGTGGCAGCCATTATCAAGACCAGAGGAGGTCCAACTAGCTGTTAGGTAGGTATCCTTAATTCAGTCACTCTTCAGTGTATAACAACACATATTTTAAACTTATATTTCGTGTCAAATATGTTAGTTAATTTTTACCAATCTTAATCAAAAGGGACAAGGAAATCATAAAAAATGTTTTATTCCTATATTCTAGTGAAAACAAATATTATTTTATAAATATTTTCCACGTGAGTACAGTTTATTACATTGTATTTCGTTATTAGAATGTGTTCAGTATTTAGTATAAAGCTGAATAGTAATATCTTTGCCAATACTCTTTATTATCTAAAATGTGATACGTAAGGGGAAAATTATGTATTCTATGTACCTTGTACTAGTATCCACATAGTTCTCTCACCGGTTCAGGAATTTACCTCACCACATCACTAAATTTCAGGTACCTCTGTGGTAGAATACTTTCATCTGAAAGTGTAAACTTTCGTCGAACTACTGTCTTGCCTTCATTACACATGAATCACTGTCTTACCAGAAAATTTGTCATTGTAATGAAAACATGTAAGTCCCTGGGGTGAACTCTAGTCTGTACGATGGAGGATCGAGAGTCTTCGAAAAACCGGAGTTCATCAATGATACTTATTAAGGAATTACATAACCATACGGTTCACATCAATAATTCACGTTTTTTTGCAAACTCAACCACTACATCTACACATTTTTCAAAGCGAGAAAGTTTTTGCGAGAACAAAAGCTGCATTTCCCTGAGGATTTTGAACAGAGTTTGTCACTTGTTACAAAGAAAGCGAATCAAACAACATTGTCGGTACTGCGTAGACAAATGAAGCACAACCACCTGCTTCAACAACAAGCAGCAACTCCATTCCAAGAACATAACACTAAATATGGCTGAGTCTGTGGATAAAAAGTCTATCGCTCAGACTGATTATGTTGACTTCGCATTCTCAGCCATAAATTGGCTAAAAAATATAGATGAAAATTATTTTCTTTTCCTTCTCGTACATCAATGCAAAATTGACAAAGTAAAAGTTTATTAATGTCAATTTTTTTATATAAATTGCATTCAATACTTTCTAAGAAACTGAAATACGAGTAAAAATATTATATTCTCTGCACACTTATTCGTTTTGATTTTTATTAATTAATTTGATAAATAGGTTTTGCATTATTTATCGAGAAAGAAAAAAATACATGAAAATTGTGAAAAATGATTTTTAAATTTAAGCATCTACTCAAAACTTTTATATACGTATGTAGTGCCTCTAAAAGACATTCAAAGTATCAAAACTTTTCAAGGAAATTTATAGAATTTTTTTTTTACTTTTTAGAAAACGTGTTGGTTTGGGGATAACTGTGCAAAAGTAATTAAATTTAATTGACAAGGCATTACATTACTTGATCGAATATTTTTTTCTTAATTTTATTCCTAATCTTCTTGTATATTAACCATTTCTTCCGCTTTCTATAATTTAAAATACGATTGGGAAAAATTTTAAGTATTTTTTTTTACCAATATGATGAAATATTTTTTAACACTAGATGAACACTAATTAAACAGATCTGGAAAGAGAGAAGCAGAGAAGGAATCCTTTTAACGAATTATAATTTTCTACACTATTGTTTGTTTAAATTATACATAATCCATTTTTGTCAATGTTTTCTTTTACGAATTAAGTGTGTGTACTTATTTTAATTAATATTCATTTGAAGTGCGAATTTATTTAATTAAAAGCATTCTGATGAAAGGAAAGAGAAATACATTGCTAAGACAAATAATATTAATGGGATTAGAATTTCCAGAAGTGTTAGATTTCATTAAAGGATGTATGATAAAGATTACGAAAAGAAGAGACACTGAAATTGATTTAATTGGTTTCTATGTAATTAAACCTTCGAGAAAAATAATTGGAATTAAAAGAATTTTATGCGTGTGTATGTGACGTTGAAATGTTGCTCATTTAAAACAAAATGGTTATTTCTACTTAGATAAGTGATAAATTTTCTCTGTAAATGACATTATGAGCAGAACATCTTGAAAAATAAGAAATTGCAATGAATTATTAAAATAAAATATATGCTAAAAAGATAATTTAATTTCCATCAAAAAACAAGTTTTTTGAGAATTAATAATTACATCTATATCAATCAGTACGAGTAATTACAAAACTTTCATGGCAATCCATAAAAGGAGTTATTGAGACAAATTTAGAATTTTTTTTTATTTAGAACATTTGTAAATACAAGGTAGTTATAGTCAATATTACTGACTTTAGATAGTACACGTATGTGATAAAAAAAATATTTGGCTGCAAATACATAAAGCTCTTCAGAGAATTTATTTTTGTCTAACAAATGTGTACTCTTCGATTGAAATGTGGAAAAGTTTTAAAAGATGAAGGTGTAATTTAAAAGTGTAATATGAAATTTTTTTTCCAATTTTTAATTAGTTTCCAAGCAAATAAATCATGGGGAAAAATTTACATATTTTTTATCATAATGTATTTCTTACTTCCGTATTTCATTCGTGGTATTTAGATATTTAGATATTTCTGATTGATACGACAATACTTACAAGGATATCCTTACGTTATACTGTAATCAAAATAAAAGTCTGAAATTACAGTTTCTACTTCTTCCGCACTTTACTGGAAATGCGAATAAATGGGGAAAAAAAATGTAAACCATTTTTATTTTTTTCAGTTAATTCTCCTTCTAAGTGTGCTGAAGTTTAATTTTTAATAATGCAAATGATAATTACTTTAAAAATTTATATTTGTTCTAAAGACTTTAATTTCACAATTCCAAAAGCAGCTATTTTCGACATATAAAAGACCATTTTTTTAAATTTTACATCATGATCTTTTTTTTATTTATTTATTTTATACATTTTTTTACTTATAGCAAACTAAAATAATTCAGAATTAAATATCAGTTTCATTTGATTCCAATCAGTTTTGCGTCAACTGATTTACAAAAAGAAGTTATTTCGAAATTCCTGCAAAATTTCATTTTTCACTGATGGGACATTGCTCAGACATGTTAAAACGACAAATAATCTGGACTAAAATTCCGTACAATAAACAAAATGTTACAAAACGCATCGAAATTTTGCTTATATTAACTATGCCATCAAGTACTACTTATCTATAAAATTTCAGTAAAACTTTACAATCAAAAAATTTGTAAATTTATAACTGAAGTAGAGTCCTTCGAAAGAGTATTCAGTGCATTATTTATGATCACTACTGATATATATTTTATATTTTACTGTTTTTACCGCCTTTTTTAGTATTCAGGGGTTTTTTTTTTTGTTTATTTTATATTGCAATAATTATCACTCAATATTAATCAGTTTTCTTGAATATTAGATGTTTATCGTAAGTATGTGTAAGTGCTATGAAAGAAATAGTAAATTGATTGTCCCCTCTGCAGTTGAAGTATCTTGAATACTTTAGATGACTTAAATTGGGGGATATTATGTATGGTTAAATCATTTCTGACATTATTTCAAAAAACTAATGATGGTAAAATTATATTTTAGATTGCTCTTTGGCTATAACGTTAAAATTTCGCCAAGTAGTTGCCGAGACACGATTTTGAAATTTAAAATAAATGCAATATGAAAATTAGAAACTACGTCTTAAAATCTGTGAAAGCACTGTTATATGTAAGAAAACTAATAGCATGAATCAAATGACAAATATACATATGTATAATTAAAATGAGGTAAAAAAATTACTGAGCCATATATGGATAGCACCTTTGCATTAGCTTCAAAAAAGATCAATAATGGAATTTCTGTCCATGAATTAACTGCTTTAAACTTCCTCGTGGATTTTTTTTTGAATTTTCCCTCGTTCTGATAATATTTTCAGTTCAAAATGTTAGAGAAAGAGCGAAATTATATTTATACAAAACGATATGTAGATTTCTCAGATTTATCTCATGAAAATTTCATTTCGTAGTCCTTCACCTGTAGCCCTCGTGCAGCTTTATATTGCAACGTAAGTATAATTCTCACTTTCACTCTCTGACGAACATTCCAATTTATTGTTTAAAAAAATGCTCATAAGATGTTGTTTCAAAGAGTGAAAATGAAAACAATGAAGGTTAACTTTTACGACATTATATAAATAACATAGTTACCAAAAAGTTTACCATTTTGACAGTCTTATCATTTTTTTAAAACAAAATAATTTCTGTCGCCGAAAGGTTCACCAAAGTAAGATCCAATATGAAATTCAATTATAGAAACGTCTTTTTATTTATTCGTATCTTAGATATTTTATGAGTAATTCTTCATAATAATTTATAGTAATTTTTTTCTCATAATAGGTATAACATTAAAAGTACCAATAAAATCTATTGAATTGAATGATGTATTTCTAAAGTAGAATAATTTTTGTGGTTAGTATATAATTTGATTTAATTTCTTCTGATAGAAATAAAAAATACATTTAACAAAATTGTATGCAGCATTTTATTTAATTCAAAAACTAATAAACCACAAGTGAACCGCAAACAGTAGTTGACATAATTATATATTTATATCATTCTGAATTCTATCGTTTCCGCTCTGATTAGATTGTAAAAACCATCTGCTCGAAACATTACCGCACTTTAATTTGCTTTTCAAATATACTGTACACTGTTTTGCAATGCAGCCTCTGCTTGAAATCCAATTTGGTAGTTGCCAACCAAGAGGTGGATTCCACCACGTAACTATATGGGTCCCAAGATGCCTACTAATTTCGCAAATAAGTCGGATTAGAATGCAAAATTGGACGTTAGAGGAATCGTAATCTCCCTTTCCATTCACCTGTAATAACTTTCCGGAAGATCATCACGCTTCTCTTTGCCATTTTGCATAGAACTGATGCGTTGGTGATTAGTATTAGAATACCCCTTAAAACCATTTAGATTTATTCAAGTAAAGCAGAATAAGATTTAGTGAATTATAGAATCTATTCCAAGGCTTATTATCAATTATCATCTAGAGATGGATAATTTATAATTTTTAAAGAGATTCACTTCATAAACTACTATTTAACATTGTGAAATATCAGGCGTCTCCCAAACGACAGATGATTGAAATATCTATTAAAAAAGAATGGAAAGCAATATGAATGGACGATTTTCTGCATTCTGCTTTGGTAACTAGGGGATTAACTCACAGAAGGTTTCACAATTAGTTATAAAGCTCGTCAACAGATGGCACTTTTGTTTAAGAAAAACTAAAAAAATATTTTCTGTCCGTTTCGTCAGATATACGTTAGAATTCTTTCATGTATTTCGATAATAGTTTAATAGTTGAAACATATCAAAATGCTAATATATCCAACGAAACGGACATGAAACATGTTTTGTGGTTTTTCCTTGTGAAAATCGCCATCTGTTAACGAAATTTGAAACTAATTTAAAAATTTGGGAAAGTAAACCATTAATGCAGCGAACCATAGATTCTTACCGCCTTCTGTTCTTTCTTAATTGGTTTTTCAAACCGTCGATTATTTTTCGGACACCTGCTAACTATTTGATGTATAAAATATAATGTAAGGTAGCTATTTTAATCTACGTAAAAAGGAAAATTTTCTGGTAGAAAATGCAGAATCAGCGTAGAAAGGTTATATTTTGAGCATTATAATAGTAATGGAAGATGGACATTTAGTAGACACATTTGATTATTGTGGTAATTATCTGAGAGATAATTATTCTTTTAGTATATGTAGCAGTCTTCAAAGTTGGTAAAATCCTGTAAAAATAAAGTAAGTCAAAATTATTATGATTCTATCTCAAACAGCACAATGCTTTATTCTCTAGTGGTTTGAAATACAGCAGAGACTGACATTTAGACTTATCTGATGGAAATGTTAACAAAAAGAAATATTTAATTTGTTGGAAGTAGTGCAGACTGCGAATATCTGGCATGACAGTTGTAGAATGTACATTTCGCATATGAGAGCTCAAAAAGTATTACTAGTCTCACAAAACTATGATTTAAATGTACTTCTCACATATGTATATAAATATGGATAATAATAAAAAGTTCTCTATTGGGTCAGCAGATGTGTGCGTTTTCCAAAACAGTGCCACTTTAAAGTAAATGTTTATCTAGAACTTTAATTTAAAATATATCAGCTGGTGTAAGAACACTAGTTATTTAATGGTAGCTTTTATAAATAAAATATTATTTGATAAAAAAACCATATATATATATATATATATATATATATATATATATATATATATATATATATATATATCCTTTTAAGACCAATTCATAAAGTTTTAATTAACACTTAGAGTTTATTGACAATATCGAAGGCAAACTAAAATATTTCTTCTCGTCGTATTTCAGCTCATAATCAGTTACTTTGTTATAAAACTTTTACCTCAATTTCAAACATTCGTTCCTGCATACTTCATAATGGTATGAGAAAGTACATTTTTACATTTATATAATTTGATAAAATGAAATACAAATTCCATCTATATGAAATTTCAAGACTTAACACTACAGTTTTCATAAAATATTTGAAACATGAAATTCAAATAAACAACTTTTCTTTGATTCATATGCAAATGCTACATACAAATTGAAAAAACGTTTTTGCTTATCACAGTCTGGACAATAATAAATATATTTAGGCTGATATTTTCCAGACATTTAAAATAACCAGATGATATATACTTCATAATATTGCGAGTACTTAGATTTATTCTTTTTAAAAGTGCCAGATCACACACAAATATTCTTAATATTCATATCAACTCTATATACGCATATATTTGAAGACATATTTACGAAATGATATTATTCCCACACCATGTCTTTTATGTGCAATTCTGATTTCAAGGTTTCGGGCTTTTATTTTGAAAATTAACTTTAAAAATCACTCTCTTAACAAACATGTCAAATCTAAAGCTCTATGAATTTGAGGAATTATATTTTAAGGGATTTTGAATTAAAATCGTTACATAAAACTTAATAAAAATAATAAGACGGAATTGTCATTTAATACTTTCAAATCATAATAATAAGGAATTAAATTATTTTTGCTCTGATACTAAGGAATCACATTTAGGAGTGATTTGTTTAAACAAGTAATATAAAAAAAATTTTAAGTTAATTCCTAATTAGATCAACAAAGAAAAATTTTATTTCAGCTTCTTTTTATTAAATAATTACAATTATTATAAATATTTATATACATATGATAGAATCACAACAGTGGGTGGCAATTAATTTTTATTAATTATCATTAAAGTATCGTATTGTCATCCAAAACAATCGTGTATATAAAATTTCAGTTCAACTGAATGCTTTAAAACATGAAAAAAAAACATTTTCAAGTTTTGACACAAGTCGCCAAAAGAGTCGCTATGTCGCCAAAAATGATGCCAACGTGGTTGCATTTGTAAATCTTTAAATAATTAGTTTTAATCGATTAATTTTTATTAATTCTAATTAAAAATTATTGTATTGTCATCCAAAATAATCATGTATATAAAATTTCAGCTCAATTGAGTGCTTTACAATGTATTTTATTAACGATTGAAAATTCCACCAAGATAAATAAATAAATAGAGAGTGTGACCTAATAGTAGGAATTGAAAAAAAAAATATTATTTAGAGGAAAGGAGGTCTCTCTCTTACGTTGACATTTTGTGATAAAAATGACAATTTTGCTACAAATAATATAATTATTATAATCATAAATGATTTTCCAAAGAAACATAAGTTTAATAAAAATAAAAAATAAAATGAAATCTTAATTTTCTTTTAATTTACATACTTAGATTATATTGACATTTAATGACACATACATAAAATGTCATATAAATTACTTATTCTCAAGGTATTTATACATGTATGAATAGCTAAATGCAAGTATATGAATTTCTTTTCTGCTGGGATGCTTCTTTTATGTTAAAATCAATCTTTTATTTTCCCATAAATCGTTAAAACTTTTAAGCTACATACATAAAAAAGTTAAAAAAAAATATAAATTAATTTTTTTCAAAATTGATATTTTTTTTTGTTCTGAATTCTTATCAAAAGACGCACAAAAGGATACTAAAACATAGCTAAATATATAAGAAAGTTATATCATTTAAAAATATCTTTTTAAAAAAATTAATTCAGCCCAATTTTTGTTTATTATTAATGATGACAGGAAGTTTTAATACATAATTAGTATGAATTTCGCTTAAATCATTGTAGCAAAAATAAATATGTACTATTTATATAAAAATAAATTTCCAAAAAGTACATTTATCGAGTCTAATTAATTGAGAAACAAATGATAATTATAATCAAACAAAAACTATACTCTATTCATTATTTGCTCTTAAAACATATTTTGTATTACTGTCATTATTATTTTAAAATAATTTAAAAATATGTTTAGTAAAATATATTAATTAGCATTTTAAATTTAAGAAATTTTTCTAGAGGCAAAATCATTTTATATATATTTATAATTTTATTTTTATTCATTCAATGTATAAGTAATGTTTAGCGTTCTTTATAAATATGTATCTTTATACGATAATAACTATAATAAAAGCGTACAAAATAAATACATTTTATAATATAAAATTGTTAATATTTATTTAACCTTCATACGTTTCCCATCACTATAATTTATTTTAATATCTTTTTCATTTCACTATCATCTACAGTAATCTCGAAAAAAATTTCATTTTGATTCATTTGGCATGTAAATAAGAATTATACTTTTAACTACATCAGTAAGAATAAAATAATTTTTGAGTTAAAATTTCTGTTGATGAGAGAAAATGCAAAGAGTAACGAATTTCAATTCAAAAAGACTATTTTATTCTATTTAAGAGCAAAAGTAACTGATAATATATATTATTAATATCCAATTAAGTATTTAGGGATATATATAAATGTCCTTCATACCTAATTTAAATCAAAAACTCCCAATTCTACTTTTATGGTAATTCAGTTCCATTCCGATTGATATCGCAGTGGAAAGTACAGAGCACCTCATTGGATTTCACCAAGAATCAATTATCGGAAAGCTAGAAATAGTGAGTCACATCCAACTAAACGTCTGGCCAATTAAATTTCGATTAGTGTGAAAATTTGAATGGATTTTAGTTAGTGGTCATAAGGTCACAGAGGAAAGGCTTCCTCTTCTATTAAGTCTTTTCATCTGAGACGATCAATTAGTGAAATTTAACTTTGAATGAAAAGTGAAAAAAAAGTTTCTTTTCTCAAAGATATAGTTAATTTTACTAATTTATTTATTGGTATATTATAAAAGGGGTTTTAATGAAGAAAGTTAGATTAATTACTGCCTATTTTTAACAGACGTTTTGTTTAAAAGATCAGTTCATCATTTAGGAATTCCACATAATTTGTATTTGATTTTATTTAATTAATTTAATAATATTCAGATGAGTTTATAAATTTCTATTTATACAATTTCAAGTAAGAGAAACAATTCACACAAAAAGTGAAAGGGTTTTTGAAAAGTTTTGTACTTATGACTGCAATAATATTAAAAATAAGACTTACATAAACTCGACCAATCAGAAATTCACAAGTGGACTGATTTGCAAAAGATGAACGTACTCTACAGAAAAATTACCAAATATTGACCACATCTCTTACAACACAGGTCAGTCAACGACATGTCGAGTTTTTGTCAGTTTACAAAAAATTGACAAAATTCAGTTTGACAAAAAATGTATCTATTGTATTTCGCTCATAATTTATTTTCAATATTTCCAGTTATTTCAAGTGAGAGGATAAGACACATATACATTTCTGTTAATTTGCCACTATTTTTAATTTCCCCAATACAACTAGTTGAATAAATATAACTCTTCTCCAGACTTTCTAAATCTATTATATATATTAAGGACTGTTGAAAAGAAACCAAACTACAGTGAAAATTGCTTAACACGAAACTGAAGGAACTGAAATTTTTTTTTTTTCATTTTAAAAAAGTTTCGTGCTAAAAGGTATTGCAAAAAAAAACATTTTTCAACAAAATTAAGATTATTATATATTTTATTTTATTTACAAATATATGTATATATGCATATGTTTAATAGAAGTCCATGAAACAAAATCATTCACAAAAACTTGAAGAAGTTTTATACAAATTTTTCAAACTGTTTTGAAAAAGAAATCATTTGTTAAATTTTTGGAAAATAATCCCATAATTTTCTTTGCCTTGCTTTTTAGCACCAAATTATTTGATTTCGACCATTTTGTTACTCATTTCACAATTGGAATAAGCGTCTAAGTAACTGCGCATAGTTTTCATGATGTTCCTCATTTCGAACGATGCGGGAACAAGAGTTGCATTATTCATTTCATTTTCATCTTCGGAATCTGCATCAGTAATATGTGTTGAGCTTAGAACAAACTCCAAAATATCTTTGTCTGCAATAATTGGGGCTGTACACACATTATCATCATGTACTACAATGAATTATTTCGTTAATACAATAGAACAACCCAATCTGGTTGGTGTTTTCCGCATTTTATTCATTCCCAGAAGAGGAATCGTTTCGTGTTCAACTATTTTCGCTTCATGTAAAGAAACAAACTGCATGAAAATACCTAGTAGTTTTTCGGGACGGTTGTATTATTTCGTGTTAATCTATATTTCATCTTAATCGTCTTTATGTTAAACATATTTTACTGTATATCTGTTAGAAATTTTTTTACTAAATCTTTTAATCAAAAATTCAGAATTTAATTGCCATTGCCCAAATACATTTCTCATAGATTGTCTTTCTCACGTATAGCTTATGAAATTATTTCAATAATTCAAAAATACAATATTTTTAAATTGAAGGAATATTTTTAAGTAACATTAATTTAAAATATTTTCTGCGAGTGCTTTGAGTGCTGCGAGTGTTTGAGATCGTATGTGCTCTATAATATAAAAACCAACGCACCGAACCGGAAAAGAATTATCAATTCATGAGAAATATGTGTATGATGCATACACATTAAAATAAAATGTTCAAATGAAATGATAAATTTTTAGTAGCAAGTGACTGACCAGTACGAGCTTCAGCGCATTGCAACGGGGCATCTGAGCAGGGTGGTATAATACTGAGAACATTCGAATGCTAAGGAATACCTTTCATGTAAATGGGATTCCATGCACCCACATAAAATGCACTAATTTCTCACAGACGGATTTGCGAAACGTAAGAGCATCTAAAAGAGGCAAAGGCTAATGGACTAAAAGGCTCAGCGATGTCAGATTTCAGGATCATCCCATGATTCTTAGGCAATAGTCCACAACAACAGTTGTATAATCAAATTGAAAAGCCATGAAATATTTCGAAGCGTTATCCCGTATTCCCTCTTAATGTTAAATGTTTAGCTTTTGATATAATACATTGATTCTCATAGTGATTATACATATGAACTTAAAAAGTATTTTATGAGATGTAACATGAACATTTTTGAAAAATGCTCTAAATGAGCATGTCATAAAAGGTATGAATAAAATTTTAGTATAATTTTAAATATAATATATACAACAAGCAAAAACAAAATATTTTAATTTCACGAGGCGGGGCGAGTAGATGATATTAAAAATCAAATATTAAATGGTACGATATATATATATATATATATCAATTTCCAATCTGAGTTACAAAGAAAAAAATATTTCCTTTATTCATTAATAAAATAGTTTGGAAAGTATTTGAAATATTTCCATAGATAAAAACTCAACATAGTTTTTGAATAAGTGATATTTTCCAACATTTTAAACAACAAAATCTGTATTTAAAATATTTTTTATGCACATTTCTGAAAAAAAGTGTTTTCATCACTTCCAGATTTATACATTATGCTGTAATCATTTAATATATTTTTCATGAACTTTTGAAGCAATACAGCTTGATTTAATCCTTAAGGCGTTACGAACTCATTTAGACCGTTCATCACAATTTATCCCTCAACGTTACGGTGGTCACGCTGCAACGTCTCTGAAAGAATTTTGAACTGTTTCAATTGTTATATAAAAGCATGTATTGCTTTCTAACGTAGTTGTTTCTTTTACTAACAGATTTAAGCAAAAGTTTGAATGATAAAGATTTAAATACAATATTTATATATATAATGAGAATTGGTACTTCATTGTTAATTGAGATATGACGTCACTTTCAAATTCTCGAATGCCGAAGGCGAATGACATGTTAAATGGCAACAACAATCTTTATATTATGCATATATAGAGAGAGAACATGACTTCGAGTTGATGTGTTTGAGGTAGATAGGAGCAATCAAAAGTGCAGCCGTTTATCATATGATGCTTTATTCCAATGATTCAGATAATCATTCTGTACCCCCAAGCCATTCTTAGAGACGAGTTCTATTTCAAACGTCAATCAGAAACGAGTGTGCCGTTCATCCCCGTGTTTTAAGTAAGTCCACCGAAGTTAAAGTTAAAGTATTTGTGCGGGAGGTGAGTTGAGTTGTCCTGGCAGGAAATTTGCCCCAACTGACAAATAAAGTGCTGGGGATTCATCACATATATGGATTCTTAAAAAAAAATTAATTTTTTAGTACTAATAATTTTGAATAACTAATTTTTTATTAAATATATTAATATTAATATTTTATTATTTTAATTCTTGATTAGGGTTAAATAGCAACAACCCTACTAAGGTCACGTTTCTGAAAGGAGAAAAAAAATTCCTGCAATACAAACTTAAAAAAAGCGCACCCTGGAGGAAGCGAAAAAGCCCAACAATGGGGATGGGGGGGGGGGGAATCCGAACTGCGAAAACTCACTGTCTAACGGATTGTGGACTTAATAAAAAAAAAATCTTATCTTTTCAAAAAGCCTTAGACGTATTTAGAAAGAATATACATGCACACACACTAAAAAGCCAGAAACATTAGCACACCACAAAATATCAAGCAGTACAAGGAACCCTAATACCACGAACACGCAACATTTTCGGAACATGAAGTGATATAGGTTGCATTAATGTTTAAATTTCTCTCTGGAGTCAATTCACATAATGATTCTTGAGCGATAGTCTACAATATATCTTTAAGTGGGAGATTTAATGGGGATTTTTTTTATGCAGACTTGTAAAGTGTTCCAGATATGTTAAGTAACGTTCTGCCTGAGTATTTAGGGAACTAATGAAGGTTTCCAAAGTCAGAAGAGAATGTTTACTGAATTACTTCGGTTTTGTTCTCAACAAGTACGGTGTCACATTGCCCCATTAATATTGCCCTCATTTGTGGGAATCTATACCAGTGATGAATTATTGAAGTTGTTAGAAAAAATGTTTATCAATCATTTATATGTATTGATCAAAATCAACTGTTGAAATATAAAGTTTCGAAATAATATATCAACCCCACACTTCTCATATCCTCCTAGAAGTTCAATAAATTTAATTTAAATTTTGATTGCTTTTTAACTTCCCATTTAGAATCTAAATAATGGATATTTGCATGGACCCTCAAAATTTTGAAACCTGGTGGAGTAGAGTTAGCACCATACGAAATCTTGAACACTTTTATTTTTTGGCAGATTTCAGGTACATCAGCCACTCTAGACGGTGCACATCAGATGGCACCAACTTATCAGTCATGCCATAACAGAAACAACGCCATGTAAAAGGTCTTGATTAGGAACATTTGGTTCAAATTATATCGATATTTTCTAGACGTAAGATACTCATAATTTTATACAGTTTTCTTCACATGAATTCGCTGAATACTCGAGGAAATATGATTTTTAGACCAAAAATCGTATCAACAATCATCAACAGACCAATGATGGTGCTGGATATCATAAAGAAGATGCATATTTTTATAACTTACAGTCATTAAATTTATGTGAGAAGTCCTTAGGCAAAACCCCAAAAAAAAGTATTGCTTTTTTGTTCATTATAAAACCAGTTTAATATTTACCTTGGAAATGCTTTGATTCACTTCATGCACATTGACTATTAATCGTCCTTGAAAGTCACTTAAATCGGGACGATATTGCCGTTATAGAAACTGGGGCGAGACCAACTGCGTCCTCAACTTCTTGTACAGTGTGAGGCACAACTAACTGCGTTAACTCTCATTATAAATATGTCAATGAATAGCATATTTTCTCCTGATTGTCTACATATTGGACACTATATCTTTGCATACATGGCAAGTTTCCAAATGTGAAAGACATTTCATGGCAGTTTTCTTTGCCAAATTTTGACGCTAGAATTTATTCAATTCCAGCTCTCTTCGGAGGCTAAATATAGCCATGATTAATTTTTGCAGAGAATAACAGAGAAACAAATTGAAACTCAAGGAATATTTTACATACGGGCCGACAATTTTCTCATCCAGAAAATCTATCGCCCACAACACAACTAATTAATTGCATATGCACTCCTGCACTTATTTTGCCTCCTACTGTATTGTAAACGTATAATAAGTAAAACGCTACTATTTGATTTCCTTCTTCGTGCTGATATTTTAATGAAAAATAGCACATACGCGTGTCTGGAAACTACTTACCGTTTTGGAGATTTTCGCATAAAAAAATCTTTTTTCATTTTTACATGAAATAGTATGTCGGAAATTACTTTTCTACATAGTTACTACCATTGTTCAGACATTTGTCATACCAGAAAACTAACTTGCCAAAACCCTCTTTAAAGAATGATGCCGCCAGTGAAGAACAACCATTGCTGAACTGCTCTTTGTGGAAACGTCATGAACAATGGTGCACTCATCATTGAATTCTCGAACCATTCCATCTGTATCATTACATTTTTACCATTAATCTCTACAATATGAAAACAAAATTAAATTGGCTTAACATCCCTTGTGTTCAAAAAGCGGATTAAAAACGCTCTTCAATGTTGGTGGGATCTGTAATCATCTTAAAAGTTTTAAACATGCATGTAAAAACAGTACAGTCTGTCTCTAATGGCGCTAATGCACTGATAATTAACCAGAGACATGTATGCCAAAGAGCTGAACTCCGATGCTACCACTGTGGTTGCGGTAGAACAAAATAGTACTTTGTTTTTGGACACGCATCGCTTGATATAAAAAGTACGTAGATATGTATATGAGCTGCTAAGTCCTTCAGCCAAATTGTCGGGAGCTTAGATACCGCATACACTGATCACTTTAAATTAATGCTTCTCAAAGTTTCAATACTTGCGACCCAATTTTCAAACATAAATTTCTTCGCCCCCCCCCCAATTTAATAATTTTGTATTGAATGCAATAATAATGTACTTTGACTCTAAAACTACAATACTATTTTAATTATGAACCACTCATATTATCAAGATAAATATTAAATTTTCTATATTTTTCTTTCAAATAGAAGATATTTTAAGAAAGTTATTTTTAAGTCGTAGATATTTTAAGTAACTTATATATACTTTTAAGTAATAAGAAAAGTATTATGTTGCTTTTCTGTTCTAATTTTTAAATTGGGAGGAACAGATATCAATAAAAGTACAACGGGTATTTTATTTGTCAGAACGTATTATTTTTGCTTCCTTTAAGTAAATTTTATAACTTTTTTTAAATAATCTTTTATTCTCGACTTTTTTATATGCCCGCGCCCCCCTCGCAGTGGGTATCACTCCACCTAGGGGGGAATGCTCCACAGTTTTAGAAGCACTACTTTAAGTGATTCTAAAGCAGTTGTCAACTAATGCTGACACTTGGTCAGAAAGCGTCAGCGTTATGGAATCAAAATGAACATCCATTTTACGCAACTAGAACTTATCTATATCATGGTTAACTATTAACTAAACTACTGATTTAAAGGTTAATTTTTAAAATAAATAACTAATAACTAGATTAATTAACACCAACGATACTGTAGTTAGTTGAGACTCAGGTGATATGAGGGAGTGCTTTAAAGGAGATCCTGTGTGTTTTTATTTTCTGTAAGGTTCACCTGACTTCAAAAACTATATAGGTGGCGCTGCCATCGGAATCGAGAAGGAACTTTACAAAATGGAGGAGACACGAATGGTGGTTACGATCTGTAGTATGGAAACAAATATGGTTAGAAACAAAAGTTTAATGTTTAGTGTTAGTTTTTTAAATGTTGTACTTGTGTGTGTTGTGTGTGTTGTGTGGCATTATAAGGAACAATAAAAATAATTAGCCACTTAAGATGGACTGACTATTTTTGTGCCTGGTAACTAATGAAATCTCAGTTGAAAACAAAGAACCTACAACAATGAGAATATTTATTCTTACAAACTGGCTGAAAGGTCTTGTGGTACATTAATGACGTGTACCTACATATATATGTGTATACGTGTACGGTGTATGTGTATATATATGTGTACGGTGTCTTCAGAAGAATAAATTAAATTATTTAGGTAAGATTAATGGGATAAAAAAACAAAAGAAGAGACAAGACAGCAGAGATAAAATGAGAAAAGGTAAACCTCTTTGAAACAAAATTTGATTAATCAAAAAACTATTCAGTTGTTTCCTATTTTTTGACTAAATTAATTACTAAGACAAAAACATGTAGCATTAGATTTCCAAGTTTAACTCAGTTTCAAAAGCTTTTATCCTCCCAGGCATTTTATAATGAAACGTAAAAGTCGAATAAATTTTATAAATAATGGTTAGACATTTAGATTTCACTTTTTTTAACAATTGCACTCCTGGAAAATAAGTTATGCGTTGCAATTTAAATAAGATATCAATAGGGCACTTTGCATGCATTTTTTTTACAAGAGCTAATCAGAATATTCTTATTTTATTAAATTCTCAATATCCAATGAAAAATATATTTAGGTAAGAGTTCCAGTATAAATACACAGTTCCTATCATTATTATTCTAAAACAAAAATTATAAACTCGTGTTTATCCGAGTATAAAAACAGTAAACACTTTAACTCAAAATATTACTACGAGTATCTTTTGAAGTTTGAAAAATAGCAAAAGTCAATGTAAAGAAGAAACATTGTATATTTTGAATTTCTATTTATTCGCAAGTTATATTACTTATAGAAATTATGATACTTCCCTTAAGTATAACACCTGCAAACATTTCTTCTTGCCCTTTATTATTTCCATTACAATTTATATATATAATTCAAAATACATCAGTTGCTTCTTTTCAACAAAGCCTGGCACAATTTTCTCAGTTAATTTTATCGCATTCATGTTGGCTCATTTGTCTTCAACGTAACTGAAGTTCATGATTTTTAGCTCGTGTCCTGATACTAGGAAATAATTTTCATACTCTCATAGTGGGCGTAATGCTCGTTTGTTCCGTAACTGCCGCGGGCGTATATATACCTCTCGCTCAGCAGTTGTGAATTTCCTCTGACACATATATACGTCTATCCAAAGTGCAGTTTTTCACGTTATGCTGCCATCAATAAAACTATCCCTAAGGGTTTGAATTACAATAAAATGACCTTGATATAGTTTAAAAATAATTTACTTATTTCAGAGAAAGTATTTACTTATTTGTATCATTTTTTCCTACTAATACATCCCTTAACGAGTATTAGTGGAAAAACGAGTGCCACTGGAGAGCGAATCGTGTAACTGTTTCTCAACAGTTAAGGTGAAGCTTGAAATCATCAAGAAGACTTTGTGGAGAAAATTAATAGTTTTTTTTTTAAATTTGAGTTGATTTCATTTTCTTTTAGAGCAATTTAGCCTTTGTTAATCTCAAGAGTTGATCAATGATGGAGACAAAACCTGAGTTAACTTCATTCTGTTATTTTTCACGCAGTGATGTTTGAGGATTCAAAGATTCCGGTCAATTAAGTGTGCAAAAGTCATCAATGTACTAAAAGATTAAAAATGATTAAAAAAATTGTAAAAACAGATATTAGGTTAATTTCTTAGCAGTATTGTACTTCTGCTTGCGGTCTATTTTAAAATATGCGAAAAATTTTAAATTTTTATTTTTTTATTCGTAAATGAGCTTTGATTCCTATTCCATAAATATTTTGATAATTTAAGTGTATTTTTCAACAATCAATTGATGATTATCTGCGTGTGGTACGTTTTCCACAATTTATTTTAAAAGTATAAACAATAATAATTATAATTGCTCCCAAAAAAATTGTGTAATGAAACACACATGTTAAAGTCAATATGTTCTTTTATCAGATGCATAATGAATAAAACTAATATATTTTTCGTTAAAAATATATTATTCTATGGATAATAGATTTGAATATTTTCTATATACTTAAGCAAAAATTTTCAAAAACATAATTTTATTAATACCACATTATAAAATTCGTTATACTAAATTATTATTTTTATTACATATTAAATTTTAATTAACAGATATATTCTTGATATCAGATCTAACTTCAAAAATTCAACTAAACTAAAATAGCGGATAAATTATAATAGGTTGAACTCGGAAATAACTTCGAAAAGCAATTCAATAAAAGAAAAACAAATTAATTGTATTTTTCGTGGAACACTTATGAGATCAAACCACATACACCAAACAGTTAATAACAAGTACATCTTTGTCATCTTATTGGAAAAGAAACAATGTTTCTAATTAAGATTTTAAAAATAATAATGTTTCTCTTTCCTGAAATAAAGATTTTAATTAGTTACATTAATCCTTTTGAAAACACATGTGGCAAAGAAATCTAAACACCATTCACTATGTAAAGAATTAAAGAGAACCGCTTATTAAAAAGGGAAAAAATCAATGTTATAATGTACATAGAATTGGAACATAAATGTATTACCTTTAATTGAAACGCAAGAACCCTTTGCTGTGTCAAAGAAAATATTTTTTAATTACAGAACGATTCTAATTAAGAGATTTATATTAAGGAAAGACTCTAGGAATTACATAATTTTTAAAACTTCCGCATATGTTTCATTTCAGAAGAAAAACATGACTTGTGACCAAATGATAACTTAATTAACAATAATTCATAAAGTGTTGCAGTTTTCTATGTTTCTTTTTTGTAAAGATATCAAAAGAAACGATAAAATTCAAAAAAATATAATTTATCTTATCAGAAACGCAGCAGTACATTTAGTTTAATCTCTAATACAGAAGTATCTTTTAATATTAAATATCACGCAACATAACTAGCACGTACTTAAAGCTACACAGTACCCTAAAAATTTCATTTTTACCGATTTTTTTTGCATGCTTTGGTAGCCCATATGATTGAGATGCTTGCCACGAAATTTCAGATATGTTAGCAAATTAGTTTTTAAGATATTTGAAGTTTTATGAGCTATGGTTTTGGTTTCGGTTTCCTTTTAAAGTATTTTTCACACTTAAGTTAAATTAATTAAAAATATTTTTGAGCTTTTAGTTTGAAATGGCTATTCATTCCAATTTTCATTACTAAAATCATTTCTGCTTGATTACGTTTTGAGTTCTCATAATTAATTAATAAAGATTAATTTCATGGCGGATTTTTGCTTTAAAAATAGTTTATATAACTTAAAAGCTTTATCATTAATTTTTTTTCCTGTAGAGAAAATGCCGTGGCAAATGCGTTCTGGTTTTCTGTGAGAAACAATATTTCGAAGAGATGGAATACTACTGAAAATTATGTATCTAAAAATCAGTCCTCAGTTGATTCTGCAATTAGATTTCCAAATACAAGTACTCTGAATTCAAATGCTGCAGATATAACTGAATATTCCTTCATGTACCAAACTACATTATTCTAAACATATTGTAGTACTATATTTTAGTATTTTAAAGTCGTAAGACAAGAGCTAAAACTTCCTAAACTGCCCCAATTTAAAACAGAAAAAAATTAAATTTTATGAGCAAACCTGACTATTTTTAGCTTAAGTTAGTATCATTATTATTTTGTACATAAATGCTTCGTGTTTCAAAACTTTTGTGAAATATTAGGTTAAGATAAAGCTGAGTAAACTAACGTCTTAACAAATACTATCAATATTAAGCAAAAATATTTTTTGAATCAAAAATATAATTTTCAACTTTATTTAATAAAAATAGTGTTTTAATGTAGAACATACATTGGAAAATTACATATTAAAAAATTAGAGTTTTATGGGCATTATAAGTTTTTGTTTTATGACTTTACAAACTTTAAATGCGTTTTTATCAGATTTTTAATTTTGAAGGTATAAGTGTTTTTTAATCCCTAAGGCTTTTGTCCTGTTCAAGATAGAGCCTTGAATTTTTTGTATATACTCCCAAATGTATGTTCTATAAAAGTTAGTATGGATTTAGGGCTGAGAACTCTAGTTATTTTTCTAAAAAATCTAAATTTGACATTTTAAAAATTTTCGTGTTTTTTTCCAGGTTTTTCTAGAAAAATAATTATTAAAAATCAACAAGGGAATAGATTTTCAAATCCATACTAAATATTGTTTTTAATAACCTAATAATCATAAATAACTTAAAATTACTAAAAAAATTTTTAAAAAAATTCAGTATTTTATAAAAGTTTAAAATACTTCAAAAATTCCTAATTTTTTAAAATTGTAAAATAGTGGCTGAACAAACAGACTTTTTGCTTATAGAATCATCTTAATAATATAATCTAAATATAAAACATCAATTATTTTTACTGTAACTGTCTCCAAAAAAATTTTTTGAAAAAGGGTACCGTGTAGTCATAGTAAAAAATTATTCTTAGATAACCATCTTATCTTAGTTATATTAAGTAAGTGTAGTTAGTATTTTAGTTACATAATATAAATCGTGATATATCAGGAATATTTATTTTGGCACTATTTACTAATTGTTTTATTATTGTTTGAACTAATTAATCATGATTTTATGTTAATTTCACAAACATATGAAGCAATATTTAACTTTTTTTTAATTATTTCAATCGAATGTCAATCAAAACTATCATTCAAAAAAGATTGCTTCTAATTATTTTGTTTCGAAACTCATTTCAGAAGGTGAAAATGCATTAAAAATGCTTTAAATGGGCATAAAAAATTTATTTATATATTTTAATTGATTGGCATAGTGCAATTGAATCACAATATTTTCGAATCGCACATAATATTTGCTTCATTTGAAATATATCTTTGCTCAAAATTCCTTGTGCTGTTATCAAACGCATTAATATTTGGAATCGTCATAACAGTAGAATTTATTCATAAACTAGCTTTTTTAATAACAATACTGTTGTTATTTCACATATTTGAAATCAATTTTTCTACATGAAAATTTTATTTATTGAAAAACTTAAGAGAAACTATTGTTCTTCATCAAACAGTTCGGGATAAGAAGTACATTTCTAAAAATAATTACTTTATAAGTTCATAAAGTGTTAATATAGAGGTTTCCGATAGTAATTTTTTGTATGTAATAGTTGGTTAATCCAAATATGTAAAATAAATGCTTTAATGCATTAGTATAGTTGAATCATTAAAAACATTTATAAATGAATCATATAAATAGGCCTTAGCAATGAATTTAGAATCGATTATTTCTTATTGAATATATTTATTGCTTCTTTAATTTAAATTAACAATATCTTATTAATTATAAGATTACGTTCATACTTTATATATTTAACATAGTCTATTTTAATATGATGTTTATTGACTATTAGAAACGAGGCTCAATATAAAAATAAATGTTGTTATTTGCCCATTATTGTCAGTACGGTAGTAAACTTTAATTGCTATGGATGTATATAGAACCAGTATTGCTACCATGCGAGTTCTAAAAGAATCATTTACATAAAAGTAAGCTAAAAGAAACTGTAATTGAGAAATTTTACAAAGGGTAATTAAGTAACATTGTTTTCTTCCCCATAAATAAAATTAAATTGAATTTTAGAAAATCCAAGTTTTATATATTTATTTTATTTAAAATAAAATTAATGGCAAGAATTATAATCCTTGTACGTTAGATAGTTAACAGATGTCCATGAAATCGTACAATATTACTTAAAGAATATTAGTTTTTAAAATTAAATATTTATAAAAAATATAAATCCCACTCGATATTTTTATTCTTTTATTATTTCAAACTCAAATTGTTTTCTGATTTTCAATTCAGCAGCAGTTATAGATAAATACCACATTATACGATGCGGAATATGTTACAGTGATTGTAGAACTTTGTTACGAAGTGAGAAATATTGTTGGTAAAAATTTTTATACTGATTTAGAAACGCATGATTTGAATTTACAGTTTTATTTTTAGCAATAGTATTTTATACAAGTTGCTCTCACTATATGATTTCTATGTAATATTGAATAAGCAGTCAATTTGTAACTCTTGATATATACCTATAATTCATTCAATATTGACATTACTAATGGTGCATGCATATCGATGAATACTCTATAGATATAGATATTTACATCCTCTCAAAATGAGTGTCTAGTAATTCTGATCCTGTGATTTTTTTGTTAAAAAATGTAGCATCATTATTTTAATGTATGAAAAACATTTATTAAAAGCCATCGATGTACATCAAAACCTTAAAACCTTAATATAAGCTTTGTTGGGCTTCAGATGCTCCACTATAATCTAATACATCAGTTTAATAAGGTTATTGAATTGTTCCATAATATTATCATATATATTCACCAAACTAATCAGATCATTCAAATATTCCATCATAGCATCTATTCTAATTAAATCAGATTGATTTATGTATGTTATAATATCAAATGAACCAGACAAATTGCGATATAAAAGGGGAAAGAAAGCCAATGTGTGTGTTAAACTAAATTCATCTTTATTTTTAGCAAATACTTTCAATTTTATTTGAATTTATTTCTTTAAATTGTTCGTTCTTTTGATTAATCTCAATATTTATTCGAAAAGTTTTGTCTAAAGCACGATAGACCAAGCAAGTTTTTTTTACCTCAAAAATGAAGTAAAATATCTTATGAAAAATGAAACGATCTATAAATAAGGTTTCTATATTTTAATCTTATAGCTTATATTTAAAGTCTTGAACATTTCTGTAATTCGGTTCCAAGAAGTAAATGAAAGATGATTTGAAAAAGAAAGAAATTTTTATTGTTCGTGAATAAATATTTTTAAATGAATTTTGTCTAATACATTTTGTTTAAGAAAAAGGATATGAATAATTTTAACACAAAATTAAATTTTCTTTTGTGTGAAATTTGAAGTAATGCCAGTTGTTAATTTAAGTTGGCCAGTTAGCAAATTATTTATATTTCTTCTCTTCAAGTAGTAAAAATTAGTTGGAAGTAAATAATTAATTTTGATATTTATATATATAAGATATAATTTGGGATATAAGATCTATTTCCAAGATTTATTTAATAACTAAACATTATAAAATGGAAGTTTTTGAATTTAGATTAAAAGACTATTAAATAAATTAGTGATTTAACAAAAATCTTTTTTAGATATTAAATAAAAAAAAAGAAAACGTAAATTTTGTCCGTCCAAAGCAATGTAAGTTATTTTAAGTCCTTTCCAAGGCACGTATGAACTGAATCCCAAATGTTCTTAATTATTTTTTGCATTCTATGCCATATTATTCAGTAACTTTCTTAATGTACTTGAAGATATTGCAAAAATAAATTTATACTAAAAATTTCGTTACATGATTGCTTTAAATATTCAAATTTAATTATTGTTAACTTATTTGAATTCAGTTGACGTTTAATTCAAAACTAAAATATTGTCACTTTTTCAAAATGATTGAAAATAAAAAAAAAACATTGCAGCTAAGTTTTCTCTTGATATTGTTTATTTTTATATATTATATTTATCGTGGGAAAGAGAAAAAATAGAATCATAGCCATTTTTTATAGGAAAAAAAATAAAATAATGAATAGTCTACGGATATTAAGAAGACTAAGATTTTCTTAGACATGTTCATTAGTCTGGAATGATAGTTAATGGTTCTT
The DNA here is from genome assembly GCA_019973935.1 of Trichonephila clavipes. Taxonomy (NCBI): domain Eukaryota; kingdom Metazoa; phylum Arthropoda; class Arachnida; order Araneae; family Nephilidae; genus Trichonephila; species Trichonephila clavipes. The sequence continues at coordinate 190,971 of BMAU01010763.1, read as the reverse complement.
TTTATCAGAAATTTCATTTCATATTACTCTAAATCATGCGCCTTATGTGTTTACAGTAATTTATAAATTTAATTTACTACTAAAATTTAATGTAACTGATAGAATATTGATAGTTCATTATCTTTTTTTAGTTCTTTTCATATTTTGTTATCTTGCTATTATTTAATATCTTGTTATTCTTTAAGTTATTTCTTCCTTTTTTTAGTTGTTTTTGGAAAATTTTATAACTGAAATTATTATAAATTATAAATTATATTGTTTGAGATTACCATGTAGAAATCTTGTACCTTTTCCTGTGAAATATTTATAGTTTACCTTTATAACTTGGAATCTCCGTTCTGAATATCGATACAGATTGTTCTTTTTTAACTATTTACAAATGACAATTTTTCCATTTGGCATTAACTTTCAATTTTTTGAGAAAAGTATAATTTCACTTCTCCTTCATGGCAATTATAATCTATTAATTTGTTAAGTTTATTTATTATTAATTATATAAAAATTCTAATTTTATTAGTATGTTTCTTAATAAAGCCAGATAATTGAGAAAAGTTCGGTATATCAAATATTTTTTTTTCCAAATGTTATAGCATAGCTTAAAATGTTTCCTATACAGAGTGGTCCCAAATTCATGGTACAAACTTTAAGGGTAGGCTCGCAACATTGTAACAATCATTTATTGTAGAGGACGGTATGGGAGCAACTGACGCGGTGAGGCACAAAAACAAAAAATAAGAGAGGAAAGGAAAGATAAAGTGTTTATTGAAAGCGCCGTTGACAAGTGTAATGTTTACAATAACTGTTCAAAATTGCGCCCACCAGGATCTTTGCATGCTTCATGGAGTCGGTGGAATTATTGGAGTACATGTTCAAAAAAATCAGGTATTCCACGCATATGTACAACCCCTTTGGATATTCCAGCAACAAAATACCCATCTGAATCAAGTGGAGTCACATAAACACGATTCTTTAGATGTCCCCATAAAAAGTAATGTAATCAATGCTCGATAAATCGGGACAATGGGGTCGCCAAGAAACTGGTTCACCATCCCAATCCATCGCACTCCAAACGTGGCATTCAGGTAAGTGCGCACATCAGTTGCTAAGTGGGTTGGCACCCACTGGTGTAGATATTCCTAAGTGGGCCCTGTATCAAAAATTATTTGGGGCCCTTTTTGGGCTTCCTTAATGTTTTATGAGTTTTTGCTTACACTTGTTGAGGTACTTGTAAATTGGGGGCCCCATATCACTGATGCGGCTGATAAGGCAGTAGCTACACCCCTGCTGACTCTCCATGATACCAAAACTACATACGGTTACGAATAGCGGTTAGAATATCCTGCATTAGTTCTGGTAACATCTAAGATAACATTCGCCATTAATTCACGTCGGTAGTTCGTGTGGGCCAATCAAAAAGTCATTGACAATGCCAGCCCACACATTCATATAGTATCGTTGTTGATACGCATGTGGTCACGTTGCAAGTGAATTCTCGGTTCCCCACACATAGGAATTGTATGCATTAAAGACACCTTCCAGTTTAAACGTCGCCTCATCTGTAAATAGCACATGAGCTATGCAGTCCGACTGCAGCGCGCATAGCTGTGCCACCTACTGGAAAAAGTTCAGACGGAGAAGACAGTCTGTCGGATTCAAAGCTTGTACTCGCTGAAAATGGAAGAGATATAAGGGATTTTCGTTTACACTTTACAAACGGTCTGATAACTCACACATACGTGATGAGTAACAGCTCTTGTACTTAACTCGGATCTATCGGCCGCAACGTTCAAGGTGCTTTCTTCCAGGCTTGCATAGCGTACTACTCTTCGTCGGCAAACATCCTGTCTGGTAACATCGAATGAATCTATTTCACGATGTAATCACTCAAAAAGTCTGTGATACGGGATTCGTCGATCAGGAAAAGTCGCGTAATATATTCGTAGAGCTGCTCTGCCGTTACCATTTGTAAGGCCGTACATGTAATGCGTCTACTTTTTCGGCATACACATAAAGTTTCTCATCGTAGATCTCAGCATAATTGCGAACGAAACTCTCCGCTGCTGAAAGGCATCATGTTGAACGGTGACTAGATCTACTGCCCCCTACCGGCAACGCGACCAACCTACCGATAACTCAATTTATCTTTTATTTTATTTCTCCTGTTAGCACCTCACCGCGTTACTTGGGTCCATACGTTTCTAAGTAACAAATAATTCTTACATTGTCCTGTATCTACCCTTAAAGTTTGTACCATGAATTCGGGACAACCCTGTGTTTTTATTCGTATTAGCAAAAAGAAGTAAAATTATCTATGAAATAAAATATTACCAATGCTACAAATTATAAAAAAAAGTATTTTTTCAAAAAAAAAATCTTTTAATCACATCAATTCCTCGTATTAATGAAAGAAAAATCAAAGAATAAAATTGACAAAACTTTTTAAAAAATTAGATTCAATAAGTGTTATACGTTGAAAACTTGCTTAATTTTTTATGTTAGAAAAAACTGTAAAGATTTTCTAATCAAAATTCATCAGAAATATAATGTTTATTCAATATCTTCTGATTGAAGCTATTCAATTAAAATACTGCAAATATACTTTCAATATTGAAATTGACAATCGCAACATCCAAGATGCTTTAACCCATGCATATGTATCTCGTCAGGCTACAAATTTGGTTTTTCAATTTCAAATACAAAGCCTAATACGAGGGGTTATTGATAAGAGAGTATCCAGTAGTATAAAATAAGTTTCTGACAAGGTAAAATAATTGACAGAGGTATCAGAATTAACGAAATTAATTATTCTTACATATTGTAAACTCATTTCTCAACATAACATAGTCACTCCTAACAGCTACAATTTTCTTCACTTGTTCTCTCCATACCTTTATTCCGTCCATGAAGAAAGATTCTGGTTGTTTGTGTATTCATTTGTGCTCGGCTACCTGAACTTTGGCATGCTGGATTCATCATTATGACCAAGAAAACAAAAGATAATCTATGGAATATCGTCATCCTAGTTCTCCAAGCGTTAAAAAATTCAAAACTTTAATGTCAGCAACAAAAGTCATTATCACCATCTTTTAGGATGCAAGTGCTGTTCTCTATACAAAACTTCTGACTAAAGTATTGACGGTGAATTCCGATAGGGTACTGTGTAATAATACGATCACTCAAGCAATGCCTCCGCAGAATCCAACCGGAAAGAAACGTCTTTTTTTTTGCATCATGACAATGCAAGACCCCATTGCAGTGCACAAACCCAGGACATCATTAGAAAACCTAAATTCACAGTGGCTCCACAACCTCCTTACAGTATAGATTTTGCACCGTTGGACTTTTGGTTGTTCCCAAAATTGAAGGAGACGTTGAAAGGTCAACGCTTTTCAATGGGTACTGATATTCAGGCAGCTACGCGTAAATGGATAGGCAGCCAACCTCAATTTTTCTACATGAACGGAATGAAGAAATGGATAAAACGATTGAACAAATATGTAGCTATTAGTGGTGACTATGGTGAGAAAAGAGTTTACAATATGCAAGAGTAATAAATTCCCTTCATTCTGAGACTCCTATTATTGTTTTACTTTGTCGGAAACTTATTTTGTACTATTGGAGACATTACTTATCAATCACCTTCCGCATTAAACTATTGTTACAAAATATAACATTATAAATAGTAGAAAAATTAGTTTTGCTCAAAATCAAAATATGTCGGGAAATGTTTATTTTATTTTCATACATTATATTTTACATATTAACTTCTTTTTTTAAGTTAACTTCTTATGGCACGGTAGGGAAAAATTTTCGTTACGCGTTACCAATTACGGTTACGCGATGTACATAAAGTAGAAATGAAAGAAGTTCCGTATTTTTCTTAAGTTTTTAAAAACACCATCTAATTCATACTATCTATCTCAGACAAAAAATAATTACAGAATCGGAAAGATCATTTATTTTGCCACAACATGGTATTTTTTTTTTTTTTACAAAATAATGATATTTTCTATTTTTTACGATTTTTTTTTAAAAATGAGTCAAAATTTATACGCTTTTATATAAAAATGGTTTCTAAATCATTCCCTTTCAGTTTTCTTTTGCGTTAATGAATTGTTATTTTATCCTAAACAAGTTCGTGCTTTTCTGTTTTAGAATCAGTCATTAAAAAAAATGCCGAAACCTTTTTTTTATGATTTTTCAAAAAATACTCAAAAATTTAATTAAATATTTAATAACTTCATTATTTATAAAAATAGTCTAACCAAACTTCTTTTATGTAGAATATTGTTATCCGTAATCTGTTCAAAGATTGAAAAAAATGGATTAAAATTTACGGCTTTTAAATTTTTTTTGTGGTTTTGGTCTATTAGCCATTTTAAGAGAATTTTTTTATTATTATGTATTGAAAATGAAGATTTTGTTTATACTTATACCTTTTCCATCCTATCTTTTTTAGATACACTTTTAAATAATAATGATAATAATATTTTTTTTAATTATATATAAGATTACTTTAAAATAAAACCTAATTATACAATTCAATACATACAAACCAAAGAAGTTAACTTTTGCCGCGTGTTCACACTGATATACGAAATTTCAGTAAATGGCATCTACATCAAACATTCACTTTTTTCACATAAATATAAGAGTTCTCAATAATTGAAAACAAATTTGAGCTCCACAAAAGTATTTTCGCTATGAACGAAAAAATCATTAAATTCTTTGAGAGTTTCTTCCATTAGATTAAGCATCAAATAAAAGCAGGAAAGTACTTTTACGAATTATCCAAAACCAAATGATTTTCACATGGCTAATTACTAAAAATATTTTCTTTTGGACATTCATTGTTTTTTTCCCCTAGTCTTAAAATATTGCCCATTTTGAATTAAAATTAAATAGTAAATAAACATTTAGCATTTATTCCACACTTTTGAATATTTTTAAAAACTTTATAATTATTCAGTTTTTATGGGAATAATATTTACTTCTTTTCTTGAAACGTATTGCTATGCTTAATTCCAGTTATTATTGTTTTTTTTTCCTTCTGAATTAATTTGTTGTTTATATTTTTTCACCATCAATTGTTTAAAAGCATAAAAAGGCACATTTCTTAAAAGTAGGATTTAATTAATTCTTTTAACTAATTACTTGATTTCTTTCAGTATTTGTACTAACGAAATGTAAAAAATATTTAAAGAACCGATAATTTACATTTTATTTTATTTTTAGAGCATTTATTCTTGCAGGGAAATAAGTTGGTATTTAAAATTCGAAACATAGCAAGAAAATTAGTTTTATTAGCTCTTCCGTGCATCTTATTATATTAAAGTAAAATCTTGTGAGAGAGAGGATATTTTTTTTTATTTTATGAGGTCATTTATATTCTTTGATACCATTAAACTTCCCCTTCTTAGTTTTTATTTCATCTATAATAAAATATATGTAAATCAAAAATACGTATAGGTTTCTTTTTTCCTAATAACTAGAGAACACTGCATTTAATAATTGTTCCTTATAAGTAAAACATCTTTTTTTTCTCAATTTTATTTTTGAAAAAAAAATTTTACTTACTCAGGAAATTTTAAGATTAAGATCATTTTTTTAAAAAAAGTGAAGGTTTTTTTTTTTAATTGTGAGTATAACAACAATATAACTTTTAAGATTATTTACGTATTTACTTTAGCAAAATTGAATGTTTTACTTCTTTTTTAGATTTAAACATTAAACATATAATGTGTATATTATATGTTTATATATATATATATATATATATATATATATATATATTTATATATGTAAGCATATAAATATTTTGTAACACCATCCGCGTTCCTTAAGGTATCCGACTATATTCGGAACCATGATTTTTAAAAGCGCATAACTGGATAATTTTCAAGATATTTAATGTCACTTAGATTAGAATATATGCACAAAATTGTTTTAAGGACATTTTGACAAAAAAAATTTATTTAAATACAATATTTTGGCAAAAAATTAACTTAAAATAATCTTTTTTCCAAATGTTCTCCTTTTGTGGAAAATGCTTCTATTAGAATAATATTTTGCCTGTATATATCTAAGACCTCTGTTCAGCGGCTCAACTAGAACTTTTGAAATATATAACTTTGAAGTGGATTTATTCTAATTTTACGATAACAGAGGGGAGCAATTTTAAGAAAAAAACGCGAATAATTATTTCAATTGGTGGTAACTCTGAAAATAATGTGAATTTTTCAAAAGTTCTAGTGTTGAGTCTCTGTAGATAGGTCTGAGCTATATTAGTATAATAGAACCATTTTTCACAAAAGGAGAACATTTGGAAAAAAGATTACTCTAAGTTAATTTTTGCCAAAATATTATATTTAAATAAAATTTTGTCAAAATGGCCTTAAAACAATTTTATGCATGTATGCTAATCTGAGTGACACTAAATATCATGAAAATTATCCATTTATGCGCTTTTTTAATATAACGGTTCCGAACGTAGTCGGATACCTTAAACGCTTAGAAAATATTCGTAAAGATTTGAAAAAAAAGGAAAAATAAAAAGATCTTTTGCTTGAAAATATTTATTTACGAAATTAAATAGCATTATATTTTTAAAAAAAAATGAAACAAAATTATTAATTGTAACTCAAAAAAATCTAAAATTTTAAAAATGTTAGATTTCAAAAGTTGGAGAAAATCTCAAATTATATAAACTTCAAACGCCGTGGTATTCATGATATTATATGATTGTTTTCATAAAAGCTCATAACTTAATACAATACTAGATACATTTAAGCTCCCTAAAATACGATGCTGAAATTGACTAAGTTACCAGCGGTTGAAGTCGTATGAGTCTATTGACTGAAATGCAAGAATTTCCTACTGATGTCCGGAATAGGTTAGTGTTAAGGTGACCAACCATCCTCCTTTTATATGTTCTGTCCTTCTTCGAAAAGTGTCCTCCTACTTGTCCTCATTTTCAGTATTTTAATGCTGATCTGTTAATATCTGTATTCAAAAATGAACCCAACATGTTTCCAATATGTCGAAGAATGGTCTGAAACAAATATCCCAGGAAAGAACAGTTTTTAATGGGTTTTTTTTACTTCATCGCAAGTAAATTGGGCAGATATAGAGAAAATGTGTTGTGTTTTTATCGAAAGAAATGCCTGATATTAAAATCGATGACAATGGTATGTTTTAAGAAGAAATACGACTGAATGTATATTTAAATTCTAATACATTAGAACAACTGGAAAATCAACATGCTGAATTTGATAAAAGATGGGTGAAAACAATTAAACCATTTCAAAAATGAACACATTCCATATCAAAAGTTAGTTATTCTTGTTGAATTTACGTCATGCTGCCGTGGAACTAACGCAGCAGTTGAAAGAGTTTTTTCAGTTGGTAATGATTTTTAGGCAAGAAAGAAATCAAGATTTAATGTTAATATATTAGTTGTAGCGCTTACCGTAAAATTCAGTATGAAGGATATTTTTTGCTCAAAAATTTCCAATATATCAGAAAATGATATGACAACAAAAAAATCATTCAATTGAAAGATGTTCGTTAAAGTAAATAATTAAAAGCGTAATTAGCGTTATTCTGTTTGAATTAATAAAATGTTTCATACATTTACGTTGTAATTTTCTCTTAAAGTTTTCTCATCCTATTTTTCATTGTAACAAAAACTGGTCCCCTTATTAATGTGCATTATTTATTTGGTTTAAAAACGTACACGGCGCACACAGCGAAACATGAATAAGAAAGAAGATGAATCGCAAGTATAAAGGTTATAAGAAAATAAGTAAAATGACTTCCACATGGTAAATGTCAATTCGTAGAATAACGGTACATTAACACAGAACTCAATTCATAAAAAACCATAAAAAACGACTATTTTCAGACAGAAATAACTTTTAAAAAGGGCAATGCCTACGCTCCTGCTCAGAAAATCTCCTGAAGTAAAACATTTTCAATGGGTTTCAAATCATTATGTGGCTTATAATGAGAATTGGCTTTCAGTGCTGTGAAATTTCTGAACAGCCATGAAGAACCGATGTAGAACCTGAACAATTCTGGTAGATGGTATGACGTGGTACTGGAATGACTTGAGTTATGTTACAAGGAAACTTAACAGTGTGATTAATCTATAGGGTTTGGGGTAGGATTTACTAACAATGGCCAAGCCTCTTTAGCTAGATTAAGTGACGCTAAAAATACAAACAACAAACTACAGAAAGACAGTCGATACATTTTGTTGATCTTTTAAGTGACTCGAACTGGGTATTGCAACAGCACGATGTTTCAGTCAGCACATCAAATCTCCCGGAAAAAATCACTGAATCAGAAGATTAGAAAGTATGCGTTTTATGGGAATTTCCACCGCCCAGTTAGCCCATGTAAACTAGTAAGATGTTCTTGTTTAAGAAACCGTGGATCTGTCAAATTGTAGATTTTAGTCCTTTAATGCGAGATGAAATAAGATAAGTTTTGAAATAGGGTAGATTCATAATTATGATTTAAGAAGAAATATATGAATAGAACTCTAAGTAAATATATATTAAGCTATTACATATATATACTATCACAATTAAATAACCGAACTACTTTTAAAAGTTAGTTTAATTAAAACCTGTATAGATACATTTTAATCTCCTCCAAAGTACCAATCTCTACCAATGCATAGCTGCATATGAATTTTCCACCATTCAAATCAGTGCTGCGATCACCATTTTCAATAAGTCTACCATTTTTGCCTTCTCCTTTCTTACATGCTGAAAATGTATTCCCATCAATGGATTTTTCTCTTTAAGAAAAATGTAAAAGTCGTACGGTGCAACATCTAGTGCACAGATCTCGAGGACAGAAATTCGTTTGTTCGCCAAAAACTATTTAAAGAGAACGCACTGAGGTGTTGTCTTGGTTCAAAATCCACGTGCTGTTGCTGCTTTTTTATATCCTTTACTTCGCTCTTTCTCAAAATTTTCTCAGGATCTCAAAGCAGTACTGCTGTTTTACTGTTTGGCCTCAAGGTAGCCATTTAATAACGATGATGCCAATATAATCGAACAAAAACGAAGAGTATAACCAGTCTTTGGTCGGAAAGAATGTTCATCATCTTTAGCAACCTCCCAATTTTCCGAAAATTAGATGTACCATTCAAAAGTTTCACTATGTGACTTACAACTATCTCTAAGCACTCCTTTAACAATTAAAAATATTCAGCTGAAATATTTTTTATTTCAATTTCATGAGTAATTTCAAATTTTTTGCGCTGCTTGATTTTTACATTTATCATGATCGCAGCACTTCGTTACAATAACATCTTCCTAAAACATGGAGGGAAAAACAAACTGAACCAGAAAGAGGGATGGAATAACGTGCCTTTAACACTGGAAAGTTCAAAGTCCTCTACATTCCATTCCCCCCACTCCTAATCCATTCTACACTAAACCCAACGGCTAGAGAATGCGCTGTCCGGAAATTAAATTGCCACATCCTTGTATATATACAGTGGTAGCCAAAGTTGTGGACATTTTTTTTAAATTGTTATGTTTTTTAAGTTTGTGTGCTTATAGAAAATTTTACGTTCCTCAAAATACTACGTATTTCATATATTAAAGAGCATTTAATTCTAAATACAATACATAAACGAAAGTCTAAATATTTACAACGCAAAAAAAGTTATGCTGCAATAACTCTCGATATGCATTAAATACTGAAGATAGCAGTGAATTATCAGAGCATAATGAGGTTCTCTTTATTCTTTATTACAGCTTCAAATCGATATTTCATTGAGCTGAAAATAGTTTTAGGCTCTTCCTTCGTTATTGCATGAAGCCAGGAAACAATTTATCCTCAATTAGCTCTTTTTTATTTCATGGGTCATCCGGACAAGAGTTTTCAAACGATGCCACAATTTTTCGATTGAAATGAGGTCATGACTGTTTTCTGGCCTTTACAATAAATCAATGACCTTAGAATGATACTAGTCTTTCAATTACTTAAATGTGTGGCAAGGAGTAGAATTTTGCTGAAAAATAAATGAAGCATTGTTGGGAAATAGATCCCTGGTGGAAGGCAGAAGCTTGAATTCTAGAATGGTATCAATGTATTTTAAGACATTCAGTGTCACATCGATGATACGAAGGTGACCGAGACCATCTACTAATATGTGTGACTAAATGATACAATTATGCGGGTACTTCACAGTTACTTGGATGCAGTCAGGATGTAGCATTTCCACTATTCAACGTCTTACATATTTTAGGTTATCACTACCGAATAAAGATATTTTAGTTTCGTTCCTCTATATAACTTGTGACCAGTAATCATTTGTCCAATTAATGTATTCCATTGCCCACTGTCGTCTCTTTTAATACTGCTGAATTTAGATACGGCATTTTTCGTAGAACTCTAACTTTTAGTCTTACATCTGCTGATCTACTCCCGATTGTCTTTGAAATGACAGAAACGCCAGCATCACTCAGATCACTTCTTATTGATGTCCATGGAAATCTTTTATCTCCTAAACATAGTGCTTTTGTTATTTTGTCATCAACAGATTTATTGCATCTTTTTCGGCCTTTTCCTGCTTCTTTTTATTAAATCTTTCTCCTAACATCTTAACAAAAATCTCAGTCTCCAAATATAGTCATTGCAATACCCACCTGTTATGTAATTTTAAGAAAAGAAATACCACATTCTCGTCACACATGTGTTCAATTTACTCTTTAATTTGGTGTCATTTCTTTTTGACTAAATATCATTTTTATCCTGGACAGGAAAGAGTTCTGGCCTCGATTCTATCGAAAACTTGTAGCACCGTCTGAAAAATCTTGTCCGAATGTGGTACCCGTGAAATAAAAAAGAACTAATTGAGAATATATTTGTTTCCTGGTTTCATGTAATAACGAATGAAGAGTTTAAAACTATTTTAAGCTCAATGAAACATTGATAGGAAGCTGTAATAAAGAATAAAGACAACCTCACTAAGCTCTGATAACTCACTGTCATCATCAGTATCTAATGTATATCAACAGTTATTGTAGCATAATTTTTTTTGTGTTATAAATATTTGAATTTCCGTTTTTTTGTATTAAATTTAGTAATAAATTCTCTTTAAAATGATATAAAATACTTAGCATTTTGAGGAACGTAAAATATTCTGTAAGCATACAAACTTTAAAAACATAACAATTTAAAAAAGTGTCCACAATTTTGGCCACCACTGTACATATATATATATATATATATATATATATATATATATATATATATATATATATATATATATATATATATATATATATATATATATGTATGTATATATATGTACATATATAGATATATATATATATATGTATGTATATATATGTACATATATATATATATATATATGTATGTATATATATGTACATATATATATATATATATATATATGTGTGTGTGTGTGTGTTTCTAAAAATTGCGCATATATATATATATGCACAATTTTTAGAAAGAAATGTAAGACATGCTTTGTATTGTATTTTTTATTATCAGTTTCTTATTATGTAGTATATAATTCTAAATAAAAAGATGGAACTTCACATTTACTTTTTCTTTTTATATGTAAAATATCTTCACTTGAAAAATATGCTCAATAATTTCACATCTGACTATCGAAGAAAAAGCGAAAAAAATAGAAGTCGAAAGTACAAGATGAATAAAAGCATTTAATTTACAGAGTTGCTAAGCAATAAATTGTCCCTAACCTAGGTGAATTCAGAGCAATGGCAATAGGGTTGCTTCGGAAACACCTAAATAAGGGGAAAAATCCCGAGATAAGGGAAAGGCGAAAAAATTACCCAAGAATCTGTAAGACAGTAATAGAGCAAATATTTCTCGAAAAACGTTCTGCACCAAAAGATTTGAAAATGCAAATTTAATTGTTTCAGATATGAATTTTAAATTTTGATTAATATTTTTGATATAAATTTGTGATACTTAAAAATTTAAGATGATAGCACATAATATGATTCTTCTCTAACTGTGTGTAACTATTATATAGCCAGTAAAAATCAGTTGATTAAGTATTTCTATAGAACATTTTCTAGCATTCAGTTAAAATATATATTCTTTTATAGATTTAATGGTCTGAATTACTATTTTCAGATCTTGTAGTTTTTCATATATGTACTTTGTTTCTTATTATGACAGAATATATTTGGTTCTGCTTCCTTTGAGTAAATTTATAAGTTTTGTAAAATAATCTTTTGTTTTCGATATGTTCGATCCTCGCAGATTGAGAAACACTGTGGTAAGCAATTAAATGCATGCTTTTTAGGGGGACAGAAACATTCATATTAGTTATAATAAAAAAATTCAGAGAGTCTATGAGAGTTAATCTATAATACTTTTCTACATCACGTCATCTAAAAAAAAAATTTAACTAAAGTATGCAACCCTTCATGCAATATTCAATACATGATATATTTTTATTCATATTATTTTATCACTTTGAAAACCTTTCTTTTGAATTTTTTAATATTGTTTTATACACTTAAATTATAGGCTTTAATGCTTTCACGTTTGTTTTATCTCTGAATAATTATGTGTTCATTTTCGAAAAAATTCATCTTTTAAAATAATGAATGATTAATTCTTTTCGAGCATGATGCTGAAGTTTATTTATTACCTTCAGAAAATTTAAATAAAGCCAACACAAAACAATACCCATCTTTTATAAGCCTTTTATTCTTTGTAAGCTTATTTTTTAGAATATTTATAAAAGTTTTGCATAGTGATAAAATGTTTTTAGCTTCACGCATTCTCTTTCCTTCACATATAGTAGAGATAACTATAAATATGAAATAATATTTTCTAATACACACATATATATATATATATATATATAAATGTATAAATAAAATTTAAAGCACTTCTGTTGAATTGCCTATTCAGTACAAATCTATGAACAAAATACCTCAAAAATTTATTTCATTTCATTTTATACCAGATAATGCGTTTATTTTTTTTTTTGAATTAATGCAAACAACTAATAAAAAGCAAATTACAAGAATGAGTATCTATCTATTTACTTGCTGACCCGGCCGGGCGTTGCTGTGGCTTTGTGTTAATATGTTGATTTAATATTTTCTCAGCTATTCAATGCAGTCAAATTTAGTTTGCGCTTACAATTTTGGAGAGTTGAATTTAAGCATAAAATAACATACTTTTTTAATTGTGATTTTTATTCATCTCTTATTTTAGTATAGCACAATGCATTAATTATTTACGAAGTTGTTAGTAACACCATATGAAGATTTTATTTTATAAATGACGTTAATAGCGCTGATTATTAGCAATCCGGCATTATTCGATAAAAAGTTACCGGAATACTTAAAATCCAATTTCAGATTTTCTTTTTTCACTCTGAAACACACACGGGACTGAATTTTAGTGCCCTAGCGCTTGAAAAGTCCGCCGCTAGGGGGAATGAAAATTCGTAAAAAGGACTCGAACGCGAAACCGTTTCACCTTATTTCAGCAATATCCAGAGAATTTATCACAGTTTCTGAAACCTCATTTCAGATTCTCGTTTCCCACACTCAAACGCAACAGCGGACTATTTTTGGCTCCCCTGAGCCAGCAAGTTCAGTCGCTGGAAAGGGGCATTTAGGTCATCCGGGATTATCCGGAAAAGTTACGGGAATTTCTAATATCCGATTTCGGATTCTCATTCACCATCCCGAAAATGATTAGAAAAGTACTTTTTCCGCTTCAAGACTGTCACAGTCCACGTAATAGACAATCGTCCAGAATTATCTGCCAAATGTGTGACATTTTCTCATATCGGATATCAGACTCAAATTGCCCGTCTCAAAATACGTCAGGGATCTAGTTTTCGCACTTACCAAGGCTTCTAAGGTAAACCCCTGCAAGTGTGTTTCTAAAATACTATCGTCCGGTATTATCTGGTAAAGTTACAATAATTGCTTATATTGGATATCAGATTCAGATTGCCCGTTTCCAAATACGCTAGGGACCAAGTTTTCCCGCTGCAGGGTTTTTAAGCTAAAGCGCTGCTAGGAAGTACCTAAAATATAGTAACCCGTAACATTGTCCGGCAAAGTTACGGGTATTTTGGAGATTCAACTCGAAATTCGGGTTCTACGTCTCTAAATACACCAGGCACTGACTTTTCATGCACCTTGGTCCACAAAATCCACTTCCACAGGCCCACACGCATTCCCAATATTTGTTAATTTTTCCGTTAACCGGATTCTACGCATTTCAACCAATAAAAAAATAATGAAGTTAGAAATTCAGATAAAAACTATCTTGTATTTTAAATTGGACGAAATGACAAACAATATGCAAAATTATGTCAGGATCGGTCGAGTAGTTTTGGAGTCCATCGCGGACAAACACTGTGACACGTAATTCAATTCCTACTATTATAACTTATACTCTCTATATATTTATTTATTTATTTATCTTGATGGAATTTTCAGTTGTTAGTAAAATACATTTTAAAGCACTCAAATGAGCTGAAATTTTACATACATGATTTTTTATTTTAGATGACAATATAATAACTTGTAATTATAATTAATAAAAATTAATTGATTTAAACTAATTATTTAAATGATTACAAATACAGCCACGTTGATTTCATTTTTAGAGACTTGGGTCAAAGCTTTAAGATACTTTTTTCTCTCGTTTTAAAGCATTCAGTTGAAATGAAATTTTATATACACGATTGTTTTGGATGACAATACGAAACTTAAATGGTAATAAATAAAAATAAATTATCACTTAATGTTGTGATTATCTCATATGTATATATATATTTATATTAATTGTAACTATGTAATAAAAAGTAGCTAAAATAAAATTTTTCTTTGTTGATCTAAGTAGGAATTGACTTAAAAATGTTTTTTTTTGTATTACTTGTTTTTATATATAAGGATATTACACTCAACTCTTTTTTTACACGTTAGACACGTTCCTTTGAAAACTGTGCAAAAAAATTGTGTAAGTAAATGCATACGACGTATGGTAAATTTGGGGATATGTTCAGTAACTTTAAAAAAACACGTAAGATGAAAATATTTTCCCATAAAAACGTGCAAAAAAAAGTAATACTAAAATTAATGTTACAGATTTATGAAAAAAACACCAATTCGTTATTTATTACCAAAAAATTACAATTAGTCTACAGCAAAAGTTCACACACAGTCACAGTTGTATCACAGTTCAATCAGTGTAGCATTAGTGCATACAAACGTATCAAAATTCAGTTAGAAATTAGGAATAAAACACTGCTTACTATGTATCCATCGCTACTTGACAACAAACGTGCATGTTCATTACGAACTGGATCCAAAATGCTGTCATCAGTAGATGTGTTTAACATCATCATCGTAGATGTGTCAGTAGATGTGTTTAACATCATCTGACAGCTTTAATTTAAATAAAAAATTTCGTTCGTTATTAACAGGGCGTCTATTGGGGAGGTTGTTTATTCATTATTGTTACAAACTCTCTTAATAGCGGCTGCTTTTTTTGGTTCCTTAACTTGCTTAATAATTCTTGATATCTTGTTACACAATATTTGAGATAAAGTTTAAATTTTAATGCACGCTCTTTGTCAGGATATATGAAGAAAATATGCTGTTCTATATTTATAGCACATTTAGCGCCCTCATGAATTAAATCATCCGTTAATACCTGAACTTTACATTTGACTTCGTCCTTATTGACTTCATTATTATCATAAACAGTTATAAATTCTATCAAATCGTCCTCGTCTAAAGAACATGAATTCAGAAATTTTGAGGAGAGGTACGTGCTAGAACAAAAGTTCGTGTAAAATATTTTTTTCTTTAAATTTGTATTCCATGTTATTTCAAAATCGGGCAAAAAAGATCATGTAAAAAAAGAGTTAGGTGTATATGTATATTCGTTTTAAACAAAATTTTGTAAAAAATAAAAAAAAATTCCTTATGCAACCTTTTTTCAACCTTTTTTCTGCTGGGCCACATACATATGTTATCTTTTTCACTTGGGCTACAACATGAGGATTAATGGAGGAGGGGGGAGGAGGAGGAGAGAAATGCTTTAAGACCAAGATAACATAGAAAATTTATCAAAAAATTAAAACTCCTATTTTGCTTTATTATTATTATTATTATTATTATTTTGTATTATTGTTACTGAATATTTCCAAATTAGAAGCATTTAAGAGTCACTCTACACAATTTCTGAATCAATAAACGGTTTCATATCATTACCAATAATATAACAAATTTCATAGGGGGCATTTGTTACCACTGTGACATTACCACTGACAAAACACTTTTTTTGCTGTTGTAAAGATTATTCAAGAAAGCCAATTTATCACTTCTTGAAAAAGATCTTCGAGGAAAAATGTCTTTGAAATATTCCTGTAGATTGGTATTTTTTAAATATTGGTATTTTTTAACACTTTCGTGACCTATCAAACAATCACTGATCCATGCTTGTTTTTCTCTATAGAATAGTCAACTTCCCAATCGTCTTGAAACAACCTATTTTCTTCGAATATTTTTTGCTTGCAAGGTACGAGATAGATAAAAATTCTTTCCACTCCAAAAAGGGTTGCTACTCTACTGTTGTATATCAACACTAATTAGAAAAAAAATATCAATTCCCGCCCATACAACATCGACAGCAAAAATCAAAATTTATATATCCGATTTCTTATCAAAGAATTTCCCACTATTTTTTTGTAAATAAATGAATTTTTTAGAACAGTGGGTCATGGCCGAGTCACTTAAAAAGGCTCAGTGGGCCGCAACTTGAGTATCGCTGGTTTAAAGTGTTTAAAAATATAATAGTACCAAATATATACACATACAATTAGAGAGTATCTCGCTCTAATGATTATGATAAACTTGAATGTTGATATATATGTGAAAAAATAGCAGCATCTTTCTTTTTAAAAACCCCAATCAGTACAACTATTTATGTATATTTTCATTATTTTTATTGCATAGTTAAAAAAAAAAAAAAATTTCATTTCTAAAAGTGAAGTTTTACTTCAAATTTATCCAACAAATGTTAACCAAATTAAAGTGCTAGGTTTTTCTTTTATTTATTTAATTTACATAAAAGTTTTTTGCTTGAGTATAATAAATAAGATAAGATTGCAGAATATATTCTGCAGACTCACAATAAAATGAGACATGTTTTTTTTTGTTGCTATGAATAGAACTTTCTTTAATTCTGAAATAGTTTGCTTCTGTCAAAAAAAAACTTATAAAAATTATTTCATTATCTCCGCAGCCAACTTTTAAAACAAAAATGTTGTATCTCATAAAACGACTGAATTTTCATTTATAATCCATTTCTAACTAATTAATTCCACTCGGAAAGTCTTCAGAAAACTTTTTTCCCTAAATTTCTAAGTATTTCAATATAGACTTTTAATTTAAAAAGACTTTTTTTTAATTATGTTCCACAATAATATAAAGGAATAAAAGAAAAAATTTAATTAACTACTCATGACAGTGATTGACGTGTTATGTCAGCCTAAGGAAACAAGTGATAAATAGCAATTAAACATACAAGGAGTGACAATCAAATTCCCGGATTGCTCATGCCCTGCCCGTCAGTCTTAGTGTGAAGAAGTGAGAATGAAATATAGTTGACCTTGATCTTTCAAAGTGCAGGTGGAACACACGTTATTCAAACCCTCTATCTCAGCCATACTCAACCTGCAGCCCACTGGGCCTTTTTAAGTGGCCTGGTCATGCCCCATTGCTCTGCGAAATTCATTTATTTATGAAAATATGGTGGACAATTCTATGTTAAAATAAATCAAATTTCTCCAATTATTTTTGCTGTCGATGTCGTATGGATTCGAATTGATATTTTTTTCTGATTATTGATAACAGACAACAGTGGAATAGCGACCATTTTATGAGAGGAACAAATTTTTAACTATCTTTCATATCTTGCAAGTGAAAAATATTCGAAGAAATTAGATTCTTTTAAGACGATTGGGAATTTGACTAATTTGTAGTTAAAAACCAGCATGGTTCAGTAATTGTTTGATTTGTCAGGAAAGTGTATTTAAAAAACGCCAATAAAGGGAAAATGTTCAATGACACTTTTCCTCGAAGATCTACTTTAAGAGGGGATAAATAATCTTTACAACATCAAAAGAGTGTTTTGTCAGTGGTATTGTCACAGCAGTAACGAAGACATCCTATGAAATTTGTTATATTATTGGTAATCATACTAAACCGTTTACTGATGCAGAAATTGTGAAAGAGAGATTCTTAAATGCTTCCAATTTAGAAAAAATCAGTGAAAAAATATAAAAAAATAATAATTTAAAAAAAGCAAAATCGAAGTCTTAATATTTTGATCAATTTTCACATTTTAAATTCTCTATGTTATATTGGTCTTAAAGCACCCCCCCTCTCCTTCCGTCAATTAATCCTCATGTTGTGTACCGTGTGAATAAGTGAGTATTAATGTTGCACTATTCAGCTGCACGAGGACTTTTAGCGACGGACCACGTAATTTTGAACAATGGCCAAGTGACGAGGATGGCGAGTGAGGTGGCACCCCTCTCCTAACTACCACACCACACCAACGGGAGGACGTTTCAGCTCTTGACAGATTTAACGTGCATCACTGCCCTACACGACGGATTTTCGCAGTCCTGCGCACTGCGTGAAAAGCCATCGTATGCATGCGGCCCGCATGAAACACATAACATTTGTATGCGACCTGGGAGAACAAAGGTTGAGGAACCCTGCTCTATCTAGTTCAGTTTGTTTTTTTATCCTTGTTTCAAAAAGACATTGTGTCGAGGCACCACGATCACGATAAACGTAAAAATTGAGCTGCGCATAAATTTGATATTCCTCATGAAATTTTTAAAAAATCCAACTAAATGTTTTAAATGGTTAAAGGGGTGTTTGAAGATAACTGCACGCCACATTTTCAAATTTTTGACTGGTGCAAATGATTTTTGGAGGATCGGGAAGTTGCCAAAGATGATGAACATTCTTGTCAATTTGTGACCTCAAGAACATGTGATGCTCGCCATTTTTGTTCGATATTAATGGCATCAGCATCATTGAATTGGTACCTCGAGGACAACTGTAAAATATCTGTACCACATTGAGGTCCTGAGAAGGTTTAGAGAAAGAGTAATGTAAAAACAAGATTTGTTCAGCAACAACGCATGGGATTTGCATCCACGATCACCTCTCAGTGCACATTGCGATCTGTGTGAAACAGTTATTGGCAGAAAAACGGACTATTGTGCTCAAGTATCCACCATACTCACCATATCTGGCGCCATACAAGTTTTACGTGTTTCTTATGCATTGATGAGAACACTTTTTCAGTCTGCAGGAGAAGTGAGGGTAAAATAAGTCGCACTGACTGAAGAGGGTCACATCTAATGAGCAGAAACACTGCTTTGAAGAGTGGAAAACTCGAATGCAACTATGTATTAATAGAAAAAGGAAGTATGTTGATGGGTATTAAAAGGTATGTGTTCATAGTTTTTAATAAAGATTGTTTTTAAGACTAGTCCACAATTATTTAAATGTCAGGGTAGTATAGCACGTTCGTTTCGTAAGTGATTCTCCCGTCTCAGTTTAGCCACATAATAATAATGAAGGAATGTGATGCATTATGCTTGTCATTATTGACGTTTATTTATGTGTCTTAAAGTATAGTACTAATGGATGCATGATTGTTTTGAAATATTTGTTCATTGCGCCAACTATATGAATATTTTAAAATTGGGTTACTTAATATCTCGTTATTAAGTCTAGAGTTATATCTTGCATTGAGCATACAAGTTGTGTATAGAATGCAATATATTTGTTCTAAGAAAACAATATATATATATATATATATATATATATATATATTTAAATTTAGTCAACAAAAATAAATTCTAAAATATTTCTTTCTTAATCTCTATGCCATTTTTCTCCATTTTTACTCAACTCATTTTTGATAACAACTCAAATATTTACATAACTCTTTTATTAGAAGCATCATATACGTTTCCATGAAAGTCTGGTGAACACATTTATTTAAAATTATTGCATAACAACATAAAAGGTTTGCCTTTTTCATTGAGGTATCAGAACACGTTCAGAGTACTTTTTGACAAAATAACGTTATTTAAATATTTTAAATGTTTTTTAGCATACAATAGCAATAAATATACTACAATTTAAACAACAATATTTAATAAAAATTGCCTAAATTTCACAAAAATCACAATTATAATTAAAATATTAGCAATATTTTGGAAAACTTCAAAGCAATTAGAGAAAAAAGTAATAAGCTTATATTAGTAAAAGTATTTCCCAAACAAAAATGAGATAGATTTATCTAGAGAATGTACTAAAATGTTATTGCTTATAAAAATTTGAAAATTTTAGAGCTGATTGAATAAACATTATAAAAAGTCACATTATTTATGAGACTATTACTTAAATTAACAAGCCCTAATTCAAAAAGTATTCATACAAGAAATATTTTAGTACATTCTCCAAAAAATAGCATAGGTATCAGGTTGAAAAAGTTTTATAGAAATACATTTGTAATATTTTGAGTTATCAGACTCGCCATGATAGATCTTGAACAATTTAACTGCCCACTTCTGGTAGATCAAAGACCCACTTCCAGTATTTCTAACTTTATAAAATTGATTGTAGCTTAGCCTCTAGGTAACGTAGAATCAAAGCAAAATATGTTTTGTAAAGTCAAAAGATAGCTCTATACACTAAAATAAAAATCAAAAATATCTGTATTGACTGAATTTGGTCATTTTCAACGTGTTGGGATACCTTAATGGTAATCTAAAACTCATTTTTTATTAAAAGTCATTTAGTGAGCTATACATTTCAAGCTATACATTTCAAGCTATTTTGAGCTATACTCTTCTCTAGATTATTTACCGATAATTACGTTCCAAAAATGAAGTCAGAATTTATTTTTAATTGATTCCTAATTAATCACTTAAGCAGTATTTTAATATAACTGAAAGAATGTAGCGGTAATTATAAATGATGGATTCAGTTTTTTCTGCTTCTTTTAATTCGGTTTTTTCAAACAGATTTCTTGGCCAAGTTGATCGAGTTTGTTCGTGTTCATGAACTTGATTCTGGCATTGTATTTGTTGAGTTGTGGTCTCGAATACTAGTATCAAAAAATTTGCTCCATATCGAGGGGAGTTGATGCTTATTAAATTTGTGGAGACTCAAATTTTTCATATTGTGATAGGGTTGTTTGGAGAAAGAATACAGCATATGCAAGATGTGACACACACAAAAAAAGACTGGTCCAATATATCATTGTACGTATAGAACCAGTTATCCGTCACATTATCACTTTCAAAGTAGTTCTCTTTAGCATTCACACACTTCTGCATTCGGTGCTGCTATTGGTGATAATAGTTCTGGAATGATGCCTTTGAGGAGGTTCACCGTTTTCTCCTAAACCTCTTCAACTGAGGTAAAATGGGTTTCCTTTAAGCAAGATTTAACACTAGGAAATAAAGAAATCGCATCAGCTTAAATGAGGTAAAAACGGAGGATGCCCCATCATAATAATGTTTTTGCTGGTCAGAAGCTGCTTGAGAGATAGGGCCGTGTGAGCAGAAGCTTTGTCTTGGTGCAACATCCATCCATCATTCCTCAATTCTAGCCTTTTTTACAACTTTTTTTGACGAAGTCTTTTTAATACTCCAATGCAGTTATGTTGATTAAAAGTCTGACCCCTGATGGGAGTTGGAACCCACTCAAATCACAAATTTTGGTAATGTTTGGGTCACTAATCACTGACCTTGAGCGGCAAGCAGGTTCATCATTTTTCACACTAACCCTTCCCCCTGAAAACATCTTATACCATTCAAAAACATGTGCTCTAAACAAGGTTTCATCTCAATAAGCTTCGGTTAATATTTGGAATGTTTCCGTGGTAGATTTCTTAAGCTTCTCAAGAAACTTGATGTTGATTCGACATTTTTCCGGTAGAATGCAGTTGCTTGAGTTCACTCAATGACGCTATACTCCTAACTGGAGTGATCGAATAAAACGAAATTGGTTAAATGGATGGGGAGGGTGTGTGGTATGACGTCACCAAATCCGTTTTTGCCAACTCCACTCTGTTTTCAAGTTACGCACTTAGTCTCATTTTTTTGTGTTACACCTTGTAGATGTCTGTTTTGTTTCTTGGTGGTAATTCAAAATTCTGAAGATCTTGAATAATTGCTTTAATGTATCGTAGTGCGATTTTAATAAACATTCAGACAATCAGTTTCATTGCTAACAACAATTAAACCATCAACGTTCATGACTTGATTTGTGCACAAACAAGTAAAAAAAATAATTCAAAAAATCAGATTATGTATGATTTTACAAAAATCACTCCATGAAAAATTGTTTTTTGTTTGTTTGTTTAAAACATAAATTATCTCATTTAATATTTCTACATTTATTAAGTCGTCAATTTTCACAGACGTTTGTTTTAAAGTTATAACTATTTATTAAACTTATTCTTGATTTCATTTTGCTACGTTATGAAAAATACAGACGTTTCATAAAAAAAACTCATGCTTTTCCCTTATTCATTCTTCAATACCAAGAAATATCGCGCTTCCACACCACAGGTCCGAAGCTCTATTCTCGGACTGGACAAGGTCAACTTAGACTTTCGTCCCTTCAGTGGGTCTATAAATGAGTACCAAACTTGCTTGAGGACTTAACACCGGGAGTTTCGCTTCGGACTGACCACCTGATCGGGACATCAGCACATGCGCCTCAGCGCTAAATGTCAGGTATACTGAGATGGACACAGTAGGCCTTGGTCCTTATGGGCTGTTGAGCCACTGAGTTTAGATTAGTTATATCAAGAAATTAACAGATCTGACATTCATTTTTACTACAAATAAATTATAGTTTACAAATACTAAAAAACGAAGTAAAACAGTAAAGTAGTAAAAAGTTTAAAAAAATAATTCTTGATATAAGAATAAAATGATTAACGAGAAAATCAATGTCATTGGGGTAAAAGTGTGGGGTGCTCTAAATTAATTGTTATAATTTCTTACTAGTTCTATTCCGAAATGCTGAGTTAGTGTAAAAATATAGTACAAAGCACCACACTCTTTTTCCACACACACACACACAATGACATTAATTTTCTCGTAAATCATTTTATTTTTATATTAAGAATTATTTCTTTACATTTTGCTTCGATTAAACATAAAAGCGTGTTTTTTTTTTAGTTTTT
This sequence comes from Trichonephila clavipes, assembly GCA_019973935.1. Lineage (NCBI taxonomy): Eukaryota > Metazoa > Arthropoda > Arachnida > Araneae > Nephilidae > Trichonephila > Trichonephila clavipes. The sequence continues at coordinate 167,667 of BMAU01010763.1, read as the reverse complement.
GTACACTATAGTTTATTTAGCATTTTTTAGTTCCATCTACAGTAAAAGCATGTATTTTTAAGTTTTTTTAGCTATCATTTATTCATACTTTTTTTTTTTATTTTTGGCCCGCGACTGAAAAACTTTGCCCATCCCTGAGTTAGAACATTTTTTTTTTCACATGCACGAGTTTTGCAAAAAAAATGTTTTCGCTTTTAGGGTTACTCTTAATATTTTAGTTGCCATATCTGGAAAGGGAATCTGGAATTAGTCGCCAAATCTGGATTATCCTGTCTTCTGATTATCCTGTTCAGGACAATGGAACAAAATTATGAAATTATTGTATTGTCATTAGTCCTTTACAAGTGTGCGAAATTTCGAATTAATCTGACCTTTCAAAGTCGGTAAAATTCGAGTTGAAAGATTCCATTACATACAAGTGAAACTGATAAACGCGTGTTAAAAAGAATCGATATGTATTTCATTTGTTGAAAAATTCTTTACAGAATCTACAATCTCTATCTCTATAAGTATTTAACCTTTAAAAAAGTAGCTCAAACTTACCTTCTCCAATCCTTCTCCCGGAAGAGTTTCTGAAAAATATACTAATAGTCATTTCTAAAAAGTGATTTTAAAGGCATCAATTTTAGTTTCACGCTACGGCAGTTCAAAATTCAATAGAGAGGCAAGGTGGCTGTGTGCGTTGCTTGTATCGTTCTTATTTCTTGTGACTTACCAAAGCAGTGTTTCTCAAACTATGAGGGACACCCTTAAGGGGTCTGATAACCCTGCAAGAGGGGCACGAGCAGATTGAAAAGTTGAAAACAGAAGATTGTTTTAAAAAATTACTAATTTACTGAAAGTAAACAAACAAAATACATTCTGACATAATAAAGAAAAACAAAATAGACATTTGCACTCATATGAAACAGTAATAAACATGACAGTACTGCGGAATGAATTTTATAATTATTTTAACAATACTAACTTATATAAGAATAAATTTAATAATTATTAGTGACCCCGAGGGCTAGTTATATATAAAATTACATGCACACATTAACACTTATCTTCATAATTTGTATGGTTTATAATTAATCACTTAAATGTCGATTAAAAATTACGTGATTCGCTCCCACGGTTTAACACGTAGGCGAGCGTATGTGATGTATTAAGGGGGGGGGAGAGAAATAAGTAATCTAATCCTCTGAAATAGATAAATCCTTCGCAAACATTGTAGAGGTCATTTTATTGCATTCCAAAGCCTTCGGAATAATATTATGGATGGCAGAGCAGAAAAAAGATAGTACTCCAGAAAGATGTATATATAAGTTCGGGGCAATTAACGCTTTGGTTGAGTGAGCCGTTTATATACGCCGGCCACCCTTAAGAGGTTAAAGTCGTATTGTACTTTAGAGTTAAAATATATTATTTTGAATTCATGGCATTGTTGTTGTACGGTGCGATGAAAATTATGACTGAATATTGGGGTGCAAATATAGAAAGTTTGAGAAGCACCGTATTTAAGTGATACTTTTGTTTTGATGCTTTCTGCCTGAAAAAGAAAGCTTCCCATTTACGTCACACAAAGGAAAACTGAATGTATAGTAAATAATTGCACAGATTTACAGGAATTTTAACTAAAATTAGATTTCCAAATTACTAGTCTAAGATGGCTTGAGAAGGAAGTAATAGCCTTTAAGTGCATGGAAAGCAAAACAACAGTTTGTTTTGAATGAAGTAAAAATAAACTTTTTGCGTATTTTAATAATAATAATTTTTTTTGTGTGTGTGTTGTATTTTTTGCATGCAATTTTCAGAAATTTATGAATTTTCTTGTTCTATAGAATTCAATTTTTCATATTCTTTAATTCCTTAACAGAAATAATTTTATCCCTTTCAAAGGTAAGCAAAATTTCATTAATTTTGCTTCTGAATGCAAAATACCAAAATAAAGTCGATTTTTTTTTCAATTTTTTTTTTCAATTGCCCAAGGTGTGACACAAAAAACGAGACTTGGCATGTACCTTAAAACAGAGTCGAGTTGGCAACAACTGTTTTGATGACTTCATCCCATACACCTCCTCTATCCATATTGCCAGTTTCGCCTCAATCAATCAAGCCAGTTGGGTTTACTACGTCATTAAGTGAACACGTGCAAATTCATTTTGCCGGAAAAATGTAGAATCAGCATCAAGTTTCTTGTGAAAACTTAAGGAATCAGCAAAGAAAACATTTCAAATATTAATCGAGGCTTATGGAGATGAAACTATGTCTCGAGCTCATGTGTTTGAATTTCATAAATGGTTTCAGGGGAAGGGACGATGTAGAAGATGATGAACCTTTTGGGCGCCCAAGATCAGCGATTACAGACCAAAAGATAGCAAACTTCGTGATATGTGCGGATTCCAACTCACATCAGTGGCCAGACAGATAATCAAAACAGCTACATTGAAGTGTTTAAAAAAAGTAGTAAAAAAGGCTGGAATTAAGGTGTGATGGATGGATGTTGTACCAAGACCATGCATTCTCTTACACGGCCCTATCTTTCAAGAAACTTCATATCAGCAAAAACATTAGTATGGTGGGGCATCTTTCGTATTCTCCTGATTTAGGCCGATGCAATTTTCTTTATTTCCTAATGTTAAATCTTGCTTAAAGGGAACCTATTTTACCTCAGTTAAAGAGGTTCAGGTGAAAATGGAGCATCTGCTGAAGGGCCTTCCAAAACACTTGTTCCAGAACTTTTATCAGCGATAACAGCACCTAATGCAAAAGTGTGTGAATGTTGAAGGGTACTACTTTGAAGGTGATAATCTCACGGAGAGCTGATGATTCTGCATGTACAATGATTTACTGGACCAGTCTCGGCTCTTTTTCGTAGCACACCTCGTATTTATTGGACAGAAAAGAAAGGATATTGGTTTTAGCAACCTTTTATATTAATTTTACCATCCTTGCATGCAATGGGACTTTTAAGGCATCTCACAACAGGAACCATTCACAGTATTTAGAGTTAAGGTTTAATGGGTTCCACATTCAATCCATGCCTGCTGAATTGGTAATTGGTGATATTTTTAAAGGGAAAAGTACAGTAAATCTCTCCTCTACTCACAACATTACTTAAACCTTTCTCTTTTCTTGACTACATCTACGGGTGTCAATATATATAAAATTATAATATGCATTACATCTCCTTTCGTAAAATATTTGCATTACTATATCTGAGAAAGGAATGTAAATTTACTGTAAGAAATACGTTGTGAATAGTACTGAAAAAGCAAATATGCTGAATGAAATATTGAAAATAGATGCAGATTTCAAAAAACAAACAGATTTCAAAAAACAAACTCGTTGGCTGTGCTGAAAATCAATTAATGCTTACTTAAGAATTATTTTTTTTTATTTTAATTTTATGATTTAGACAATATTTGTAGAAAAGAATTTTCATATTTACAATTATTTGCAAAAGATCTAAACGATACTTGTAAAGAATAAAGTTATATTTTTATTTAAAATTTCTTTAAGCCCTTTCGAGTTCACAAAGTTGCTGAAAGCAAATATTAGTATGTAACTACTAATTATGTTAGTTTGATTAGACGTAAAATAAAAAACAATCATATGAAGTAGGCATAGCTTTAGTAGTAATGCATAACCACAGTATTGATTGGGAATTTTAGGGAAATAGAATAGAATTTTTCACCTTTAGAATTACTTGTCATACTCAGATATTTGTTTTCATTGGTTCAAATATGCTTTATTATCGCACAAAATTATACGTACTGAATAGCTTTAAATATTACAAACTCACAGTGATATGTAACTACACGACACAATAAATTGAAAAAACAGATTACAGCTCATAAATATTTTAGCGTTAGCGCCAATTGATTCGACAATTGTTTTTCTTAAACATTCCCGTTTATTTAATTATATTTGGCAAACGTATTATTCTGACATTCTACAGATAAGGTTATAAATAAATAGGGCAATCACCAGTTTTAAAATGGATGAAGAGGGTTTATTTCCATTAGTCTTGATAGAGTTTATAGAAAGGGATGTTAGTTTAAAATGTCCGTTTTAATCAAATACTCATACAAAATCGAATTTTGGGACATGTAATATGATTTTGACGTTATATATATAGTCAAACCTCCATATTACGAACCTCTATATTGCAAATTTTTCTATACAGAGAACTTTTCCTGGAACCAAGAACATTTCACGATTTTCACCGCAAAATAACCTCCCAATAACGAAGTGCATTTTCTATGTAACGAACTTTTTCTCTTGTGATTCAAATTTTGTTTCCGAAATTTTAAAGTATTTTTGGACATTTCAAGTTATTCTCATGAATCTTGAAATGGTCATAAATCTTGCACTTCAGTGCCTAACTCCCGAGATCAATAAAATTCTTTTGGTTTCATCCGTAGAACCTTTAACCCCCATTGTCCAGTTCACTAGAAACATCTTATATATCCCCTTTCACCCTCAGTGGATTTGTCTCGTGTCCCCGTCTTCTTGAACTCGTCCTTGGAAAGTCCAGCATCAATTTATAGTTAGAAAATAATGTACGTTTAAAATTACTTGTATGCTTTGAATTAGAAAATGTCATTAAAATTAATTAATTTTATTATAAAACTTTTTTCTAGATGTTGAAAATATAGTGTGTGCCTCGATATTCTTTTTCTTCTTCTTCTTGCAATTTTTTATAAAAAGGTGTTAATAATTACTTTTTGAAATATATAGTGTTTATGAATTTAAAATTTGTTTTATGTGGTTTATAAAGTATATTGAACCTCTATGTAAAGAATTTCACATATAACAAACTTTTGGGGGGATAGCGACTTCGTTATATAGAGGTCCGACTGTATATATATATATATATATATATATATATATATATATATATATATATATATATATGTATGTATATATATATATATGTATATATATATATATATATTTATATATATACTATCCCTTATCCATCCGCTTTACTTGGTATTTCAAGATGTTGTATAAATATATACTGTTTATATGCATATAAATTATTGATATCTAAATCCTAACATTAAGAATCCGGTTGCATTAAAAAATATAATTGTAACTCTCGCCACTTGATATAAGAAGGACATAACTTCTAATTAATAATCTCTAAAATTGAAGAAGAATGATTTTTGTGCTGTCGTAACCCAATTTCCAAGTGGGTTTCATCAAAACCAATTTTCAGTGGATCTCTCCTCTGTAAAATAAACATTATTGCCAAATTTCAGGTCTAAATCTAATAGAGCAACAACGGAATATTTATTATCAATACACTCCGTAACCCCGCTGAATGTCAAATGCCAAAACAACTGTTATAAGGGGATTTCAAATCAACAAAAAAAAACCATGCAAACCAAATTTCATTATTATACTACTTGTAGTTCGAAAATTGAATTATTTTTTGTCAATAAGCCCCAGTAACTTTCTGCCACTTCCGGGAGTCAATTTCCGTAAAATTAATTCTTGTTGGATCTTTATTCAATAAAATAAACCTATTTAACTAATTTCAAGTACGTGAAGCTAACAATTCAAATTAGGAACTTTTTACCGTAATTCCCCTTGACCCCTTGCAACCCCCCTGGTGGTCCATTTTCATAAAATCCTTTGTTACAGGAACTCTATTCTACGAAAGGAATCTGCTTACGAAATGTCAAGACTGTACGTGTTATAGGTTAAAAATGGAAAAAAATTTATATATAACGCTCCTTAAGCCCCCGCAACACCACTTGGAGGTATATTTCCGTAAAACCCATTTTGAAGCGAATATCTACTCCATGAAAGTAATCGACGTACCAAATTTCAAGACAGTACATCCACTAGTTTAAAAATGAAACTAATTATTTATAATGCTCCTTAATCCCACGTGACGTCCCATGGAATTGGATTTTCGCAAAATACGTTTGAAGCGGGTCTCTACTCTATGAACGTACCTTTTAAATTTCAAGTCGGTGGGTTTAACCCTTTCGTGGGGGCCATTTATTTCTCTTTTAAATTTCTCGCAGTTTTTTTTTATGTTTTATTAACAATTAAACAACAGCATTTAAGGAAATATATTTTATTTTGCCGAATTTATATTTACATTTAATTTTTGGAGTTGGGAAGAATACTTCCCAAAGAACCATTCACCGTCATAAAGAATATTAAATTTAATGGTGATTATTTGCTATGAAAAGATGAGAAGTATGATGCGATTCCCAAGGGGACATCCCATTCAGCACACATGAAGCGGGTCCTCTTTTCTTGTCCCCTTCTGCGACATTTCCTACATCGTCTATAGTTGGAAACTATCTATGGTAAATGATTTCCCACACTGGCTAAGCGCACGTCATCCGGAGGTACACATTTCTCTGCTTGGAAACTATTATAACGTTATTTCCTTTTTCTTGAGGAATAGCTGACCCGCTAATGCTATACGGAATAATAGCTGGTCTAAACTTCTGTTTCTTTTTTTCACTTCCCACAGTATGAAACTATTTATGATGGCAAGGTCAATATGAAAATAGAAGAAACGATGACTATTTGACAGTTCTTTTTATTCGGTACCTTTTTCTTCTTTGACCTTAACGATAAACCTCTCCCATGATATCGTTGCATACAGCGATAGCTTTCAGACAAGGTACTTCTTTAGTACAGTGGTTCTCAATCTTTCAATATTGGCAACCCAATTTTTAATCATAATTTTTATCGTGCCCTCCCGCAAAAAATAATGTATTGAATGCAATAATAATGCACTTTTTTGGTGCTAAAGCTACAATACGATCATAACTATAAACTGTACAAATTAACAAGATAAGTATTAAATTTTGTATGCATTATACTTTTTAGTATAATATATTTTAATTTAATTTTACTTTTCAGTTCGATTCATTATAAAAACTTGTTTTTTAGTTTGTTTCAAAACTAATTTATTTTGTAATTATTTTTAATATACACGATAAAAATTACAAATCCAGTGAATAATTTAATTAAGAGAAAATATATTTACCTACTTTCAAAGACTTTTCAATTGTTCTTTGAAAATTTGAGAAAAAATCCAATAAAACTAAAGAAAATATTCCATATGTGCGTGTCCTTAATAAAGGATATTAATCACTGTCACTTTTCGCTAACAATACAGACGCTATTTTCCAACAAAACTGTCATATTTTGTTCACGTTATGGTAGTTTTGCTGTCGTTTGATAATCTACAAATATCATTTTGAACTTTTTCTTCCTTGTGCCTTTTTGACAAGGCGAAGTGCTACATTTATGGCTTCATAGTTGTCTTCATAGAGTTCTTTAGGTAGCATTTGAAAATTTCAATGCAAATCAAAGGTTTCATGTCTATCGTTTTTCTCATATTCCTTTTCACTATCTTGATTAATATGCATTATTTCAGCAGGTTTTTCAATTGCTTGCTCAGTTTCAACTTCCTTCAAAAGAGATCACAGGTGCCCATTTTTTTTTGTATATTCTGCTCATTTACATTCATAAACCATAATAAGTCTTAAATCAAAAGCACAAAATTGTTCATGAGGGAAAGTGTAGCGTGTCTTAAAATATAATTGTATAAAACTTTTTCATTATGCATTATATGTTTCAGAATACTCATAAAAATACATCTTGGCCAAATAATCGTTCAAAGGGCTCAATAAGCTGATCCATATATCAAAAAACTCATTCACATGAGAAAAAAAGCAACAAAAATATTATTTACAACTTTCCTAAAAGAAAAAAAGACGAAGTGAAACATACCAGTAAGTTTGAATGTCAAATATATGATAATCAAATGTAGTATTTCAGGGGTTAAAAGAAACGTAATAAAAAAAATCTCTCATCGTGGGATTACAGTAAAGCAAACAAAATGCCTTTTTTATTTAGTTATAGAATCAAAGATAGCTTATGAGCGTTTGAAATGGAATCTTTTATTTTTGATGATCACCAGATGATACAAATAAATTATATCAGTGTAAATGTGTATTTTTATTATGTCAGAAAGCATTTTGTTTTACTTCATTCCAAAAAATTATTTTTTTAAATCTTTTATTTTCAATATGCTTGCGCCCCCCAGGGGGGGCACGCCCCACATTTTGAGAAACACTGCTTTAATACCATCATTTTTTGTCCAATTTGCAGATGTCATAATCACTTGATTATAGGCAGTAGCACAAACTTGAAGCGGGAATTAGTCTCCCCATCGTTAGAATAGCAAAGCCTATATATTATAATGGGTTTTGCACTTCTCACAGGTGTATTTTGTAAGATCATATAGATGGGAAGTAATCTTCCCAAGGACCACGAAAGGGTTAATAGTTCCGGAGCTATTGTGATGAGTGATTGATTGAATGAGTGAGTTGCTTTCCTGTTTCACCTATATATAGTTGTATATAATGAAAAACTTCATAGGCAATAATCTATCGAATTCATAATTTTTATGTTATGTCTAAGTTATTTCGCGAGTTAATTAAAAATTACGTCATCTGGACTTGAAATTCCGAGATTTGTTTGCTGACACCCGTCCTTTAATTACCTTTGTTCAAAGCCAATAAATTCGATGATTTTCACTGTGAAACCTTAAAACTTGATCAATGTTAAATTATTCGCTCTTAATAGACCGTTGTCTAGTAGAGTTTTAATTAGAACCAAGGTCATTAATTAATTTAAGTGCTCAAATCCATTAATATATATTACTTAACACATATTTTATTTTTCTACTTCACTAGATTCCATTAATTAGTATCTTATTCGTTTGCCAGATGTATAAATAGCCTTCTAGACATAGCAAAAGCATGCATACCATACATGCTTGAAATAACATAAGCAAACAATTTATTTAATTTACTATAGTAGCGATTCGTGGAAATGTTTCTAAAAATTACTTCGGGTAAACATCGTAATCGAATTTATTTTGGGAGAACTGTTTTTTTAATTAACTAGATTTACCTCATACGTATGTTTTCTTATTATAATTAACAGAGAATTAATTTACATTGAACCAGCTTGTTGTCTTAATGAAATATTTAAAGTAATTTTTAATTTTATGGATTTAATTGCCTTCATTTTATTAATGACTTAAATGACAGTGTAAGAGTACTTCGTGAAGAACAGCAAACATAAAAAAAATTTAAGCAGTCTTAACAATAACTTTAAAACAGCGCTTCTCAAACTTTCAATATTTGTGACCCAATTTTCAATTTTAATTATCCTCGCACCCAAATTCACACAATAATACTGTGTTGAATGCAATAATAATTTACTTTGACATTATAAAACTACAATATAATTTTAATCATAAAGCGTATAAGTTATTAAGGTAAGTATTACATTTCGTATATAATATTGTAGCCCATGTGAGTCATTAGTAATTATTAAACCATTTCTAAGGAATCCGACTACGTTCGGAACCGTGATTTTAAAAAAACACATAAATGGATAGTTTTCATGACATTTAGTGTCACTCAGATTAGAATTCATGCATAAAATTGTTTTAAGAACATTTTGACAAAAAAAAAATTTAAATACAATATTTTGGCAAAAAATTAACTTAGAATAATCTTTTTTCAAATGTTCTCCTTTTGTGAAAAATGCTTCTATTATAAAAATAGTTTACCTGTATATAGCTCAGATCTCTCTACAGAGGCTCAAATAGAATGAATTTTTGAAAAATTCACATTATTTTCAGTTACCACCAATTGAAATAATTTCCGGTGTTTTTTTTTTCTAAATTGCTCCCCTCTGTTGTCGTAAAATATGGATAAGCCCACTTCAATTTATATATTTCAAAAATTCTAGTTGAGCCTCTGTAGAGAGGTCTGAGCTATATACAGGCAAAATATTATTATAATAGAAGCATTTTTCACAAAAGGAGAACATTTTGAAAAAGATTTTTCTAAATTAATTTTTTGCCAAAGTATTGTATTTAAATAATTGTTTTTGTCAAAATGTCCTTAAAACAATTTTATTCGTGTATTCTCTATTTTAAGTGATACTAAATATCATGAAAATTATCCATTTATGCGATTTTGCAAAATCACGGTTCCGAACGTAGTTGGATACCTTAACTTAGTATTGAGAGATTAGTTATCAAATACATTGTAAAGTACTAATACATTTATAAGCGCATTACATCAGTGCAAATGTGTATTTAATTTTTTATTACATCAGAATGTATTTTGTTTTTCTACCTTTCGGTAAATTTGTAATTATTTAAATCTTTTATTTCGACTTTTCGATATGCTCGCGTGCCACTCGTAGGTTTATGACGCAGCTTTATGGGGGGTATCCCATTATTTGAGAGACGCTGCTTTAAAATCAGTTTAAGTTTATAATTCATTTATTGTAATGGAATACAGTGAAAATCGTTTAACACGAAACTGAGGGGATTAAAATATTTTTTCATGTCAAAGGATATTGCAAAAAAATGCATGTATTCAACAAAATTAAGTTTATTGGAGTACATTTTCTTACATATGTATATAATAAATGCATGAAACAGTATTTAAATACTTAATTTGCTATCTTTGTTTTAATTATCGTTGATAATGTGATAATGTAGATTTAGCAATACCGAATTCTTTACAGACTTCCTTTTTCCGCTTTTAATCAACAGCCTTCAGAAAGTCCATTTTCATCTTAAGCAAAATAGCAGCTAGATTTCTTCCTGAGTTCTTTGCCATTATGCTCACAATTTTTTTTTCTAAAATAGGAAAAAAAGGCCAACCGAATCCATTGCTTTTTACTCACACTGCGATGTACTGGTCATTAAACTCCAAAGCCAATTGATGAGAGATGAAATGTTTATGTGTAGCGTTTCTAGGAAGGATGTAGCTTAGATAAACAAAATTGGCTCTTGTCACAAGTTTTTCGAGGATTTTTCAAGGCCAACTTAGCCTCCCTACTACAGAACAGGCAAAACCACCTCTCTTATTTCACACCGCTCTTAAATATCGCACTCGTGGCAGGTGTTTTCATATTTTGTTCATTCCTAGGTGAGAAATCTTTTCGTGTTGAGTGGTCTTCGTTTCGTGTTAAGAAAAAAGATGTATGAAAATACATATTTCTTAGGAACCATTGTATTAGTCCGTGTTAACCGATATTTCGTCTTAAACGTTTTCAAGTTGAATGTATTGCACTGCATATAATTGTATTTTAATAATAACATTTTAAATTTTTTTAAGGCTGTCTTCGGCTAATGTTAAAGAATAGGGACCGAATTCGGAATGTTTTTATTAGATGTAAAAGTACTCAAGCATTAACATTATAATCTGGCTGCACTATCCTGTACAGAGAGAGAGAATCGCTTATTTTATTATACTTCTTATTTTTATCCGAATTGATAATTTTTTTGTTTTATAAAATGTGTTTTGCAATTTTTCTCTATACCGTAATGCTACAGGAGCTATTACTTTACATGTTAAAAGGAAAAACTAACTATTTATGAAATATTTTGAAATTTTAAAAGCACTATGTGATAAACAAATTCATAAGTTACAATGTCACATTTTTTGATAAAAGTTGAGACATTTTTTTATCTTGTCGAAAATGTGCTTCGCGTCAAGTTTTTGTTCTCGTACATATGGCGAAAAGAGTCTTAACAAATAATTTCAAACAAGACATTTTGAAACTTCTGATTATGTTTTTACATTCTGTTTCAAGCAACGATGTGTTTTCTGGAGACATCTAATAGCCACGGTAATCTATAACCAGCGTGTTATTTGTTCGATCCCTACTGGCACTGAAAGAATTGAAAAGTAAAGGGTGTAATGCATATTAAATCTGTAATGGGTCAAATTCCTCACAATGAGATAAGAAAAGGGATCCCAGTTCTCCCACTTCGCATCCTTGTAAGATATTGTATTTATTATTTAAGGTATCCGACTACGCGCATTCGGAAACGTGATTTTGCAAAAGCGTATAAATGGATAATATTTATGATATTTAGTGTCACATAGATTAGACAATGTATATAAAGTTATTTTAAGGACATTTTGACAAAAATAATTATTTAAATAGAATATTTTGGCAAAAAAAACTAACTCAGAATAATCTTTTTCAAATGTTCTCCTTTTTGTAAAAAATGCTTCTATTATAATAATACTTTGCCTGTATATAGCTCAGACCTCTGTACAGAGGCTCAACTAGAATTTTTGAAATATATAACTTACAAGTGGGTTTATCCATATTTTCCGACAACAGAGGGGAGCAATTTTAAGAAAAAAACGCCGATAATTATGTCAATTGGTTTCAATTATTTCAGTTCAGACTCTATGAAGAAGTCTTTACTTTATAGAAGTAAAATATTATTATTTTAGAAATAGTTTTTACAAAAGGATAACATTTTGAAAAAAGGCTGTTCTAAGTTAATTTTTTGCCAAAATATCGTATTTAATTTTTTTTTGTCATAATGTCCTTAAAACAATTTTATGCATGTATTCTAATCTAAGAGACATTAAATATCGTGAAAATTATCCATTTATGTGCTTTTATAAAATCATGGTTCCGAACGTAGTCGGATACCTTAAATATTTTGATCTATGAATAAATATTGTACGTCTGTATTTAAAGCCCTAAAATATATAAGACATATATTTATCTATTATGTCTATTATTATATATATTTATCTATTTATGTATTATAATATATTTATCTATTTATGTATTATAATATATTTATCTATTATGTATATTATGCCTATTATTTATTCTTAAAATAAATAATATTCATTTCATATAGAATGCACATTTAATCGCCTTCTTGTCTGAAACAAAACAAATTTTTTAAAAAATTGAGAAAGTTTTTAGGGAAAAAATATAACTCTTCCTAAAACATTTTTGGTTTTTTTTTAAACTTAGATTCCATCTTATAGCATACTTCACCTTTGTTGCCTGCATCGTTTTTCCCTGAGAAGCTTTCCTGCTTATTTTCTGTCTTAAATCATCTCTGTTCTAGCGAATATATTTCGAACCCAACGTAACATTTCTACGTGCATTCTAAATTCCTTACAATTTAAAATTGTATTTTATTTCCTAGAGGCAACACTTTACTACATTGTATTACAGTGTACATATATTTTAGAACAATCAAAAATGTTGAAGTTCAGATATCTTCTTAGACATTATAAACGCGAAATTTACAATGTTTAAAAGAAATTTTATAAGGTCTATTTATCAATGTTTCTAAATCCGTGTTTGCTTAATTTCTGTGACAAACAGAAACAAAAGTGCAGATATTTTTATAAAACAAAACGAATGAAAATGAAGTCCTGAGTGTCACATATATGACCAAATTTATTGTTTTCCATTATTTTACCCTATACAAATGCGAACCGAATTTAAAAATTATTTATTATATGCTCTATTAGAAAGTCATGATGAATTGGTATAGTGTTTGAACAATTAGTATTAAACATTGGATTTAAAGTTTGCCAATTTGCAGAATTTGCTTTCAGAAGATTCCACACAGCTGTAGCTGTTTCTTTTTCAATTCCGACTATTAGTTCACAATCTCCCTATATCTTATTCAAATTTTCAAACGTTATTAAAATATATTTTAAAGCACTCATTTCAGCTAGAATTTTATATACACGATTATTTTGGGTGACAATACGGTGATTTAATTATAACTCATAAAATCTAATTGATTAAAATTAACTATTCAAATAATTACTGATAAGCCACTTTGGCATTATTTTTGACAACTTAGTGATCATTTTGGCGGCTTGTTTCAAAACTTTAAAAGGGTTTTTTCTCGCATTTTAAAGCGTTCATTTGCGCTGAAATTTTCTATACACAATTGTTTTGGGTGGCAATATGATAATTTAATCATAATTAATTAAAATATATTGACTGAAACCAATTATTTAAATAATTACAGATACAGTCACGTTGACATCATTTTTGGCGACCTGTGTCAAAAAAGAAAAAGATTGTTTTTCTAACTTCAGCATTCAGTTAAACTGAAATTTCATATACACGATTGCTTAGGATGACAATGCGACAATTTAATGATAATTTTAAAAAATTAATTGCCCCTTAATATTGTGATTCTGTGATACGTATATACTCATTTATATAAGTTGAAATTATTTGATAAAAAGTAACTAAAATAAAAATGTTCTTTTTTGACCTAAATAGGAATTAAAAATACATATATATATTACTTGTTAATGATGGTACCTGACTACTTGCAAATGATATCTGACTACTTGTAAACGATTGTACCTGAATTATTGACCCTGGTATATAACTGAAATATTTGATGAATTAAGTATTATTCCAGGTCATACAATTATGTAATACAGTAAGACGATGAGTTCTTTGCTAATGCAAAATGTAGTCTTTTTTATTCTAAAAACTGCAAACAAAAGCAACAAACCAAAAAGGAAAAAAATAATGAAGGAAAAAGCAAAGAAGGTCTATACTGCAAAAGTATAATTGATAAAAAATTACTATTTCAATATAAAATAAAAAAATATATAATTTTTTTTTTTTTTTTTTTTTTGAAAAATATTTTTTTTGTTTTAGTCAAAATTATGTACACAAAAGGTTATGTTCAAAAAAGTTGTTTTTTTTGCGTGTATATAAGATTATAAAATCAATTAATGGGTTTTTAGGAAATTTGCTCTATGCTTAAGCAAATACCTTAAGCACTAGTATTTTGAACTTTGAATCCGTGTATCCTAATTTAGACCTTTTTACCTGCATGACTTTTAATATAATTATTTTTAAAATTACACCATTTAAACATAATTTCTTAGTATAAAATATAGATTTTAAGCGCAATCACACAATATTCTATGTTTTTTACTCATAATACTTTAAAAAGTAGTTCAGTATTGTGACATACGAGGTATATATGTTTTGTCCTTAATGCAACATAAAGAACTTTTGGGTGTTTTCAATACTTCTAACGCTGTCTAACACAAGAAGGATACATGAGCTGCCCTTTAACACTTTTACAGCTAACAGTTTGAAATTATATATACAATAGTTTCCTAAAACTTTTACCAATGATCCTTCATGAACTCAAATACTGAATTGCAGACCTACGACCATTATAGTTGATACTTTAACCAATCAAGCTATTCTTTTTTTTAATATTTAAGACTTTTTTCATCAAAACTAGTTGATAGTTTTTCGGCTTTCTTACTTATTTTGAATTTTAAATTGGTTTTAACTAGCTTTATTCAATTCCCACTTTAGTTCACACTCCCCTTCTATATAGCTTGCTCAAATTTTCAATCATTAATAAAATACTTTTTATCCATTTGCTTTCAAATTCAAATATTTTTTAAAAAAACTTATGTTGGATGATATTTGAGGTTAATACAGTTTTTCTCAAATATTAGTTCATTAATTAACTTTAAATAAGGAAAAAATAGTAACAAAAATAACAGTCCAACACCATCTATAAAAAGGAAAATCGCTTGTTGTGACCCTGCAGTGCAATAGATAGCGCGTTGTACTTCTAATTCGAAGGTCATGGGTTAGAATCCCACCTGTGAATTGCCTAATTTCTGAGAATGCAATTTCTTTTTTTCTACAATGCTATTTTATTAGAATAATTTAATTTAATTAGTTAATAAATAGATACAATCAAAAATAGTCCGACACCATACATAGAAAGGAAAGCATAAAAATTGCAAGGAAAATCGCTTTATATTTTGTTACTTAATGTTGTGATTTTGTCATATGCACATACATATTTATATTAAGTGTAACTATTTAATAAAAAGTAGCTGAAATAAAATATTTTTTGTTGACCTAAGTAAGAATTGACATAACGTTTTTATATTAAATGTTTAATTGTATTTGATTGTTAAAGAATAATACTAGCTGCGCTGAGAGAGAGTGGTAAACGTATTAGAAATGAAAACTTTTTGTAACAGATACATTTGCAATTTCAGCGTCATGATTCGTCGGCAAAATGTCTTTTAGAAGGAATGCTTTTCTATAAATTTGATTAATTAGAACTGTTAATATTTTTTCAGAGGGAAAGTTTAACTTCTGGTTAAAGTACACATGGAATAAATATTTTTACCTCACCTAAAGCATTTTCCCATTCATAATGCGAACTACCTCAGATAAACATACTTTATCAAAAACAAACTCATTCAAATTGCATGTCAGAAAAGAGTTTGTTTCAGCTTTCATTCAATTTATGGCATGTCAGTATTATATCTGCTCCCTCAAAAAGAAAGAAACCGTCTGTTCAAATGAGAAGAGGGGTAGCACAGATAAATCATTCGGTGATTATTTCCCTCTCACTCCCTAAATTAGATTTGCAATTTTCTAAAACGAAGTGACTGACGCGATTTACACCTCTGTGCATATGCTCGGTGCAGTTTGTCTGGCGAATGAGAAATGAACGATTAGTTCCCAAAGGCATTTTGTGGAGGAACAAATTATCTTCAAGACTCAAACACTAACTTTTCTCTTGAAAAATAGAATTTTATCTTCTGCAATTTAGTCGTAAATTTTAATACAAAATATTTTTTGTTATCAAAGCCTCATACAACTTTTAATAAAGAAAGATACTGAAAATGAATGTTTTGTACATATTTGTATGTTTATTTCTAAACTGATAAACGCGTTGTTGATAGCTACTTTCTTTTTCAATACGCAATAACAATTTCTTTTTTTTTAAATCTTACTTTATTTTGAAATCCTTATTTGACATACAATTCGTCGAAATTTACTTAATGAACAAATATGTTTTATTGCATGATATGATTATAACAACTATTGAGATCTCATTTCAAATATTTTGTAGTATGTATTTGCTGTCGAACCATGATTTAACAAACCCCTATTTAACGAATTTCAAGATTTAAAGAATTTTTTCTTTTCCCGATAAAAAGGAAGACAACCCCCCGATTTAACGTATACTAAACCCACATTCAACGAATTATTTCAACAATGTTTTTATAAGTTTGTATTAGAAAAAATTTGATTTTTTTTTTCAAATGATAACATTTTTGTTTGGAACAGAAAAAAAATATGTTTCTTGTAAATAGAACATTTCAACAGTAAACGTTGCAAACCATTATTAGACTTTAAAGGTGCATGAAACTCTTTTCTTATCTCATCTGATTCTACAACGCATGGGATATTTTAAGATTGTAACGATTGTTTCACATTTGGGAGAGATGAGGAACTGCCGATCTCTTTTCAACTTAAGCTCAGGAAATTTTTGATTTGACGGAGCCAATGATAAACGATTGAGACGCAGAAACTATTGTCAAAACTGTTACATTTTCTATTGTTTTACATTGTATGGAAATTGTGAAAACATATCTCATATAGCAGGATGTAAGGGATGCAATATTTTCTTCTCTGCATAAAGTCGAATGAAAATAACTCTTTCGAGTTAGGAATCAAAAAGATTGTCAAACATCTGCTCGTCAGTATTATAAAACCTCTAATTAATAGTGTGTAATAATTCCCTAATAGTAGTTTTACCTATTGAATAAAAAGAGTGTAATTTCTAACTGCGGATAATATCTATGTAGTTGAATATTATAGAATTTCCAAAAGGTAGTTTCCAAAATTTTTCATTTTGTTTGTATCCAGATACAACGAATAACCATGATTTAACGAACAAAATGCTCTGTCCTAATGAGTTCATTAAATCAGAGTCCGACTGTATATATTTTACTTAATTCCTACTATTAGCTCACACTCTCTACATATTTATTTATTTATTTATTATCGTAGAATTTTCAATAGTTGATAAAATACATTTTAAAGCGCTTAATAGAGCTGAAGTTTTATATACATGATTATTTTCGATGGCAATACAATAATTTAGTTACAATTAATAAAAATTAATTGATTCAAACTGAAGTTTTAAAGTATTACAAATACAGCCACGTTGGCATCATTTTTGGCGACTTAGCGACCCTTTTGGCGACTTGTGTCTCGAGCCTTAGTACCACTGAAGTCCCACAATGTAAAGGAGTTGATGCTTGTGAATATATTTCCTCACGTAGAAGTGAAATTTGGAAAAGTGTGATGCCAGTCCAGGTATTACCCTAGTCACTTGTCCATTGTTCTAGATTGCATGGTCCTTCACTAATAATGCTAGTATTTTTATAGTGTGACGTCAATAAACGCTTCTTTATTATTTAAATTGCACTGTGAAGCAGCTTGAAGGCGTCAACACCGTTATTTATGAACCGCTGTCAGATGACCAGAACGATAACTGACTGGCTGCTCCTCCGAAAACTTCCACACTTGAGAGTTGATATATTTAACGAGCATCAGCCCCCTCTACACGGCATATATTCATTGCCACTAATTTCGGAATCTACAAGACACCTCCATCCGCGAGTGAGTGAAAATTATCGTCGCGCTGTTCAGCTACATGAGGGCTTTTGGCGACGGACCACGTAATTTTAAACCATGGTCAAGTGACGTGGACAACACCTGAACTGGCACCCCCTCTCCTAACTACCTCATCACACCAACGGGAGGACGTTTCAGATCGCGGTAGATTTAGGGTGCATCGCTAACACCCACACGCACACATTTTTGAAAATGTTATTTAATAACTAATGTATCCTAAGAAGACGAATATTTTTGTGTAAAATTATTCTCTTTTAACATACACACACAAATCGTTGTAATAAAGTAAACATAATTATTTGTTACATCATCCACACGTGACTGTATATTTTGGATGAAATACTAAATAATTTGAGTATTTTTTTTTAATCTTACGATTGAGATAATTATTTTTTCTCATTATTTTTTTTATTATTTTTATTTTTAATTCTCATTCATTGGACATTTCTTCCTTTATGGTTTCAAATGATATTTTGTAAAAATGCTTACAATTTTTTAGATGGTAGAATGTTTTTGTTAGAAAAAATTTTCATATTTCCCGCTAGTTGTAGTTTTTCTTCATGAGATTTCGCGTGTACGTGAATCAGTACAGTGTTTTACTTTAATTTTGAATGCCACAGGATTCAGAGATATAAAATTAAAATAGAATACTGATTTCTATTTCCTATGCCCCCATTAATCTAGATTTCTTTAACAGCAAATTAATGTTTTATGCTACATGTACTATAATTACCATATATATACCGTATACAAGGCTTTATAAAGTAATTGTTGTTAAACCTTAAATTTTCTATAGAAATTACACAAGAAAATTTTTGACATTTCCATAATTAATCATTCTAAATTCACAAAGGCAATTTTAGGTAAACACCTCACTGAATTGAAAATTAATATTTCTCGTAAATGCAAATTGTCTAGTTGCAACATTTACTTTACTCACATCATTTCCGAATGTAACATATCCTATCTTTTCAAATATGCAAAATTTAAATGAGTTCGTAATGACCATCTATTTTCAGGTGATTATATCAGTCAAAATCTGAAAAATAGCCCATGAAATGCATTCTGTATCTATTAGCAATTGCAGTTATGGAAATGGTTTTATCTTAATATATTTAGATAGAAAATCTCCGTGACTCGAAGCTTAGCATTGTTTCGGTTGCTTAGCAACATTAGGAACGGCACATAATTGATATGGGACCTTTGGGAAAACAGGAGGTCTTTATTTCTACTCGATAGGCGTGACTTAAGGTTATGACAGATTTTCCCTTGGACGGATTCTTGCAGCCCGTACCACACCTTCCGAACTTCTTAATTTAGAGTTCCATTGACCAATGTGGGAAAAAGATCATTTGGAGTTCATTATTTTGTTCATATATTTTGTCCTTGGAAGAAGTGCCCCACATCCGTTCATTTGCGAGCAATTTTACAGGAAACTGAAAAATTGGTATGCCAGTGATTGAACTGATCCTGAATAAGGTGGAAGAGATAATGCATAAGAAGAAAAGTTTTTTCTAATCATTCCAGGGTGGTTTCATGCAAGATGCAATCTTTGAGTTTCCATATCCCATTAAATATAATTTTGATTAAAGTTTATTATTATATTTTTGAATATTCATTATATTCTAAATCATTAAGGCTTAATTTTATTCAACAGTGAAAAATTCACTTTGATAGAGCAATTATTTTAGTACATAAATATATTTTATATTTTTACAATTATTTTATTTACAATTTGTTCACTATAGATAATAAAAGGACTTTAATTTGAAATTTTCATGGCCTTTTCCATAAAAAAAATATATAGACCTTGACACTATACTACAATCAAACTAAAAGAAAATGCTCATTGAAATTATAAGATAGAATCGTATTATTTTTATAAGCAATACAATTAAAAGTTTAGAATTATATTTTATAAATTTGAATGCTCTGTTCTAATTATTTTCCCAGTAGATCAACTTTTAGAGTTTTTGATCGCATGATTAAAAAAAAAACACCGCGTTCCTCTTTCTTTTATATTTTTTCCCTACGATATGAGAAATAATTTTCTATGTATGAGCTACTTCCATCGGTAAGAAGATAGTGGTTTGTGTCAAGTAAATGTCTAAAATATAGAATGCATATTACGCAGTGTCAGTTGAATATGAGGCTTTTAATATTGTTCGAAAATCGACATCCTCGACATAGTTTGTTACAAATACTCTACATAAAAGTGACATAACCAGCTATAATCAAACATGTATCAAAATTTTCTGCTTGCGTTCGCGTTATTTTTGTCGCACATGTAGAAAAACTTACCACCTGATATGCTTGAAAGTAGACGGTGTTCGGAGACTTAAATGCGTATTTTTGCAAAGATGCATTTTTGTTCATTACTTAAAAGTGTGTTAAGTGCTTATTTATTATATTTCTGTGTGATGACTTACACTAAAATCAATTTTGTAAAAATTCATCTGAAAGCTAGGTGAGCCCAGATTTCATACCTGAACGTAAAAGTTTCTTATACGTATAAGTCTGAAAAGTTTCCTTAATACGTCTGGTCGAAAAAATATGGAAACATTCGTTTAGAATTAAATTAATATATCCTAATTGTCTAAGCCTTATGAGGCCAATCTGCTCATTTTATCAAATCCCCAAGTCGAATAAAATCCATCAGTTGGCAAGTAGATTATTATTGAATTGGAATTAATGCAATCTTTTTCTATCTTATTAGTGTAACAATTCTTAAACTTCATAGATCTCTCGCATTTTATTCACAGTTTTCTTGTAAGGCATTCTAACGGAAAATTGTCTGTTCTGCTTATAATGATGCAATTTTAAGCTTATTTTAGCATATTATTTTGCAATTTTGTCGAAGGATAGAAATCGAACAGCAGCGTTATATCTCCGGAAGTATAATTCACTAATAAAGAGCAATTTTGAGTAACGAAATGCATTTAATAATTATGTCACAGATTGCTTCGCCACATAATGGGATGACTAAAAGCATTCCATCTGAACCAATTACTAGTTAATTTAATTCCTAAGAGATACATAATTATATTAGTTACTCAAGTTTCAGCCCATATGAGGTTAGAAGAAAAATTATGCTTCTATAAAGATTCGCAACAAAAGATGTCTAAGAAATAATGCATCTACTATGAGCTAAAATGTCGTTTTTTCCCTTATTCCAAAGAGAAATTATACTTTTTTGTAAGAATGGAATATTTTCTACATAATTATTGTAAAAAGATTTTACGTTTTATTGAAATGAATTCTAAATATTACATTTTTTGTAGGTACCAATCATATTCATGTACAGATTTAACAGAGATACCGAGATCTTATATACGCTGAGAACTTTTACTATTAAATCTGCCCTTTATATTAAACAATACTTCGGTTTTAGAACTTAACTCAATAGTAGAAGTATAGAAATTAAGGAATTTATATTGGAAACAGATAAAATTGTGTTTATCTGTACTAATGAGAAATACCGCAATGAATAAACCAGGCTATGCAGGGCACTATACCGTAAAAGCATTGATGCTAATTTTGTGGTTCTTATCAATGAAATTATGGTTCAGTGGCACCTCAAATAATTCTGTAGATTAGAACAGGTACTTTCATGTTTAAGAGGACCGGGTTCCACAAAAATGACAAACCTATCCTTTTTTATTTTCATTAACTCTTATTATTTGCATTATTATCTTTCGATTGATATATCACTTGTGCATATCAGAAAGTTAGAAATTGAATAAAACTTCATTTGAAAACAAATTAGGCAATTCAGCCACGCCCTCTTTTTAGAAAAAAAAGCTAAAAAAAGCGTTTTGATAAAAAAATCTATTTTTTAAATAGAAATAAGAACATTAAAAAAAGAATGTGTAATATATAAAGCAGAATATTACCAAGGCAATGCAATACAATCATTTTTTTTTCTTTGTGTAATGTGTGCATGCAAAATTTTTAAATTAAGGCGTTTTATATTAATAATTTTATAATTTCAGTTCTTATTCCTGATATTTTTATACAAATGTAATAGTTCAATATTATAAGAAGAAAAACAACTAAAATTTCTGTCGTGACAAAAAAAAATTCACATTTTTCTTGAATTTTCTTGTGCAATTTGTACTCTCTAAAAGTTGATCATTTAGAAAACTGTGCGGGTTGAAAAAATATGAAAATGCAATGATTTTAAAGAAAAATGTAAAACTAATACCTTAAAGTGGTATTTTAAGTTTAAATTAGCTTATAATAATTATTATTCAGATTTATAAACTTTAAAGTGTTTTTTCTCAGTTTGTGTTTTTCGAAACATTATTGCATTCAAAATGTTACTCCTTCCACAGTTATTTATCAATCACTTTAAATTTTTTCCTTCGTGTTATACATAAAGCATGTAATAAAATCAAGGATCTGTTTTGCTGTAAACTGAATACTTTTTTTAAAAAATGTAAGAGATGTTGGCTTTTTTATTGATTTTTAGCATGTATATCAACATTTTACTTTTTTCTGGAAAACAAATTAAAGTTTTTGTAAAATCAATCCTTAAAGTTGTTTAGAACTTCCATAAAGATATTCAAAATTAAGGATTTTACAAAGGAGTAGAATTTTAAAATTTTCCAAATTTTCTTCAAAAAATTTAAATTTTTAAAATTGTGGGAATAATAAGAGAAAAATTTCATCTCCTATCATTTACGTGAATAGAAACATTGTATAAAAGGCTGAAATATAATGCTTAAATACATAAATAAAGAAAGTTGTTCAAAGGGTATCAAGTCCTCTTAATGAAACCTAAGTATTCATAAAGGGTGAAATAGAGGATTAAATAAAGTAAATCAAGGGTGCCAAACTTGCGGCCTACAACGAGCATTTTTGAGGCCCGACCGTATATTGGCATAAAATAATGTACAATAAAATATCAAAATTTCTTCCGAAATAGGAAAGAGAAGAGATGTCACGTATCAGGCTGGAAATTTTCTTGTTATTTTGTATTTGATTATTTAATGTATTATTCGAAATAAACCAACGTTTCTATGAAAATTGGGGTTTTTTTGCGACCCACCTAAAGTTAAGCCTTGTTTGTTTGGCACAAGTTACCCTTTTAGTTTGACACCTTGGATGTAAATACTAGTTGAAGGGTCATTTTTATCATTTGATCTACAATGTTTCACCACTAAATAGCAGTGTAACATAAAGAGCATATTTACTCGATAAAAACAATATCTTATACATCAAAAGTAAGCCTTCAAAATAAGGGAGCAATTGGAAAATTAAAGTAGCGATAAACGTGGTTTTATTATTATTTCAAAAGCTAATTATGATTTTTAATTCATATCTCACCTTATCTAAACCAAAGTAATGCAGTGGTTTGGCGATAGGGATAATTCGAAGACACACAGCTCGAAAAATCATAGTTATCATTTTCGAAAATGGACAGCAAAAAATTGAAAACGTCCTCGAGGTTTCAAACTACATCAGTCATATTTATTGAGATAGTTCTTCCAAAATCCTTAATAGAAACATTTTATATTGCTTTCAATTCCTAGAAACAGACGTATTTTTTCGAGGTTTACTGAAAGGCAGAAACTGAATTTGATACCCCTATAAATTTTACAGTATTGAAGAACATGGAACTTTAAAAAGTCATTGTTTGTGAGAGAAAGTAAAAATTTACTGTTTTTTTTTCAAAACAGAGCTACAATTCATTCATCTTAAAACATTTTTATCCTCTATCTTATAATAAATGTTCTTTAGCAGTGTTATCTATTTTATGTGAATTTTATTTAAAAAAAAGATTAATACTAAAAAATTCTTTAAATCTGAAAACAAATAATCAATCACAGAAATTTAAATTAAACATGAAAGAATGAATTTCGTTTTTAAAATAATTGTAATGAAATTTAAGAAAAGTTCTCTTTTTTTTGAAAATTCTGATTTAGAAAAAATTTTGTAAACGTTATTTTTAAAATTTTTTTAATATTCTTCATTGAGGAATTATGAACTCCAATATTGTCATTTATAAATATTTTATATATATGTACATGAAAGACAAAACTAAAGTGCACGTTTAACTGAAGTTCAACTTCTTGAATATACTTTTGAATAATATTTAATTAATTGTCTTATTCAGACAATTAATAAATTTAAATCGAATCACACAAATGTGCTTAGAAATTGTCTTATTTTTTCATGGATCATTTTTGAAATTATCAATATTATTTATTCTTTTTCGTACTTTCTTGTGTGCGATATAAATTAAATGTTTATGAAGTAGCTGTGGTTAATTTAGAAAAAAGAAATATGAATATAAAATAGATGTTTTCACTTAAATAAAGCTCAATTCATTTCCATAATTTATTTTTAAAGCAATATTATGCTTCAACACAAACATTATTTTTCATATAAGTATTTAAGAACATCTATTGTGTGGTTTATATTAACACTTTTATATGTCCATTTGATAATTATTGGCTATGGCTATTCAGGACCTTACTCCATCAAAAATTATTCCCTTACCCTCCCCCCCTCTTTCCCATCTCTTTATTGTAACATAGTCTAGTTTGATGTACAACTATTCCTGTTATTCTGTATTTCAGAATCATTTCCAAGCTCTCCCCCGCACACACACACAAACACACACAAAATAGTTAATCATATATCACCAGTTACGAAATTGAATATTAACAGTTTTACAACTGCGACCTAAAAGAACAAACCCCACTGAAATTTATAAGAATATTACATGAATCTCAAATTTTTGGTTAGAGATATGAAATATTTTACCCTTTTGTTACATGTTTTCAACAAAACTCATATAGCTCTATTCTAAGTGTACATAAATTCAATACCCCTTGTTTTTCAAATACACCAGAACTTATTCGGAGCACTACAGTAATTAAAACTCAATACTTATATTTGAGCGATGAAGAAAACTTTAACTTATTATGAACTCAATAGTTTTATCATCTTGCTTTATATAAACAATATAGAGATCCAAATTAGTTTATGTAACTGAATTTTTTGAAAGTTTTCTTATCGCAAATTTATCTTCACACAACCTGGTACTTAGTACTTCGAACGGAAACCTAATTTAACCGAACTAACAATAAAATAATTACTGGCAGTCTGCGAATTAGTTGCCAGACTATAGAGAAGACTAATGCAGACTACAATTTAACACTAGATAATATTTTTATTTCTGTATGAAGTTAGATAATTTGTGTCGTAATGCATTGCATATTCAAAAACTTTAGTGCTCTTAGACTTTTTTGTATTCCATAGACCGTTCGAGATTAAAAATGTGGACGTGATAAGGCCTGCAGCCAAGAAAACATCACAAACTAAAGCATTATTTGGGCTTTGAAAAGTAAACTTTTTTATTTGAATTTGTCACATAGTTACAATATATTAAAGTTCTGATGACGTTCTTAATTTCCTTTTAATCCTTTTGTCAAACTTTTGTAATTCTAATGCAATTAGGACCATGTTTCTGATCTACTTACGAGTAAAGTTAGATTAAAAAGCTCTAAAAGTTTTAACAATGTATTTAAAATTAGTACTTCTTTTCAATATTTTTTCTTTAATCTTCAAATGATTGAAACGACACGTGAGATAGTAAACAGAACTGAGCTACATACAAAAATTATTCTCACAAAATTATATACGAATCGTGTAAAATTTTCATGATGTGTATTCAGCAGAGCTTCTCAAAACGTGGGCGGCGTGATAGAGGGACGTGATAACTCTACGAGGAGGGCACGAGCATTTGAAAAGTCAAAAACATAGCATTATTTAAAGAAAATTATTAATTTATTGAAATTAAACCAACACAAAATACGTTCTAACTTAATAAAAAGTTTAATAAAACCCTTTTACACTGATATGATACACTTGTAAATGCATCAGTACTGCACAATGTTTTTTTTAATTAATTTAACAATTCTAAGTTAAGAGCAAGTTTAATAATTACCAGTCACCCAGTGGGTTTGCCACATGTAAAATCATACACAGAAATTAACACATATCTATAATGTGTATGGTTCATAATTAATTCCTTAATTTCCTGGGGTCACAGGGGTGTTAATTTAATCTAGGGGTCAGAAAATATAAACAATTTTCAAACAGGTATAATTTCTTTAAATTTAAGTTAAATAATTCGAATCGTTTATACATTACTTATAAAAGAATGGAGCTTCAGAAAAGTATAAAATGTTTAAAATATAATCATGATTTTAAAAAATATAAGCATATGAAAATAAGAACCTTTTCTATAAGAAATATTTATTAAGTTTTACGTCGCGCATGCTATTTTCGAAAAGAGTAGCTTTAATTACTAGCTATAAGTTGATTTATAAAGACAAATGTATTCTTAATACTTTGTAGCTACTTTTATATAAATAGAATAATAACTTACATAATTTAATAAATAAAAAAATACATTTTTAAAAAATATTTAAAAAATTGCAATATTTTACAAATATTTTGAAATACAAACGATATATAATACTAAAATTACGTAGGGTTTAAAGAGTATGATGCATTGTATAATTCTATAAAATTGTATACATCAGAGGCTAATATTTTACAAAATAGCGTGTGCAAAGCAAAAAATACTTAATATTTATTATAGATTTTTCATATGCTTATGACTTTTAAAATTATTATTATACTTTAAACATTTTATACTTTTCTGAAGCCCCATTCTATTTTAAATAATATGTAAAAGAATCGAATCATTTAATTAAAATTTAAAAGAATTATACCCGTTTGGAGATCGTTTATATTTTCAGATCTATAGAGAAATTTAACACCCCTGAGACCTCTTAAGTTAAGCGATTCGCCCTCTAATGCCATTGTTTTGCATGTATGCACGTGTATGTGGTGTACTGGAAGGGAGGGAATAAAAATAAACAAATCCTCTGAAATACGTAAATCCTTCGCAACCGCTGGCAAGGTCATTTTACTGTATTCCAAAACCTTCGTAATTGTTTTATGGATATCAGTGAACAGAAAAGATCGTATTTCGAAAAAAACGTATAAATACGTCGAGGACAATTTACGCACTAGCTCAGCAAGAGTTTTTTTATAAGCCGGCGGCACTTAAGAGGTTAATGTCGTATTGTAACTTTTCAATATGTTGTTGTATGGAGTGGGTGCGATCAAAATTATAATTGAATATTGGGTCGCAAGTATTGAAAGTTTAAGAGGCATTGGTACACAGCAATGTGATTTGATTTTGATTGATTTGCTTCTTCTTTATTAACGCCGCGCTCTAAAGAAAAACGAGGGTTAACAGAGGTGCACGTGATAATTTTTTCCCAGATACATATCTTGGACACCTATAGCAACACCAAGCGCCATTCAGGTGTCAATAAATAGCACCCAAACTCTGCACAACTCAATTCCTCGTTAGAAATACGCAAAGAATGCCCAAGGAACTGTAGCTGTTTGATCCATAATTTACGGGAAAAATACGAAAATCAAAATATGACATCACAGGCCAATACAAGGGGAAAACGCCGCGTTGGACATATCAACAACAGTATTAAGTTCGTCAGGAATTTGTATTGCATTGGCCGTACATCAAATGTACGTCACGAAATTAACGAACGAAATATGTGATCATAATGTAAAGAATGCCAGTTTCTGCTATATGCAGCTTTTTGACTCATTAAGCAGTAATTTTTTTTATCCAAAATGCTTTTAAAAAGGCAACTTTCTTTATTGTTTATAACTAAATACTCTACTAATTCTCGCTTTCACCACAAAAATATGCCTCATGAAAAGCGTTTCAGTACGATAAACAAACTACATCTACTTTTTCAAAATAATTGCACTAAATAATACACCATACAAATTAAAAATGCCCAGTGGCTGAGGGGTTAGTGCATCGCGCTTCTATACCACAGGTTCGAAGTTCAATCCCCAGGCTGGGTAAGGTTGACTCAGACTTTCATCCTTTCAGTGGGTCCATAAAGGAGTACCAAGTTCAATTGGGAACGTAACACAGGGGGTTTCGCGTCAGACTGACCACCTGAACGGAACATCTGCTCGTTTACCTCGGGAGCCAAGGTCACGTATACTGAGTTCGTCACAGTAGGCATTTGCTCAATGGGCTGCTGCGCCACTGAGTTAAATTTACCCAACTTTTGGTAGCCCGTACTTTGTACGGGAAAACGGCTTAAGAGGTTAAATACGAGTTCAATGGTGATTTAACGCCATTCCATGGCGCGCGCAAGTATGACGTGATATGCGCATCGAACATTTTGAACGTTTTCGCCAGCTAAGGTATGTAAATACTGCTGTTGATGTGTCCTACACGGCGTTTTCTCCTTGCACCGGCAGAAATGTTTTGTTTTTCGTATTTTTCTCGTAAATTATCGATGGTACAGGTGCAGTTCTTTGGGAATTTTTTATGTACTCCCAACGAGGAATACGGTTGTGTGGAATTTGGTCGCTATTTATGGAACACCCTGTATAAACCGAAAACAGAACAGCTTTTTGAAGAATTAATTGCAACTGATTTTTCGTGGTGTGCTTGCTTCGCATGAAAAGCTTGGATCTGTTTAGAAGAAGAATAGGTGTATCATTCAAGCATGTTTGACTGAGAATGAATTGTTGCTAGTACAGTATACAGATTAGTAATCGATGGGGGTGCGAGGAAGAATGACTGGCTGACAGAAAACGATTTCGAAATCCGCGTCACAGTTGTACATTTTTTGACAGCATATTATGTACAAGGTAGTCATGAATTGCTCTGCCATATCAGGAACCACATCCCAGCAAATATGGACTTTTGAACGACATTCGATGTTTGCATGTAGCAGTCAATGAGCCTTGTAACACAGTCGAGTATCTGCAAGGCTATGACGGGGCTTTATCACGTCTTCACACTAACCTCTTGGGGAATCTTCGGGGCCAGAATTGAGTTATTTCAATCCAATCCTCTCAAGAAGGAACCACGATATGCAGATTAGTTAATAGATATATAATGGAGCTTTAGTATTCGCGTGGTAGTATAATAGGAGAAAAATGGTAGAAGAATAGTGGTAGAATGGTGGAATAGAAGAAAGAGACAGAAAGTTGAGATGCTGATTGCCGTGAGCTATTGGTAAGATATTAAATATAGAAGTGTAAATATATAGAACGGAATTTAGTGTGTTAAAGAATCTAAGGTAGATAAAGTATCCTAGGGTAACTTCTCATAAAGATAGTGATTAGTATTCCATGCGCTATTTATTTAGAATTTAGGATTACGTTGTATCACTTCTGATTGAATCCCTATAGTAAGACATATGTTGTATTCATCAATATACTTAGACAATAATAAATTAGATATATTATGATGAATTTGGTTGATCAATCATTTCCTCCTACAAATTTTGGTCGCGTAGATGAAGAAATGATACTCCCGAACCGGAAATATCACAAGGCATCCAATCCTGCAATCCTTCGTCACAAAATCGCAGGCATCTGCTACTGTTCATTAACATGAACAAATGATCTGGAAACTATAGACCTAGGCTGCTTGTCTGTTGTTTTCTGTATATTCGTACTGGTCATTCACTCGGTTTAGTGATTGGGAAGGATATTAGACTCCAAGCCTGCATCCCTTAACATGCATTGCCGATACAATGAGCAAAAAATATTTTTGTGCTGAAAAAAGTGTGATGACGCAATCTGAATTTGTTTCAACTCTAATAGATACGTAAAGGTATGCAGATAGCACTCATAGAATATGACAGGGAATATATATGAAAATATACCTTAAATTTAAAACGTAAAATTGAATGTTAATAAAAGTTTTAAAAATTTGTTACAGCTAAATTTTACATTCTTTGAATTTTTTAAATGAAAAAGTAATTAAAAAATTTTAATGATTGATCAATTAATATATGCAAAATACTCTTCTTGATAATAATTGTTCTTGCGTCAGAAACAACAGATAATAATCATTTTATGATAATTTTTGTCTCCTTGAAGTATTTGAGTTAAATTTAATTTTCTTAATTCTGACTAATAAATATTGAATTTAAAATAATTTTGTTTATATAAATTAAATTACTTGTAGGAATCACCCATTTTTTTAAAATAAACATTATGATTAAATTTAAATTTCTTACAACCATCTTAATTATGGATCTTGCTCTTTTAGTATGTTTGCTCTTTTGTATGTTTACAATCAAAAATAGTGTCAGTGAAAGCTTCTCAAATATAGAAACACTTTCAAATTTTTGTTCGATTTATGTTTAATAATATTTTATTAAAATACATACATTTGTTGAAAATTCCATGTTTAGAAATATTGTAATAATATTTCGATTAGAATAAAATGAGTAAATTACAATAATACTCTCATTTAATCTTAAATATATTAATAAATTTTTATAAATCACATAAATTCTATATTTAGTTCACAAAATTACACATTTAATATGTTTTTATATTATTAAATTTACTTATAGAAAAATATAATTGCAAAATTATTTACACTAAATGTTTAAAAAAAATTCCTTCAAAATTTATTCCTTGAAAACTATAACTATACAGCCTATTTCACTTAAAACATGACTTCATGAATATTTCATTCACTAGAAAAAGAAATTTTCCATATGGAGATGAAAACTCAAGAGAAATGTCTTGTTATAAAACGATTTGTAAAGAAGTTAAAATTAAATTTTCGAGCAAACGACTTTTATTTCCCCTACAAATTGTCACGAGAACTGTACTATTTATGTTAGATCCTAACTTTTCATTAAACTTCTTGTATATTTTATAATTCCCATTCTTAACATATAATTTAATTTTTGAGTCTAATAATACACTTGAAAGGTGATAACGATAAGTTCGTTATATATTATTGAAATATAAGGCTAATGGAAGACCAAGATAAACATTTTAATATTTCATTAGATTAATTGAAGTCATTTTTGTTATTAGAATTTACCGGTTTTTCTTCATTTACTTTTGTGACACATAGTGAAATACGCTTAACGCGAAAATGCATAAGACAAAATAACAGTTAACACAAAGTAACGGTTCCAAAAAAGTGCTATATGTATTTTCACACACACATACATTTTCTTCACTTAACACTAAACGAAGGTTGCTTAACACGAAACAATTTTTCTTCTGCGAATGAACAAAATACGGAAAACACCAGCGACAAAGGACTGGCCAAATGTGTCATCGGAAGAGTTCGTTGCAGTAGATGAGGATAATGCATGCACAACCCCAATTACGACAGACAAAACTATTTTGGAGTTTGTTCAAAACTCAAAAAATATCATTGATGCATATTTCGACGACGAAAGTGAAATGAGAATAATGTAACTCCTATTCCAATGTCATCCGAAAAGAGAAACATCATGCAAAGTACATTCATTCATTTAGAGGCACGTTACAGCGGTGAAATAAATGACAGAATGGTGATGCTAAAAAGTACAATGCAAAGAAAAATATTAGATTAGTTTCCAAACACTCAATAAAAGTTGTTTTTTCCAAAAACTTTAAAATTTTGTATTAAATTTCATTCAGGCTTTGTGAATTTTTTTGTTTCTTTGGTTTTTATTAAGTACTCGCATATATACATGCCTATGTGTAAATAAAATATACTCTAATAGACTTAATCGTGTTAAAATATATTTATTTATTTATTGCAATAGCGCTTAACATGAAATTCTTTTAACGAGACAAAAATATTTCAGTTCCCTCAATTTCTTGTTAAACGATTTTCACTGTACATAATTTAAATTAAAACACTTTTTTGATACACACAACTTTAAAATAGTATACGCTTAAAAATTAAAAAATAACACTTGAATACTACATAAGCATGAATTTTACTTGCCAAATCACATTTTAAAAATGAAAATGGCAACTCAAAAAATTGTTAACATATGTTTGCTTCCAAACAAATTTTCTATTTAAAACAGAATGCGTGCAGTGAATTTTAGAATACAAAATAAAATATGGCTTTTTATCTCTACAAAAAAGAATTTCATTATCAAGTATAATTAGATTTTTCCTTATAAAATAAATCATTTTAAAACTGTATATATCCATTTAAAGTATTGACAAAATAAAATTTTCTTAAGATAGAAAAAAAATCTAATATTAATTTAAAATTCTGCTTATGTTTTATTCACTTTTCAACTACGAGCAATTTTGAAGTATTTGAACATTTCTTTTAAAAATAGAATGAAAAGACTTTTTTACTCAATAAAATTAAGAGTTCTTTGAAATATCAGCAGACATGCACAAAATAATGAACTTCAGTTTTCCAAGATTTTAAAATGAAATCTGCAAAAAGGTAATATTTTGAAAGCAATCTTTTTTAAGTAAGAAACAATAAAAGCTACTCAAGCAGAAAATTCTAAACAATGTTCGAAAAGGAATCACTTAACTTGGCATACACGGAAAAGAACATTCTTCTTTCCAGTTTTTATTTTCGAAAGAGAAGCTTTAGATGTTGTATAAAATTATCTGTAAAAAGTTTAATGCCACAATTTCACTTTTTTCCTTCTATGTTGAGTTTAGATTCTCCTCTTTTTTTTCGTAATATAAACAATCTATTTTCTCCAATTCTTTAAAATTAACTGGAGTGGAAAAGAAAAAGTCGTTATTTTAGCTTTACAGAAAAACATACTTAATTGAAAATCTGTCGAGCATGCGTTAACGTGTTGCCCCGCCATCTGTTAATATGTCACAAAAAATAGCATTGTCTATCATAAATAGCTTTTAAAAAAGTCGAACTTTTGATATTGTGCGACAAATATTCTTAATCGTTAAAATAAATAGGCATTGCTTGAGAAATTATAAAGAGTTTTGGATAAATGTAAATAATTCTGCCTGAAATTATTTCTTTTTGTTGTTGTTCAGGAGAATAAACAGAATTTTATAGATAATTTCAGAGTAGTATGAAGCAGCCATAAAACACGCCTCCCTGGTGGACCATGATAATCCCCCGAGGAGAACGAGAATATCTATATGTCAAAAATAACAGACTATTTTAAAAAATTGTTAGTTTACTGAAAGGAAACAAAAAAAATACATTCTGACAAAATAAAAGTAATAAAATACACATTTACATTGATATAATATACTTATATGTATTTGATAATTTATCAATACTAAATCAAGAAGATGTTTAATAATTACTTGTGATTCCCATGGGTTTGTAATATACAAAGTTATATACAAAATTTTAATACTTATATTGATCATTTATACGGTTTATACTTAAAGTCGTATTGCAGCTAGAGCGTCAAAAAAACATTATTATTGCATTCAATACATTCTTATTGTATGGAGGGGGAGCAATGAAAATTATGATTAAAAATTGGGTTGCAAATGTTAAAAGTTTGAGAATCACTCCCTTAAAAGAAAACTTTTCAGTCCGTCGATTCATTCAGTTAGAAAAATATACATTTGAATTAATACTTTACATTGTTATTTGTGAAATATGTGTACTCTCATTTAATGCAAAATAAATTTCAACGATTAAATTATTTTTTTACAGGTATCTCTGGTATAAATGAAAATGAAGGCAGTTGAGATCTTCTCAAGGTTCAAATTACCAATATAAAATACTACCAAAGTACTAAATAGTTTTTCATCGTTTGACTAAAAAAGGTTTGAATTTAGTTCAAATGCTTCCAGCTTCTTTTCAAGCAAAATTTTGAACAATGACGTCTCTTTAAAAAATGGTAAAATTGGATAAGAAAAAAGAAGTGTATATACATATCTATTTCATAAAATAAAGAATCTTGTACTTTGAATAAATAAAAACTGAAACGTGTCGGTATAATAAAAGAAAATTGAAGACTTTTTACGTCATATAATGGAGAACATTTCTAAACTCGTTCTATTAAATAACGAAAGAGGATGCACTGAGAGAAAAAAAAAGTTCTGAAGAAATTTCCTTAAAATATTAGCATACACTCTGAGACCTTTACCTATGTGAGTAACTAAAACATTTAAAAGCTCCAACATGCCCAACGCAACAATTGAACAGTTACTACATTCTGGAGGATTTTACACTAATTTTACAGTGGAAGAAGCCGACATCACTGCTTCGAGTGAATTATTTCGACTTGCTGGAATGTGTCTTGCATTAGGCATCTTAATCAGCGCAACCATAATTGGCAACGTGTTTGTGATGGTTGCAATTGTAAGAGACCGAAATTTGAACAATCTCAGCAACTACTTGGTATTTTCATTGGCCCTGGCAGATTTATTGGTGGCTCTACTTGTAATGCCGATTGGGGCTGTTTATGAAGTGAAGCAGCAATGGACCATGGGGGCAGCACTTTGCGATTTATGGACTTCCTGTGACGTTCTGTGCTGCACTGCATCCATATTGCACTTACTTGCCATCGCTGTAGATCGATATTGGGCTGTCACAAACGTAGATTACGCCAGGAATCGCTGCAAAAAACGCATATATCTCGCAATATTTTTAGTGTGGACAATTTCGTTTACTGTATCTATTGCGCCGATATTTGGCTGGAAAGATCCTGATTTCAATACGAGGATTGAAATCGAGAAAAGATGTTTAGTCAGTCAAGATTTAGGTTATCAAGTGTTTGCTACTTGCTCTAGCTTCTACGTTCCCCTGGTTATGATACTCATTCTTTATTCTAGAATCTTCCAAGAAGCTCGCCGAAGGATTCGTCGCAGGCCTGGAGCAGCCAGTCAAGCAATGCTACTTGTGCAAAGACCACCTCCAGCATTCACAGATTCAAAGCGTAGCAGCAGCTCACCGACATCAAGCTTTGATCCACCATCCTCTGTCGTTGACACTACTTTATCTTGCAATGTACAAGACTCCAATGTGGCCGCTTCACAAACGATAAACGGTGTCCAACCTGCTAAACAAGCTCTGAATGCTCAAACATCTTCTTCAGGTTCAGGAACGATGGGCAGATTGTTGCACATAGGTAAACGAGAAAAAAAGCCAGAAAATAATTTGGCGAAACGCGAGAAGAAGGCAGCTAAGACATTGGCCATTATAACTGGTGTATTTGTGGTATGCTGGCTACCTTTTTTTGTAATGGCTTTGCTTTTACCTCTTTGCAGTGAATGCGAGCCAAATTTTCCTATATTTAGTATCTTCCTGTGGTTAGGTTATGCTAACTCTACACTCAATCCAATAATCTACACAATTTTTAGTCCTGATTTTCGAAGTGCGTTCAAGAAACTTTTATGCACGGTGCATGGTTCCCAGCGACCTAACTTGTAATTATTAATGGATGAAAATCAACGAATGTCTTAATTTGTTTTGTTTGAAATTTACAAATGGGATTAGTAGAGTACTGGTCGAAAAATTCGACTTTTCTAAAACTCCACACCTCTTTTCAAAAAAATATCTCGAATTTAATGAAGAATTTCAGAAACAAATTTAAAAATTGATAATTAGGTATTCAAAGTTGCAATAGGAGTCTAAAATAGAGAGTTTGAGAAGAAAATTCTATCACTATTTATCGTGTGTATGCTTGGCAACAATGGTTAAATGATTACTTCGATAGATGACGAAAGAATTAAGAACAATGCCTAATCAGTTATTGACATAAAAAAACATATCCTTCAAATTATATAAATGCCGTAATATTACTAAACATCGTCTAAAAAGGAAATATTAAAGCAATATTTTCAAGCACGTATCTTCTTTATAAAAAAAGGCTTTAATAACAATATCTGTGACTTAAACATCTGAAACACTTATAGTGTGTCAAGAATAATTGACTTCGAAAAGATTTGCTCGTGGAATCCAATCTTTCCGTACTTGGAGTCTGCCTGAACTGCTGAGTTGAAGGTCCCGTCTGATATTGCTTCCTGAAATAACAAATATGTCTACTCAATCTCAACAGCTGCTACGAAACTAACTATTAAGACCTGAAAGACGATTCTTCAGCTCTTAACAACCCACATCTGTCAAAAAAGTAATGCCTATGAAAACTGAGTAAGTAAAAACGATTTCAATTTGTTTACAGACTTGTGTACGTTTTTAAAAATGATAGTTAAGTTTTAATCGGGAAATAGTTATCTTAACTGTTTAATGTATTTATTAAAAACTGTACTCTTGCCCTTCTACTAAATTTGTGTAATGAAGTGAAAGTTTTTAAAGGAAATTAATTATAAATATTAAAGTTTATGTTTAAATTTTTATGCTTTTTAAATTACTCAACATATTTAAGTTCTAAGTATAAAAATGTTATTTGTTTCACTTTTAGGAGGGGGGTTAATTTAATCTTCAATTGCATATATAATTCGCTAAAGCAGTTTGTTTATTTTCTTTTTTTTATGAATATTTAATATTATTTATAAAATTTTCTGTATTGTTCCAAATTTGTTGAAAAAACTACTGAATATTGTGCTTCTCTAGTTTTTCACAATAAAGTAAAGACAATAAGTTTTCTATGCCCAAATTTCAGTTAGACTTTGTAGCTAATTACTGAAAAGATAGCTAAGACAAAAATTCAGCCTGCATT
Organism: Trichonephila clavipes; assembly: GCA_019973935.1. NCBI lineage: Eukaryota > Metazoa > Arthropoda > Arachnida > Araneae > Nephilidae > Trichonephila > Trichonephila clavipes. Next base: position 130,837 of record BMAU01010763.1, on the reverse strand, counting down.
TTGCTTTATAGAATCATTTTGCCTTATATAGAAATATCAAAGTGAAGGAAGTATTTATGTCAACAAAATTTTAAAAAATTAGAACTACATGCTTTTTTAATTTAGGAATGTTTTTGTTAAATTTTAATGCAGAAAAATGAAAATTTTCAGAAATCATTTGAAATTGAGTGTTTTATATAATTACTTGTTGCAATAAAATAACGTAGAATATAATTTTCGTAAATCTTTTCAATGCATATTTTAAGGGGATTTGAAAACCTCTCTTTCTATATATATACTGACAATGTTAAATTGGCTGTTTTCGATGTACCTTTTCTCAAATTCTGTTATATGTACATGCTTGAAATTTTTCATACAATGAAAGTATACCTTTCTTATTATACTAAAGTAAACTTTTAGCTAATTTTGAACTTTTTAATAATTTATGAAATATTTATCAAACAATGCAACATTAGACCCATTTTTTACATAAAAAATTTATATAAAATAAATTTTTGAGTTTTTTGCTAAAAGTTCATTTTAGTATATATAAACCATCATTATAAATATATCATAAAAAAATTGCATACCTGTTAACAGTAGTTTCTCAGAAAAGGTACATCGAACATCAAAATTTACATTTTGAGTTAAATTGATTTTAATGTATACAGTGAGACTTTTAATATACTAGGAAATAAAAAGTTCAATTTACAATAAAAGATACATGTTTTGGTTTATTGCAGATGTTCAACTTTTAGGCAAAAACAGAGTACTTTGTATACATTTTTCGCCATTCAAATGGGCGTTGCCCAGTTTCACCGATTATTTAAAAATAAGTTTTAAGGGATTCTAATTACCCTAGATGTTAAAGTAAGGTAGTTTTAGAAAGATTAAAATCTATACAATTTGAAAACAAAAAAAATCTCAAATTGTCAAAAAAAATTTGATTTTAGTTTTCCAACACCTCTTAATGAATCAATGAAATTATAAATAATATTTCAGACAGAGATATCATGAGTATTATTAATGTACCTATATATCTAAGATTGAAAAAAAAGCCACCTTTCAACTTTTACAGTTTTTTTTACAACCTTACAGTTTTCCTTTCTGTATCACGCACACAATTTTTTTTCAGTTTTTTACTCAGCACAAAAATTTCACTAAATGTTTCTGACATTTTAAACTTGGTTCAAAAATTTTAAAAAGTAGAGATTTATTGTGTAGAGAAAAAAAAATATACCGCGTAAATTAGCCTCAGGTCTAAAAGATTAAAAAAAACTCCTATAAGCAAGAAATGCATTTTTTCGTGTTGCTTTAATTCCTTTTAAGAGATTTTTTTTCCGAACTCACGGAAGGTAAAATTGCTCTGCGGTGCAAAAGAACAAAAAAAACTTATTCTTCAGAGAAGTAAACATAATAATAGTAACGATAAGAGTTTGGGCATAGTGTCTTCAAAGAGAATTTAAGAGCTTATCTGAGAAATAGGAAGAAAAGCTTTTAAGCAAAAATTTGGTGTTTTCTTATCTAAGAAATAAAAATACAATATTGTATATGTGTATAAAAAAGACAGAGAAAGAGAGAGACCTCCAAGCAAAAATCATGCTTTCTGAAGAGATTATAAAAGAATTCGTCTGTGATTTCAACCGAACTACTGGCAAAAAAAGGAGAAAATACCACATAACGATGGTTTATTGATATCATTTTAACCGACACAAAAACTTACTTTAATTCACTTAGCACCTAGTACATTATTTCTTCTATCCACATTGTGGACTTCGATTTTTCTCTTACAATACTACTTCTAGTTGTTTTTACGTTCTGTGTTACCATTCGTATGAAATCGTTAATATTTTTGCTAAATTTTCCCTACATAAAAATTATTGATGGTTCAGAAACATTGTGTTTCAAAAAAGGGTATTTAGTATGTGAAGTGAACTCTTTCTAATGTTATACGCGAAATGATTTATGGGAAAATACTGGTCATCAAAAATTAAGGTACGTTTTTTTTTTTTAGCTCAACATTAAAAACCTGTGAGTACTAATAAAATCAATTGTTTATATATGTGGTCTTCAAACTTTGTTGAATCAAAAACACCTTGAAAATATAAGGCATTTTATTACTTTCGATTTATATTCCAGGTCTCTTTTTTTTAGAGTTTTAAGACACTGCACGGAATAGAAATCTAAAAAGAGAATTTAAGAAATGGAATATTTTAGTCACTTATATTCTCTACGAATTTTGTGATTACAAAAAACATTGATAGTTTTAAACACTTTAGTTTCTTTGAAGTATTTAAGCAATTGTTATTAATCACTCTAGATTGAACATCATTTTTCCATTCATCATTAAATTAACAAAGTATAGATCTCATTTATTTTTCTTTTTGCGAGTTTTAAGTTTAAGACATTGCTCCAAACAGATATCTAAAAAAAGAATTTAAGAGAACAGAATATTTTTAATCACTTATATTTTCTACAAAGTTTGTGCTAACGAGTAGTTATTAACACTTTACTTTCGCTGAAGTCTTTAAGTAATTGTTAGTAACTACTCTTGTTTGATCATCATTTTTCCTGGTATCATTAGCTTAAAAATGTTACATATCTTTTTTTTTGAGAGTTTTAATACACTGCTCCAAATCTAAAAAAATAATTTATAAGAATGGAATATTTTAGCAACTTTATCTTCAAATTCTGTAGTTACGAATAACAATTAACATTTTACTTTGATTAAAGTCATAATCTGTAATAACTATTGATTGATTACCCTTGAAGTTGATTTTCACTTAGCAGTTTGACTTCGTATAATTAATATTTATTTTTTATTAAAAATTAATACATAAATGTATTTTTCCCAGAAAAGATAAACTAAAAACATTATAAAATTTTAATAAGTTGTCCAAAGGAATATTAACTGAAAAGCTGATTATATTTTTCTCTTCAGTTTTAGAAATCATTCATTCTGTTTTACATGAATTAAAATTTTGCCATACTTTATTATTCAAAACAGATTATAATTACGCATATGTTAAAATAATATAAAATTCAAAATAATTTCCTATGTTTTAAATAATTAGTTTTTATGAGAATATTTTTTCTCCTAATCCATCATAAAACATCTTTTTTTGTTATTACCAATTTTTTCTACATTTTATGAAATTACACACAATTAATGAAATTAAATATAACTCGGTAGTTACAATATTATATATCTCAAATATATACAACTACAACTTTATAGTATAACTTATTATATCTACATCAATAATGTTGGGGAGTGGATATATATACTTAACATGTTTTTTGGGCAGCCAACCTTTCCCCTTTCTGCTAATAATACTGAGCAAAAGGCTACCAAAAATAAAGGATACAATACTTACATCTACACAAGAAAAATGTAACTTATCTAAAAATTGCATTCAAAGATGCATATTTCACGCTAAATCTGAGTACAATAAATAAGTGATTGCTATAAATTCTACACCCTATAAATATATATATATATATATATATATATATATATATATCAATAAACTGCAATATATATATATATCAATAAACTGAAATATATATATATATATATATATATCAATAAACTGCAATATATATATATATATATATATCAATAAACTGCAATATGTATATATATATATATCAATAAACTGCAATATATATATATATCAATAAACTGCAATATATATACATATATATATATCAAAAAACTGCAATATATATATACTAAAATATATATATAGTATATATATATATATATATATATATATATATTATTGTCGTCATTTTATACCTGTCTTTGCTGGCTGGTTTAAAAGTCAGCTCAAAAGATGTGTTTATGTGTTTTCGAATTTTTTTAACTTGGTGAATAATTTATTTTCATTAATGGCAAGACGCTTGATTCTCTTCGTAAAAGCTTTGTGAGTAAAGAAATTTTGTTAAATTATTTTTTGAAAGATACTTTTCTTATGTAATTGTTTTAGCATTTTTCTACTTTTCTTACGTAATTATTTTGTGATTTTTCTGCATTAAGAGTTTGGGAGAGTTTGTTACATAATAGTAGTGAGTGGTTTTATCATGCTCTCTGAGTTATCCATACTCTGATGTTTTGTTTATTTTACTTTATTTGGTTTTCCTACCGAGTTGCAAAGGGGGAAGGTTGGCGCCTTGAAACTAGTTTAACCCCACTTATTCGGTCCTAAGTCCGAAATTCCTTTCTGACTCGCTAGGTTCTTCTTTTTTGTAGTTTTTTTTATTTCTCTATAATTTTGTTCTTCATGTTCAGCTTTTATATTTTTATTACGCTATTTCTTGTTATGTTCTTTATCTATTATTTCTTGTTTTTGATATATAATACATATTTCTTTTATATATATATATATATATATATATATATATATATATATATATATATACTGCAAAGATACACCATGATAAATTTTCTACCTTAACGCAGTATGATAGATATATTCATGTTCTATATAACCAAAACATACCTTTAGAATTATCACGTCTGTATTCTATTTTAATTTCCATTGACCTTTAAAATAACATGATGCTATATTTAAATTACGTGTTGGAATATTTATCACAAACACGGATAGCATGCCTTAAAGGGCATCAATTACACCTCAGCCGTAAAACTAATTATGCCGTTAAGACTCATTTAGTCATTAATCATGATTAAGTTTCCTATTTTGCAACAGTTTTTCTCAAGTAAATAAACATTTTCTTGAAAATTCCACTTGTGTTATATGTCATGTCATTACTCACGACAATTTAACAAAAGTTTTTCCTATGCTAAACAATGCTCCGCAAATCTCTGTAATTTAACTTATTCTTAGAATCCAATGGATTTTTTGTCAAAGAAACATTATTTGTCTTTTGGTATTGCTATTGATTTATATACTGTTTTGTTTTGTATGAATTAACTTCAATCAAAAGCTACATAGAAACTAATGGTAAGGTAGCCCATTATTTATAACCATGGTCAAGTGACAATGAACACATTTAACCTTGTATCTAACTTATACACAAAAGGGCAGTTAAAATGAACGTGTAAAAACCTCATTATTCCGCACGAAGCGTGAAGGAGTAAAAACTCAATTATCCAATTTAGGTTTAAATAATTGAGAATCTTAAGCACATATACCGATTTTCATATGAAGATATTTGTCTTAATTGAAGGTTAAAATAGTTGAGGTAATTGTAAGTAATTACGATTAATATTTTACATATTATATATTTAGTAGATTCCTTAATAAAACATAATTGGAGAAGGTATCATTTTCTCGTTATACAGCATATTTACTAATGGGCAAACAAGGCATGAATTTTAATCTCATTAATTAATTTCATAATTAATAAACTTTACTTTCAATTGAAAAAGTCACAACTTTTTATAATTATTTTAAGTATTAAAGATCTTTTCTCTTATGGTAACTGCCAACATTCAGAATCGAGATTTTGAAAAGGCGTATCAAAGAATAACAATTTTATGTTTTTTAGTGTCAGCTGAATTAGAATGTTTTTATAAAAATGTTTTATGAAGAAAAAAACGAAATATTTTCAAAACATTCTTTTTTTAATTCCTACTATTAGCTCATTATCTCTATATATTTATATATTTATTTATCTTGTTCAAATTTTCAGGCGTTAATAAAATAATTTCCATTCATCCAATCAAGTTTAAATAATTTTTTTAAACTTGTAGTGGATTGACACTTGTTGTTAATACAGTTTTTCAAATATTAATTAATTAATTAAATTAAGTCAAATTAATTACGCCATTATTTTTGACGCCAACTTAGATTCGTCTCTATTGTTGCAACAATGTAATTGTTAAAACAACAACAGATGGCTTCGAAAGCCGATTTTTCAGCCAAATTAGCCAAACCGGATTTGCACTGTTACAACAATGCAGACAAATCATGCTCTTTTTCTTCAATTCCTACTATTAGTTAACATTCTCTCCCTATGTATATATTTACATTATATGTTATAAGAAATACTTCTATAAAAATAAATACTTTACCTTAAAATAGATTCTACTTCTCTACAGAGGCCAAGCAAAGATTTTTGAAAAATTCATACTATTTTCAATGTTTTTATCAATTAAAATAATACCCAGTGGGAAATAACCGTGAATAATGAAGAGAAAATAATATATTTCGTAACATTTTCCTTTTATGGAAAATGCTTCAACAATAATAATATTTAGCCATATATACTAGGTCTTCTATACAGATCCTGTATTAGAATTTTTCGGAAAATTTACATTATTTTCAAAGTTACTATCCAATGTTCTTTGACAAAATTCTCTACTCTAATATATTAACATATGAATAAATCCATTTTTAAATTATTTGTTTCAAAAGTCCTGGTTCAGTCCTAGTGCAGAAATCTTAACTATATATAGTCAAAACATTATAATAGAACAGAGATGGGAAACGAAGTCGATCGCGATCAACTGGGAGACCGCTAAAACATTTTGGGATAACCACCTTTACTAAGACCTAAGACGCGTATACTAAAAGAAACATTATTATGAAACACCGACATCAGCTAGAATGGAGAATCGGCTTTTCACAAAAGATTCGACTTTGTTTACTTAAGCAAATGATTCGATAAGTTTGTAGATGGCACACAAATAAGTACCTTCATTCGAAGCGCACGATGACACGTTCAATGCCGGGGAAGAAATCGGTTATAGCGATGCCAGCCGTAGAAATGAATTTCGCCCCACATGCCGACTGAAAGAGAGAATAAATGTTGATGATTAACTCTTCCCGCAATAACACGCGATCGACTATTGAAACATCTCACACTCCGCGCTTGTACAGCTTTGGGTTCTCGTGTTGATGTCATGTCCCGCGAAGGCACGGGAGAGTCGGCAATGAACAATTTAAGTACATACTTCGGTTTCAGATTCTATGGTTCACGCATATTCCCTGCTCGCTTTATTAAATATATGACAACGCTTTAAGGTCTAGAAATCACTAGTTGTTCAAGTATTCAACTTGACACATTTGTGTTACTTGCGTTTTTATAGTAAAAATAGTAATCTGTCATATTTTAAAAGTGAGGTTGGATGATGAAAACAAGTATTAAGAAAAGGGAACATACAATTTTAATACAGAAGGACAATGCCTACACACTACTGAGTGTAACATAACATCTTTAACCCTTTATCTACCGACGGTACTTATAAGTACCACTCATTTTACAATTACATAGAATAACCTTTTTTCCGATTACTCTGACGATATTTAGCCGGAATATTCTTTTAAATTCACTCTTTCAAGATTTATGTCCACACGGGTTCTATGATGAGTGTTTTAGCGGGGAAGGGGAATAGTTTTAAAGGAAAAAATGCGTTTTCAGCTGACGGTGGTTTCGGTGTATTGCAAAGATTGTCCTTTTTGGTCCGAAAAAGTAGTTAATGACAAAATGCATGTGTCTAATTTTTTGTATGTTAATGAAGACCTTAGAAAAAGATTTGACTGTTTATTTTTAGTGAACAGTGTATATAATTAATTTTACAGTTGAATATATTTAATTAATTAATTAGCTCTAATGGATTAAATATCCCAAAGTCGATTATTTTGTTTACGTATATCCCTTACTTTTCAATGTAATGATACAAAAAAAAATATTGAATGAAAAAATGGCAGTAAATCATAATGTTAAAAAAAGGGCACAAAGGGTTAAAATAGCAACAGTAGCCCGTACCCTGGAAGAGTCCGCCCACCCCTGCTACAGAAGCCTTTTCCATAAAAGAAAAATGTTTTGAAAATATTTCTTTTTTCTTCATTATCCATGCCAAAAAATTTCATTACAATAATATTTAGCTGTAACAATATTCTTAAGTTAACCTTATATGTATTTTCTTATTCGGGACAATAAATGTATCAAAAAATTATCCATTTTTAATATTTTCCAAAATATGGTTGGAAACGTAGTTTAGGCACTTTTAACTATGTTTATATGCCTTATTTCTGCAAGCCTTGCCAAATTCACTGATGTAATCTAATAAAAAAATAATATAAACTATAATATATTACCTAAATTGTGTGTAATTTTGAAATGAAAAATCATGAATCCCGTGATTTCGTATCAACAAATGTGTGTCTTGTGTTTGCAATAATTACCATAAAATCTCAATTATACCTTTAATATTCTATAATATTCTATAATTTTCCTTTCTTTTTTTTTACATTTTTAAGAAGTTGAAAATATACTTACTAGTGCTTTAATTTGAACGAAGACTATTTTTTTTTAAAAAAAATGTCTTAAATAATTACACTTCCCTATGTTCGATGATTATACAAAACTAATACCAAAGAGTGAAATATAATTATAATCGAGCCTTAGAAAAATATCCCACAACATTTTCGCAAATCCTACCAAAAAAAAGTGAAAGCCGTTACCCAGCTGGTGTATTGCTAATCATTAAGCCAAGAGCTGTCAGAAGTCATTGAATCAAGGTGTACAAGTAATATCATAAGTAATATAATATGGTTCTTTTTCTTACACATACTAAAGCCAAAATTTTATGTTCATAGATTGGAAGAAATAACGAATCGTATAAATCGAGATATGGAACGGAATCGGGAATCTTTATGGGAATTTACTTTTTCTTTTAATTTCGAAAACTGATTGAAATTAAGGAATTGAAAATAATTTTATCAAATGGATCGACTCAACCAAAGAATAGCTCTACTGTCGAAAAAGAAGATTCAAGAAATACTAGAGAATATTTCGGAAATCAAATTAATTTCTACTCTTCTTTTAACCAGCTTTAATTAAAAATGCAGCAGTATTTCCTAATATTAATCTTGATTTACACTCTGAACTTTTCAAATAAAGAATCTGCCCCACTCCCCAAATGTATTGGAAAAAGTTGATCATCATTTTTATTCATACATCAATTTCCGTTTTCGTTCATTTAAGGAATTTTTGAAGTCCACACACTCGGGACATTTTTTTTCCATTTTGAAGCTTCCAATGCATTACAGAATAGTGGACGTATTTAAATATAAGTTTACTTTCTCTTTACTTTATTTAGCGAATAATGTTTTTCTTTAATATAACAATTAACTACCAATACAAAGCAAGTTCCTTTAACTAATGCAGCTTCAAGTCTTAATGTCTGATGTACTTAAAATTACAAGGAATATTTAAATAATTGAAAATTGAATGAATTGTTGGACCGGTAGATGAAGCAAATAACTTAAGTTGGAATTATGTAAAACGCTAATATTACCGGATCCATATTTTGTTCTTTGTGTCTTTGTTCTGCCTTTAATTGTAGTAAGAAGACTGCTATCTTGTTTTAACAAACAGCACACATATTTTAGAGGACCTTAATAATGAATGCTTAAAAATATTTAATATATTTAATTTTACAAGGCAGTAATTCACTCAATAACAAAAATAAGTAAATTTATTCTAAATAAGACTTCAAATACCGAAAACAATGTTTCATACTTCGTAGATTTCATTCACAATTACATTAGCTATTAAAACATTTCTGTTTTATTTTTGAATGCAACCTGTATAAAATATTACTACAAATACAGCAGAAACAATTATGATTGCCAGAAATGTTGTGATTTAGCTAAAATTCATCTACTTTTCTAGTTTGGCTTTCTTTGCTCGAACTCTTGACTGCATTTGTATAAGTTAAGAGAAAAAAGTAACAAATTTCTCTGAAAAGTGATATTAAAAGTAAAATAAATGAGATAGAAATAAAATATTTATAAAATAAATCATACTAATGTTGGTTTTTATTGGAATAATATTTCTCTTCGTAAAAAAATAAAATTAAGGCATAAAAAATTGTTAACCAAATGAAAAAGAAATACATTTTTTTGCAAATATTTTGCACGATTATTTCCATTAATAATTCATAAACATTTTTTTCAAAATTATTCTTTGAAAATATGTAAATTTTTTAACAAACATCCGAAAATATTACTTAGTCTTCTTATAAAAGTAATACGATGAACATTTTCTTCAGTTTCAATTTTTTGGTTTTGTTTACTTCAATGATAAATATTAAACAACCTTATAAATATTTAGTACATTGCTCACGTCCAGGATATTCCAATCTAGATTTATTATCCACTTAATGCATAAGCAAAGCGTTCGATCGGTCGATCAAGAAAATATGCTTAAGTCAAATTCAATTTTGTCTACACGCTTCACATACTTGATGCACAGAGACATCGCATAATGAATTTTATATGGTTCACTAAAAAGGAAAATATTTTATCTTAAGCATAGCAAGGTATTTAATACTGTAAAAATATTTTGCTTCCTAAAAATATTTTTCGCCTATGATAAAGCTTAAGAATAATAATTTAATTTGTGTTCAAGATAGTAAATAATCTGCTAATAAATAACACAATTGTTTAATACTTCTGGCACAATGCATACAGGAAACGTTTCAGTATTGCAAGAAATATGTAGGAACTTCTGTTAAAAAAAAAAAAAAAAAAAAGAGTCATTTACTTTATAGATCCTGTATAAGTTTTTAAACAAGTTAATTTTATTAAAAGAATGTAATCAAATAATAATAGTAATATCGATTTAAAAAATTTTATTAACTTTCTGAGGTTTCTAATATACTAATCATTTACACAAAATATATGAATTATATTTGGTCAAAATGAATTTTATCCTTATTTGTTATGGAAATATGAAACTGCGTATATTACTTTCAAAAATCATTTTAATTTTAACTTCAATTTTTTTCCCTGATAATTATTGCTTAACAGTTGCTCAACTGAAACAAGTGAATCAAGTCATAATTTTTTCCGTTAAAAAAATGTGCATTTTTATGGACTATCATCATAAAAATTTCATTTAAGGAAAAAAGTCTAAATAAATATCAAAGAAGGAAAAAGCTATGATATTGAAAAATAAGTAAAAGAAAAGTATTATGTTAAACTAACTTTAACTAAAAAGCGTTTCCGGTAAATTATTAAGGAACTGTTGTTGTTGTTACTTATCCCGTCTGATCGACAGTAACATCAAATTAAAGCGCGCGAAATTCTTCGTGGCAATGGATTAGTTTTACGTCTCTCGTTGGGCGTAGCCTTCAGCACCATACAGCCCGAATTTAAGAGTGAACACCCTGGAGGTGGCCAGGAGCCTCCCACCTTTCTTCCTTTTCCACCAACCTCACAAGAGGACATGTGGTTCGACGTCTATTTAGAGTGTTCGCATGCCGCAATGGCCCTATACATTTACAAACATCCATGCCTTGTGTCGGATTCCAACCCAGGCTCTACTGCACCACTGTCAGCGTCCCTAACCTCTATACCAGAAGAGCGGCAAAAATAAATAACTGAGCTTAGGTATGCGTAAGTTTATTACACTGATAAATAATTTGATACATGCATGACATATGTAACATCAGTATAAATAAATAATAATGGAGAAGCTTTCTGACAATGAAGTAAAAAAAAAATTGAAATATAATATTTTTTAATCTCTTTCTTAGATTTTTGCATCATGAATTAAGTTTTGTGCTGAAAAAAGTAAGGAATTAATCGTTTAAAATAAGACAACTTAAATAAATGTTTCATATATTGATATTTCGAGGCTCAATAGCTTTATTCCTTTTCTTACTTATGTATAAATACACTTTTTTGACAAAAGTCAATTGTTATTTTGGGTTTTTGACAAAATAAAAAATTCTTTATGATCTAAATTTCATTTGAATACTTATTCTATGCATTATACGAAGATTTTTACCATCAGTTATTACCTGATATGAATTTTGTTATTTGCGTATTTACCTTTTTAACTTTTCAAATTTGAAAATTTATTTCGTAATTAGTGTTTTTCAATCAATTTTAAATAATATGTTTCATTTTATACAACTATGACATTCATTCCATCGTTTCTTTTTTTTAATGAAACTCATTTAGTCATCTGTATCTATTAAGGCTCAATTTGCATTTAAAGTAGTAAAGAAAATTAGTTTTAATATCTTTAACAGTGAGGCGATAAGAGAAATATGAAGTTATTCCATATTTACTTTATCTTTCATATATTCCACAGTTCCCTCCCTACTTGAAATCAATTCATTCATTTCTGAAATGTAATCTGAAATAAAAAATTGCAGTGCTTAGTAAGAGGAAATCAGTTTTGAAGCTTTTAGTTCATTTTACTTTAATTATTAAATCAATTTTAATATACTTAAGAATAGGGACATTTAATTTGCCTTAGAATTAATTTAAATAATACTCGCCTTAATTTGTACTCGCTTCGGCAGTACATATACTAAAATTGAAAGGATACAGAGAAGATTAGCATGGTCCCTGCGCAAGGATGACACGCAAAATCGTGAAGCGTTCCACATTTTCTTTCCAAAACCAAGCCCTTCGCATGATCACTGGCGGAGTTAAAACTACTCCAGTGCTTGCCATGCAGTTACTTTGCGACCTTCAGCCATTCACTAATATAATTGAGAAGAATGCTGCTATTCTCTTCAATAGACTTATTAGACTGCCAAATAATTCATTCTGGTGGGACTATGATTCCGATGGAGGACGTAATCTTAAGACTCCAAAGGGCTTTATTCAATGTGTTCGTGAGAACATTCAATATCAAGTCATTAATGATGTGCCCTTTGAATTACTGTCTTTTGCTAACCCACTCGACTACGCAATACTCGATATCAGATTGGACCTTGTTCTGAATGTGAGAAAACGTGATCTAAGTCCAACTGCTCTTCACGCTATAGCTTTGGAAACTATCAATATCCGCTTCCCACCGGAGGAGTGGCTTCACATTTACACAGATGGCTCATTCTTGGACTTTGTCCAAGGCGCTGGCATTGGTGTTTTTATTCACCTCTTCTCCTTCTATTTACACGCCGGCCCTTTGACAACTCACTTTGATGGTGAGGTTGAAGCTATACATCTAGCCCTTCAGCAACTTACTGTTCGTCTTTCCCCATTGAAAGAGCTGTAATTCTTTCAGATTCTATTTCTGCCCTTCAGGCTTTGTCCAACTATAATGAGAATAATTGTTTACGTGTGCAGAACTGTAGAGAACTCCTGGGAAAGATAAAAGGAAAGATCGTCTTTCAATGGGTACCATCCCACTGTGGTCTTTGGGAAAATGAGAGGGCAAACTTTTTGGCAAAAAAGGGAACGGGTATCCTTCAGAACTTTCGCAGAGACCTGACACTTCATTCTGCCAAACTGGAAATTACACTGCTGGACAATTGCTAAGGACGGATAACACTATAGTCCATAGCAACCAGAAAATGAAAGGAAGCAAAATGTGGAAAAGTAGAATAAGTGCGGGATATTAGTAAGAAGAAGTATTAGTATGCAAATTTTTTTCCACGTCTGTTCATCACGTGATAGCGTTCATAAGAGCTTTAAAGGTTTTGACGCGTGTGGACAGTTGTTGTTTCAAGTCAAAGTTTTACAGGAAAGATTTAATACACGAACTTAAAATTTTTGGCATGTCTTCCCGACATCACATAGATGATTTTATGCGTGGCCGAATTATTGGAAAGATCGAAGAAGGGCGAAAAATAACAGATGTTGCCAAGGAGTTCGACATCGCTCACAGCGTTGTTTCACGGCTGTGGAAGTCATTTAAAACTACTGGAATGTGCAGTAGACGGCACGGGGGAGGTCGTGTTAGAAGTACGACGCCTGCAGAAGACAGATATATCGTCCTATCAGCAAAAAGGAACAGGCACACCACAGCTCATCAGGTGGCAAATCAGTTTCTTGCTGCCTCAGGAAAGCAGATCTCCCGAAAAACTGTTGCCAGACGTTTGAGGGGAGGAGGACTATACGCACGCAGACCTGTTGTGTGTGTCCCATTGACCAGACAGCACCGTACTGCCCGTTTGCAATGGTGTCGTGAGCATCACAATTGGACTGAACAGGACTGGGCATGTGTACTATTCTCAGAGGAGAGTAGGTTCAGTCTGTCATCGGATTGTAGACGCCAACTGATCTGGTGCGAGAGTGGTACTGCTTATCGTCCAGAAACTATCCAGGAAAAGGTCCGATATCCGACATGCAGTATCATGGTGTGGGCCAGCATCATGATCAATGGCCGCTCGCGCCTACATGTGGTTGCGAATGGGACTATGACGGGCCAACGATACATTGATGAAGTTCTACTTCCTCATGTTCGTCTTTTCCGTGGTGCTGTCGGTGATAAATTTGTTTTTATGGACGACAACGCAACATGTCATCGAACACTCGCTGTTCAGGATTGTCTAGACAGCGAGGGTATTCAACGTCTCGTATGGCCAGCGCGTTCTCCAGATCTAAACCCCATTGAAAATGTGTGGGATGCTTTGGGGAGGCAAGTTGCTGGTCGAAACGATCCTCCGACAAACAAGAACACCCTCATCCGTGCACTCACAGAGGAATGGGATAAATTGCCTCAACAGCTGCTGGATAATGTTGTGAAATGTATGGTACGACGTGTGGAATGTTGCATCACACTCCACGGTGGACATATCCCGTACTGATACCTTTCTTTAAGGTGCCTGCTGACTTTTAGATGCATTGTTCCATTTCTCCGTACGCAGATCAAATGAACATTTTTTTCTTTTAGATGTTTCACAGCTTTTGTACTTTCCAGAACAATAAATATTCTTTATTCTAATGTCTGAACAGTGTGGCAACTATATTTTATCCTACTAGGCCTCATGTCTCGCTTAATGTTATGCTACTTAGCAATTTGTGATCCGTCCTTAGCAATTGTCCAGCACTGTAAAAGGATTTTTAGGGAATCATTTCGCCTTACAGCTTCTCGTGTTGCTCGTGATAAGCCTTGGAGTACACTATGTAAGAAATCCCACGGTATTCCAAGTTCTCCTCGTGCTGCTGCTGTGGCTAAATTTAGACTTTTAACCGGACATGACTGCCTTTGTGCTCATCTGTTTCGTTTTAATTTAGTGACTTCACCTATCTGCGTTTTGTGTGACACTGGACAAGACACGACTGCCGCTCAGTTGGACGAGTGCTCTGCACTGAATGATCTTAACTGCATTGTAAAAAGGTATTGGAGAGCCCGTTTACTAATGATCTGATGGTCAATGGCCTGGCATTTGTAAAATAAAATAAATTTGCCTTAGAATAAGGGTGGCAATTGTTTTGGATCGAGGGCAAAGTTGTGGAAGCACAGGATACCGTATAGCCACACCTTTTTAAAATGATTACATTTATTGGTTAACTTTGCATTTCAGAAAAGGTATAAATTGTATCGTAAAAATCAATAAATACAAGTTGAACAAAACACAACAAGATTATTCAATTTATTTATTGCTCTAATTTCATATCTATAGATTCAATAGAACATTTAATTGTTGAATCATCAGTATATTAAGACAAATGTGTGTGTATCATCTCACACTTTTCTACAATACTTTTAAAACCAGGAGTGAGACTGTTTGTTGAAATTTTTATCACATTTTACAAGTAAAAGTCAGCAAAATTTCACATCTACATTTTATCTTACTAATCTTATCCCAATAGAAAAAAAAACTTCGATCACAAGTATTGTGACGGGGCTTTATCGCGTCTTTCACTAATTCTCTTGTGGAATCTTTAGGGCCAGAATGGCATTTCATTCCAACCTTCTCAAGAAGAAAACGCGATATGCAGATTAGTGAATGATTGTATATATTGAAGCTTTTGCAATCGCGAGGAGGTCGGCTGGACGTCAGAGAGTATTATAGAGAGAAGCCATATAAAAGTCTGTTTGAAGCCAGAAAGTTACATAGTAGCTGGATCAAGTCGAATAATAAAATATATGTAGAAGATTTATATTAAGGTAATAAAGTACAAGAGTATATATAAAGTTCGGTTGTTGATCACTGTGTGATATAGGTAAGCCATTGATTATTAAAGTTTAATTATAGAGCGTACTCTAGTTACTTAAGAAATTGGATAAAGATTTGGAGGATAATTTATCACAAAGATAGTGATTAGGATTTAATGTGCTATTTTCTAAGAATTGTTAATTACGTCATATCACTCCTTATCGTTTACCTCTAAGTAAGGCTTGTGTTATATTACTTATTACATATTGAGATAATAATTTAGCTTTATTATGGAAGGTTCGAGTGGTCAATCTTTTATCCTTAGAAATCTAGGTCGCGTGGATGAAGAGACCCCTACCCCCGGAAAGGGGGGAATCACAGTATATGCTGACCTAAATAGAGATAAAAGTATCCACCTATTTAATTTTTGACTTTCTAAATGGGTCGCTAAGACCACCAAAAATAAATACAAATTAAAAATATTTTAAAACTTTTAAAATATTTTTATTGATTTTAGATTTATTTTTTCACTATTTTAGTTAATTTTTCTTTGCGTAAATTCTGCTATAAAATTGTATCTATACGTTTCCATTCTTTCACTGTCTTTTTTTTTCTTTTTTCAAAATAAAAAATGTTATCAATAAAAAAAAATTTAAAAAATATCGACATCTTAGTTTTTCCTAATGGGACACTTAAACTGCCTTTTCCTATAAAATATTAGACACTACTTTTGAAAAAGACTCTGTTTTTTTCCTCTTCTTTCCTATATCTGAGTCATTAAACTTTAAATCTTCGATCAGAGAAACATGTGAAATAAAGGGCAAAGCAGGAACATCGTCCAACGTTCTTCTCAGTAATTATTTACATTTTTTAGTTCTAATCTTTCTTGCATAGCTAAAGCTTAATTTTGTAACGATTGTAACTTTTTTTATGTATATAAATTATGTTCTAAATAAGCCGATTTCATTTCAAAGTCCATTAATTTTTAATCAACTTTTTCCTATCGAAATGTTTACTAGTGAAGTTATAAATAATATCATAAATTTCGTCCTTTTAGCTATGAATATGTCTTGTGTGTGATGTTTATTGACTTATTTTGAAAGCAATGGCACTATTAAATAACATCAACAAATTATGTTCAGTAGTTTGTAAGGTGTATCCATTTATTTCTAATGCATCTACTGTAAGGGAACATTAAGTTTTAAAGTGATCAAAATGCTATAAATTATTTCATTTTGTACATTTAAATAATACATGTTTTAATATCGGGATCCAATTCAAGACCGAAAAAATTTACAGCATTTTAATACATTAATTACTTTATTTCAAAACTGCATGAAGGCAATTTTCAAATGTGTTTTCAAACTATTGACTCTTTTTAAAATGCATTCCTAAAAAAGAGAAAGAAAAGAAATTATTTCTAGGAGATTAACCGAAACTTTCTTCACAATTAATTTTTAATAAAAATTACTTTATGTATGTGTATTTTTATGAAAAAATGATACAGTAGATATTTCAATGAATACCGTTTGCACTAAAAATTAGTTAAGAGCTAGGAATTTCACGGCATCAAAAAAAATTCAAAAAACATAAGAACTAAGGAAAATGTTTTCTTTACATAATGTACATGTAAGCACAATAATAATTTAATACATAATTTATGTTTAAAATATAATTTACAAAAAATTCAAAATGATAATTAATCATTTAAATGTAAAAACCTAGGGGTATTTTTTTCTCAACTATGTTTAAATATATATATATATATATATATATATATATATATATATATATATATATATATATATATATATATATACACTGGTGTGCAAAATTTAAGGACGAGACGGTTTTTTCAATATAACTTTGTACAAAAGCTTTCCAAATCAACACATTTAATACCGTAAGATCCCCAATACGTAAGGACATGTGTAACATGTAAGCAACACTTACTAAAAGAGAAATCAGAGGGATAAAAGAAGCTTGATTGAAAAAGTAGCACGGAGCGCAATGCGACTGAAGGCTGAAACAACCCTGTGATGGGTGTCCAGCAAGAAACATCCGGTCTGTAGTAAAGGATATGATCTCCCCTGACTGCTAGGCAGGTTTCACAGCGTCTGCCCATGCTGAGAATGAGGGTGTCAATGAGTTGTTGAGGCATTGCTGCCCATTCGTCTTGCAGCGCCAATCGAAGCTCCCGAATCGTTACTGGTGGTAAGGTACGAGCTGCCAAGCGTCTGCCTAGAAAATCCCATACATGCTCGATGAGATTGAGATCCGGAGATCGTGCCGGCCAATCCATAGGTTCAATATCCTCACTCTCTAAGAGCTGTTCTGCAGCTACTGTGCGATGACATGGTGCATTGTCGTCCATGAAAAGGAACTGCAGACCCATAGCGCCTCTAAAAAGACGCACATATGGAAGAAGAACCTCGTTACAATAACGGGTCCCGTTGACCGAACCTGCGTCGAAGATGTGAAGGTCTGTACAACTACCAAGCATGATGCCTCCCCAAACGAGAACACCGCGACCTCCATACCTGTCCCTTTCAATGATGTTCGAGGGATGATTGCGGTTTCCCCGCTCTCTCCAGATGAGTATGCGATGAGAATCCTACTCAAACTGAATCTGCTATCATCTGTAAAGAGTACTCGTCCCCATTCATTGTCTCTCCAAATCCGGTGTTTCCTGCACCACAGAGAACGCCTTCTTTGATGGGCAGGCGTTAAAGGTACACACCGTACAGGGCGTCGTGCAAACAGACCCCCACCGTGCAGTCTTCTGGCCACGGTAAAACGCGATATCGGTCGTCCAGTCGCCTGTGTCGTGTGTCTAGCGATTTCTCCCACTGTCTGCCACCTGTTTCTTCTGGCCTGTAAGACAATGTATCGGTCATCTGCGGGTGTGGTTCCTCGTGGACGACCACTACTGAACCCCCGGATAGCTGTTCCTGTAGTTTGAAATTGTCTCCAAAGTCGTGAAACGATGATGTGAGCAATTCCGAACTCTGCAGCCACACTTGTCACACTGCGGCCTTCCTCCAACTTCCCAATGATTCGACCTCGGGTAAAAGCATCTAGATGTCGTCTAACCGACTGATTATTCTCCATTTCTCGCTGAGGCAGCAACTCGGTGTGATTTTAACTGCTATACGGCGTGCAATCTCTTTGCCAGAAATACTGATCTTACACCGACAACATGCTTTATACTACTCAGACACTCCCCCATTACGTCTACCTGCATATATGCGCATGTGCTACCGTACATCACCTTACTTAATCTCTTGATTTGTCTTTCTGTCCGCTTTGCCTCTTCGTTCAGCTGATATGCTAATTTTTCGACTTCGTCCTTAATTTTTGCACACCAGTGTATATATATATATATATATATATATATATATATATTCACATAAATTAATTAAAGATAACATCCTTTGTGATTTCAAAAACAAGTTTAATATTAAACTATTTTACTAATAATAAAAATTCAGAATTTGATACAATAAAACACACAACTTATTTTTATAAATTAAGTCTAACACAATGAACATAAATATGGTTAGTAAAAATGCATAATATTTATATAATTTAGCATATTTTAGGCTGTACTTCCACTAAAAGAGAACTATATTATACTCATAATGAGTAGGGTTATGCAATAAAATCACATTCTTTCGTGCCTATTTTCAAAGTATCAGCTGTGTCAGATCCATAATGCGCCATCTGTCAAACACACTAGCACACCCGTGTGATATATTACACTACAAGTTTGTTTTTTTTACTGTTATTCCATATTAATCTTCAGGACTCTTTATTGATTGAGTTTAGAGCATACTTCAATTCTCCGGAAAATATTAACGCAGAAGAACACGTTTGGAGAAGTTAAAGAATGTTGCATATATTGATAAATAAAAAGACTTTGGCATCGGTCAAAAGTATTTTTATCGATAGGCAAGTAATAAAAAAGTTAGTCACAAAAGTTTTTCTGTATACTCACTATAAAACGACTCAAAAAAGGATCTTCCTTTTTCAAATTTAGAAGAACTGTGTAGAAAATGTTTGAATAAAATAGTGCAATATATTTCAAATGAGTCTCCTGGATGACTTGCAAGTAAATTTCAATAATACTTCATATGTGCATAATTTTTAATTTCAAATATAACTTTTTTTAAATTAATCTAAATTTATATATTTTCATACATTTGTTTTTGTTGATAATGCGGCAAGCTGATCAACAGTGTCAGAAATCGAGGCGTACGAAACTCATTGCGGCAAAGGACTAGTTTTTGCCCATGTTCTCTAGGATTCAAATTAACCTCTTCTCTAGGATTCGAACCCTATGCTCTGCCATCCGAGTGGATTTCACATATTTATTACTGAACATTACCGTACATCGGATTACTTATTGTATGCTAATATTTATGTGCGTGAATAAATTTCTCATGTTAACATTCATTTGAGATTTCACCATCTGTGCAATATTTCTTTTATTAAAAAGATCGAAAATGCAATAACTAAAATTTCATGCGGAGTTTTATGAACCACTATTTTCACTTTTAAATGCATAATACTGTTGGATAACACACATCGTTCAAATCTGAATTAGCCTACAATTTGAACTCTATTCAATGTAAATTAACCTACAATTTTAACTATTTTCAATGTGAACATTATTATTATTTAATTTCCCCCATTTATTAATATTCCGTATGTAGTCCATTGATATTATACAAACCAAGTAAATTGAAATTTCGTGTTTGAACAATCTGGCCATTCAAACAAAGATGAGTGAGTGATTGTTTATTAATGTCGCCCTCTTAAGCGTGGAATATTGGCAACGGACCTCGTAATACTAGGCCACTCTCGAGTGACGAGGATGAACCGGTTCCCTTTCTCCTAATTTTCATACCATGCCAACGTGAGGACTTTGAGTGCTAAGGCAGATTTACCTTGCATCTGCCCTTATACTTGGCAGATGTTTTGTGGTCCCCCGAGTAGACGGGTGGAGGGTTGTACGACTCGAACCAGTGACCATACAACACCGACCATGAGTTCGTGACCATGACCTCTAGGCCTTAGCGGTAACGAAATAAGGATGAAATCCCGAAATTTAACGTACACAAAAATCGTAGAATATTAAATGTTATTTGGTCAAGGATTTTTAGAAGGCTGTATCAAATTTTTTGAGGTTCATTTTTATGTTGAATGGTCGGGATACTAATTGAAGGGACCTGGGAGTCTACAGCAAGATGTCTCATCTTTCGTTCATCATATATACTCCCCCTAGAGGCCAATATTACTTGCGCATTTGAGTGCACTGTTTGCAATTAATGAAAAAAATTGCTTGAATAAGACTCCTAACTCGAATTTGAGTATTTTTTATCTACCCCCCCTTCCCCAGTTATGTATTTCATTCACGAATAATTGCAAAATGTAGACTAAGAAAATTTACTCCAGTTAAAAAAATTCTCAGAACTATGTTCAACATTATGCATTCAAATGCCTCATGTTGTAAGTTAAATTGCTTGATTTAGACTCCCAAATCGTATTTCAACATCTCTCATTTCGAAAACACTTTGGTACCTTATTTCATTCAATTACGAAATTTAAGAGCTAATTCAGACTAATTTCACATCGAGCAATTGGGCACGATTCGCCGTTTAATAATCTCAGTTTTCACATTATGGGCAGAAATTGCCTTTCGCTGACTGCAATCTAATTTATAGATAGAAAAAAATACCACAAGTGAAATGGCTCTTTTGGGACTTTATCGAACCAAAAGGAAAACATTACTATGCTTTTTTGTGCTTTAAGAGTATTATAACTATTTTTGTTGAATATTTTTTTTCATACTTCAGTCAGGATAAAAACGAAATTTAATCGGTTTACCCAACATCCTTCAAACAGAAATTCGAAGTAATTTAAAAAGAATATTATTAAATCAGATTATTTTCATCGGGTTTTTAATACTTATTTCCTACTTTTATTTCCTTAGATATTTTTTTCAATATTACGAATTCAAATCGACACCGAAAAGCTAAATGTTCATCAGAAAAAGTAATTTTCATCCTTTATTATTTGTTCCAACTTTTTCATCATGGAAAAATAAAAACTATAATTTTTTAATTAATAATTTTATGATTGCACGGTATTTATCCAAATAATTTTAGACAATCAAATCTTACACAAATGCAATTTATATATTTGTGTAAGGATATAATTAACTTATATTTCTAAAACAGAATTCCCTATATACCAATTAACTTGTATTTTCCAAACATATTCGAGTCTTAAACAGCTAATCCTTTCTCAAAAAAGATATTATACGCATAACAATTCCAATCCCAGCTCTTTAAATTTTATGGTCTTAGTATACACTCTTCCGTGCTTCACTTTCCGATCTAAAACATAAACTAAAAAGTGTTATTTAGCAGTTCTGAAAAAAAGTATTCAGTCCAATTAACATTTTAGGGTTCGTTTGTCTTAGCGAAGTCGATTGCTCGCAAAATAAAACTGTATCTTACATAAGTTCTTGATGCTGACTTGAAGCATCATATATATGTATGTAGTTTTGACAATGAAATAAGTGGACTAGCTTTATTGAAAACAATACACAAACATCTTTTAGTTCCTTTCAACATACGTCTCTTCCCTACCAATACATGGCTTCACGGGAGTTTTCAACCGTCGGAAATAGTGCTGCAGTTCATTAGGTGTCACCATCTTTCGTAAATCTCCCGTTTTTATCTGCATCTTTTCTACATACTGAAAATGGTATCATACCAATGCATTTTTCCCTTTAAGAAACAGGTAGAAGTCGTATGGTGTGAGATCTGGGGAGTACGGTGGATGCTCGAGCACAGCAATGTGCTTGACTACCAAGAACTGTAATACTGTGAGCGTAATGTGAACAGGGACATTGTCTTGTCCCTATGCAGATCTGACCTTTTCTTCCTTACTCTTTCTCTAAGCTTTCTGAATACCTTAATGTAGTACAGTTTTTTTACCTTTTGGCCTCGTGGTATGCATTCGATCTTGATAACGCCATAAATATCGAATAAAAATTATAAGCATGACGGGTTCTTGATGCCACAGGATGACCAGAACGTGCATGATCTTCAACAACTTCCCAATCTTCCGAAAATTGCTCGCACCATTCAAAACTTTGACTACATGACGTGTAAATATATTCAAACACCTTTTTATAACAATTTAAGACATTCAGTTGCAGTTTTTTTTTAATATCACGAGAAATTACTAATTTATGCGCCACTCAATTTTTAAGTTTATCATTATCGTGGCAGACACAACGCCTTACTCAAAGATGAAAAACAAACTGAACTAGATAGAGAGTTGGAATAACGTGCCACCAGCACAAGAAGTATCATGATCAACTATGTACCATTCTGACTTCTTCACAATAATCCTAACTTATAGGGCATACGCAGTCCGGGAATTTACTTGTCACACCTTGTATGTGTATACATGTACCCTACTTGTGAAATGCAAAAGTTATGTGAATACTAAAGATTAACAGTAGTAATTGAGATTTTGGATACAATACTGGGATGAATGCTGTAATTTTATAAGCATTGGAGACTTAAGACCAAATAAGAGAAAAGTAGAGTGCTAAACCATTTTTTGGAAAGCCCTTCTTTCTAATTTTTATACAAAGCAAAATCCTATGGAATATAATGGAAGGACTCCATAAGAGGAAATTTGTTGTTCAAGAAGTGTGAATTACAGAGTACCCTCCCTAGTAACATCATGAAGTAATCAGAAGAGTAGTCAGGTTTCTTAAACAAATTTAAGGAGAATTTGGGTTGGCGTTTGTTGCAGATGTAATATATATATATATATATATATATATATATATATATATATATATATATATATATATATATATATATATTAAAAATAATACCGAGAACAATAATCTCCGCTCCAAATACTAATTTTAATCAAACAATGAAGAAAGCTGTAGATTTTCTGTGATTGTTCCTTTTTAATAATTTTATCATCATGTTTCATTACAGCACATAAGCCATCATTAAATGCTTGTAGTGGACAAAGAACTGGATTTCATCTCCCAAATGCTTGTGAATACTTTTTTTAAATCTTTGTTTGCAACATAAGAAATCCAATGGTTAAGTGTACTTCCCACATAAGAAAATATGTTTCAAAAGGGTTCGTCTGTCAAGTATCTCTAAATATTTCAAATACGTTGTGTGTGCATAATTTTTTTCGGATTAAGCCTATTTCATTGTTTAACGCATATCAATGTAACTACACGTTAAGCATTAAATTGGATTAATTTTATCTTGAAACAAAATTAAATTGAAAATTTTGAAATAGAACAAGCATACCTCCTTTGACCAACATCATATACATATAACACTAATTTCAGAATTATATGAATAACATGATTTTTTACGAAATTACTTCTTATTTCTTTATAGTAGAGGGGGAGTAAGATTTATATTAACATCGTACTACATAAAGAAACAAGAGCGCTATTGATGTCGGACGCAGTAATTTTGAATCTCATTCAAATTATGAGGATGATTGAAATGCTCTCCCAACTACAACACCAATAGAAGGACATTGAACCTCGAAACGTGCACTGACTCCTTCTACACGTAGAGCCTTCAGTGACACCAGGATCTGAATCCGTGACTCTCTCTGGCATAAGTCCATGACCATAACAACTATAGGCTACCACTGTCACTCTTTAAACAGGAATTTTTGAAGAAGGAATATATTTTTGATAACCCAGTGTGTGTGTGTGTGGTATTTTCATTTGTTCCTTATGAAGCTTATTGTGTCGTTCTTTTAACTCAATTAAAAAAATCTGAGGGTTTAAAACTTCCACAATCATGATACTGATTATGAACTAAGCAGTTTTTTTTATTTGCTTAAGAAACTATTTTACTCAGTCCCAGTTAGAAAGATTTTACGCCCTAGATTTATGTGTCATTAGAACAAAAAACCAAATAGAAGGGGGAAACAATGAAATTTACAAGAAAATTAAACCAATGACAAATGTCTGTTAAAAGTTATTTCTTTTTTATCATTAATAAATTTCTCAATCCTAAATCAGCATATTCAGAGGTAAATCCTCATAAGCTACTACAAAAGTAGGACGAATTATATTTATTGTTCACAATAAAATCTTACACCCACAACCTGTCTCGACCTTCCCTTTTTTTTTAATGCTTTCGAAACAAATATTTTATGCCGAGCTAAAATATGCAATTGACACCAATTCTCGCCATATTTGCATAAACCTTATCAGTAAATGAGCGTGAATATCTTGATAAAAGTAGATTTATACAGAAAAGAGAAACATGTGCTATATACCGTAGAAAATAATATAAAATACATTAGCTGACCAACTTATGTTAATATAAGTAAGTGTGTTTTCCAACACTTTTATTCCTTTAAATAAATAATTTGATTAGAAACAATAATTTCAATAATGTTGAAGTGGTTACAGAAAGAAATTCTATTTTTTTTCTAATTATAAGTAAATAGTTTAGTTTGAATACGCATTTTTTTTCAAATCATATACATATTTTTAGCATAAACATATACATATTTTTAGCATAAACATATACATATTTTTAGCATAAACATATACATATTTTTAGCATAAACATATACATATTTTTAGCATAAACATATACATATTTTAACATAAACATATTAATGTTAATGCATTTTCATATTGTCAGTATATTTATGAAAAGTAATATCATCCCATTTTGTTAATTGATTAAAGTTAGATTCAACACAACTCAGAAGAAATGTTTTTTCCTTATCTGAAAAAGAATTGGACCATCAACATTTGATTTCTTGAAAATTCGTTTAAAAGAATCAAAACAATTTAGAATGCTCACACATGAGCTAATTTACCATGATTATTCCAAAGTTATCAATTAATTGAATAATTCCTACTAATATGTTTGATAATATAAAATATTTTTCCGAAATGCGCATTTTTAACATATGATATAATTAAAAACACTTTGCACTTTAAACAACTTAAATTCACAATTTATTTGAAAGCTGTAATCGACTAGTTATTAATTAAAAAATTTCAATAAATCTCAACCTTTATTATTTAGAGAGTTACAATTTTCTTAATAATCTTAACAAATGTTTACTTTTTCTTTGTTTATTTCAATGTTTCCACTGAAATATAAAACTCTGGGCTTTTTTTATTTAAAATCAATAAAAACATAAAGAAAATTAAGCTGTACGATTCATGTT
This sequence comes from Trichonephila clavipes, assembly GCA_019973935.1. Classification (NCBI taxonomy): domain Eukaryota; kingdom Metazoa; phylum Arthropoda; class Arachnida; order Araneae; family Nephilidae; genus Trichonephila; species Trichonephila clavipes. The sequence goes on along the minus strand of BMAU01010763.1, from coordinate 104,760 downwards.
CGATTTTTAATCATTTTTTTTAATTTAGAGACTTCATACAATTCAAATGATTCAGAGTTAAACGATTTTCTCTCTCTCTTTCACTACGTGTGTCTACGAAGATACGAATAGAAGAAAGAAAACTGTAGATAAAGTAAGGGTACTTTAGAGAAATCGGTAAAGAGACCGGAGATTGGCAAAAGCTTATGATGGAAAATTGCTCTCTGTGTCCATCCATCATTCTTACCGCAGAAGAAAAACTCATCAGAAAGTCTTTCCTTCACTCCTGCATAAGGAATCTCATTGAATTTTTCTTGCTGCCAGACATTTATCAGCGTCACTTATGAAACGGTGTACCTTGAATTGACCGAGTGACTGATACTCAGCACACTTTATCTTTTCCTTGATACTTCAGATAAATCATAGTTTAATAACAAAAAGATGTCAGAGATTCTCCGCTTCAGTGGATATGTAACGGTTCACGCCACGGATCATGATACTATTTTATAAACAGAACGTTCGTGTATAGAGCAATATCTCGCTGTTTTAATAATAAATTAAATTATTCTGAAAAACAAAGCGTATTATAAGAATTATTTATCAAGTACTTTCGAACTATTTATTACATTCTCTATGAAGAGCAAATAGAAAAGGTGCTTAGGAAATATGCACAACCAATAAATATCTTGCACATTTTGCTTAGGGAACAATCAAACACCCTAAGAGATTCGGAAATACACAAAATAAACAAACTGTTATCGTAATTTTTGATGTGAATTTCCTCCGTGTAGTGGGTACTGATACTCATTAAATCTCTCTTGGCTCAAAATGCTCCCTTTGACGAGGTGTGACAGTTTGAAGAAGGTGGAATCGGCTCAGGTATCGTCCTTGTCACTTGACCGAGGTTCAAAATTATGAAGTCCATAGCCAAGAAATGTTTTTTGCTTTATAATTTCATACAATGCAGGGGGGATAGTCTGATTTTAATTTTTTTATTTACATTATACTTTGAAGCAAAATGAGGATTATTGGAGACGGACCTGGTAATTTTGAGCCAGTGACGAGAACGACACCTGAGCCATTTCTACCCTCTCCAAACTACCACACCATATCAAAAGGAGGATTTTTTGCCTCAACAAATTGAACGTACATCAACAAGAGGGGTCTTCAGTGGCATTAAGTTTCGAACTCGCGACCCGAAGAGGCCACAACGTGCCCCGGACCACTGAGCAAGAGAAAGATGGAAAGAAATGTATATTTATATATATATATTTACGAAGATGGCACAACTGTAAAAAATTTATAGTTCTCATCACAGCAAAGACGGATTAACGCATTCAATAAATTGCTTAGAGAGATGGGTGCGTGTGTAATTTTATGAATCATTTACTATGATTTCATTTCCCATGTAGAAAAAATTATTTAAAAAAAAATGTTACCGTAACAGTTAAGCAGTATATATTCACATAATCATTTAGAGAAGAAATGGAAAACATTTTTATATACAGAAGCATTATTTTTTTAAGAAAAGAAAAACTTTCGGCATCAGTTTTAGTCTTAGAAATAACTAATTAAAAATATTCAAAAGACATATAAAGAATGATCCTATTTTTTTCAAAACTTTTTTTTACAAAAATTTGAGTACAATTTTACTTTTTGTTCAGTATTTTAGAATTACTTATCTAAAAAACATAAAAACTTTAGTATTTTTTTTTAAAAAAATAAAGGTAATGCTGGAAATTTTATAAGTTTTGGAAGAAAAAGACCGTTATTTTTTTTGTATTAACCTTTTTACTTTATTTATCAAATTTTAAACAAATAAAAATAATAATGTGCTTATATATTTTTGTTTCTATCCGATTGAAAACATCTAGTATAAAGTTTATTTACATACATTTAACTTTCAAAAGTTAATATGCATTTTTACAAAACCTTTGGACAGTTGAAATAATTAAGCGGAATCCACTTTTCTCCCTTTTTAAGACGAGAAATTTGTGAATAATTTGCGTTATACATGCTTTTTTTTTATATCAAAAACATAATTTCCATAGAACTCTCAAAAGTACCATAATAATTGTTTTTATTTAAAACTCTTTATAGCTTTATTAAAGTAAGTCACGTCTTAACATCTATTATGCTATAGTACGTTATGTACTAACTTTTCAAAAGCTCTACATTTTATGCAAATTTAAATTTTACTAGATTTAGAGAGGCTCTCACTAACTCAATTTTCAGAATTTAATTTAAAACCCTACTCAGGCTTAACTCTAGAATACGTGATTATCTTATAAGATTTAGATATTCTGAAAGGTACTTGTATTCAGAGTATTAAAAGAACAAGCTTAAGAGCTTCAAAGAAGAAATATAATTTTACGCATCCTTATGTATTGTTAATATTTATTTGAATTATTTCGAAACATAGAGGGCAATACATTTGTTACAGTTGAACTTTTAATAAAGTGTTCAACTACGTTCGGAACCGTGATTTTTCAAATGCATAAATACAAACGAATATATTTTTAATATTCAGGGTCACTTAGATTGGAACACATGTATGAAACTGTTTCAAGAATATTATTATAATTAAAACTGATTTAATAACAATATTTCGGGAAAAAAATGTGAATATAGAATTATTTATTTTCAAAATATTCTTCTTTTATGGAAAATGCTTTTGTAATATTAATATTTTGCCTATATATAGCTCAGACCTCTATACAGATCCTGAACTAGGATTTTTCAACTATATAATTTAGAAGTGAATTAATCCATATTTTAATACATCAGACAGAAGAAATTTTAACAGAAAAACACTGGCAATTATTTCAATTGGTAGTTAATCTGATAGTGTGAATTTTTCAAAAGGCCCTCTGAAGAAGTCGTAGGTATATGTAAGCAAAATATTATTATTATAGAAACATTTTTCATAAAAGGAGAATGTTTTGAAAAAGGAAATTCCATGTTCATTTTTTTCCAAAATATTGCATTGAAATATTTTTTACTGTAATAATATTCTTAAAACAATTTCATAAGTGTATTCTAATCTATGTGACATTAAGTATAAAAAAAATTGTTTGTACGGTGATGCAAAATCATGGTTCCGAACGTAGTCGGCTACCTTAAAGCATGAAAAATCATATATAACTCTTAATTAATTTTTCTACAACATATTACTTTAATTTTGGTGCTACTATCTGGTATTAAGGAAATCATTTCACTTTTAGCAAAAATTATTAACTTCTTAAAAGATTAGAGAGATTAAAGTTCTTAAATATACAAAGTTACTAGCGATTAAACTTTATTCATCGACACCAATTAATTTCGGAGCTCAGATGGCTATTAATTTTCCCTAAATGAGTCATTAAAGTCATTTTTGGAACCATTAACTGAGATAACAAAGTAAATACCATCCTTTCCGTCTTTTTTTGAACATTGCAGATTTTTTTTCTTTGATTTAAATCCTATTTTAATATGTGCAGCATTTACTTAAATATTACTTTTACAATTAAATTCCAATTAATTTTTTCTTATCGCGTGCTTCTTTAAGGTCATAATCCTTTTGGGAATATGACTAATGGGAATATGATAAACTTTATGTGTATTTAAAAGGATCATTTTTAAAGCGGTAATTAAAATAAAGGTAAGCAGCATTTCAGAGATTAAAGTATAGATGCTTTTGGAGAACGATGGCTTAGTAAGAATTTCTTTATGGTGCCCAACTACGTTCGGGACAGTTATTTTGGATAAGAGGATAAATTAATAATTGTTAATGACATTTAGTGTGACTTGAATTAGAATATACGTATAAAAAAGTTGCTTTAAAAAATATTATCACATTATAATAAATAATTTAATTGCAATATTTTGGCAAAAAAATGATGAGAAAATTATATATTTTCAAAAAATTCTCCTTTAATGGAAAATTTTATAATAATAATGTTTTGCCATATATATATCTTGGTCTTCTATACAGAACATGAATTAGAATTTTTTGGAAAATTAACATTATTCTCAGAGTTACTATCCATTGAAAAAATAACCGGTGTTTTTTGTTAAAATTACTCTACTTTGATATATATATATATTTTAAAATACTTATAAATCCATTTATAATTTATGTATTTCAAAAATCGTAGTTATTATTACACAGGTATTTCCATAAAAAGGAGAATATTCTGAAAATATGTAAGTTTTTCATTTTATGCCAAAGTACTACATTTAAGAAGTTTTTAAGTTTTTATTGTGTTAATATTCCTAAAACAGAATTTAATGTGCATCTAACATGTATTCAAAAGTAGAAGACAATTTAATTTTTTAGTTTTATACGCTTTTTCAAAACTACGTTTCGAACATAGTCTCCGAAACCATTATAGAGATTAATTCCGCTAACAGATTTAATGGTTCCTTAATAAAAATTCATAAATTTGCAGTATTTCACAGGATTCTTTAATCATTATTATACATTCAAAATTCATTTGTAAATTATTTTTGGAGAAATTTTAGTTCTAATTACTCATAATCCTAATTTTAAATTAAATTCTCTAAAAACAACAATGTAAAATATCTTTCCAAAAAAAAGATATTTGTAATTGTATCGAAAAAATTATGAAAAATTTAAGATAATTTTAGCACATGAGTTTTTCATTGCCTGTTTTTTAGGAAAATATATCTTCAATACTCTGTCTTACCACATGTACACCATAATTTTTTCTATGACAAATTGCCATCTTTGAAATATAAGCAGATCATGTTGCCTATTCTTTATCTAGTTTCGCTTAAGGTATCCGACTACGTTCGGAACCGTGATTCTGCAAAAGCGTATAAATGGATAATATTTATGATATTTAGTGTCACTTAGATTACAAAAAGTATGTAAAATTGATTTAAGAATAGTATTACAATAAAAAAATTATTTAAGTACAGTATTTTGGCAAAAAATGAACATATAGGGTGGTTTTTTAGAGGTATAGAACTTTAAATTACAATAAAACAACGATGTATTATTCGATTGACATGAATTTTTTTTTATTCGAAAGATAATCTTGTGGCATTACATTTTAAATAAGATCAAGCAAGGCGTAGATTCGTCGAATGGGCCCAAAACGAGATTGCCGTTGTTCCCAATTTTCATAAGCGAATTTTGTTTAGCGATGAAGCGCACTTCTGGTTGAATGGCTATGTCAACAAACAAAACTGCCGCATTTATAGTGAAGCTAATCCACAAGTGTATGTCGAAACACCGTTACATCCAGAAAAACTGACTGTTTGGTGCGCTTTATAAGCTGGTGGAATCATTGGTCCGTACTTCTTCAAAAACGATGAAGGCCACAACGTTGCAGTCAATGGTGATCGGTATAGAGCCATTATTACTAACTTTTTCATTCCTGATTTGAACATTCATGATGTCCAGGAGCTGTGGTTCCAACAAGACGGCGCAACATGTCACACAGATCGTGCCACAATCGATTTATTGAAAGACACATTTGGTGACCGCCTAATTTCACGTTTTTCACCTGTGAATTGGCGTCCTAGATCTTGTGATTTAACACCACTAGACTATTTTTTGTGGGGTTATGTAAAGTCATTGGTCTATGCGGATAAGCCACAAACGCTTGATCATTTGGAAGACAACATTCGCCGTGTTATCGCCGATATACGGCCACAAATGTTGGAAAAAGTCATTGAAAATTGGACTACATCCGAGCCAGCCGTGGCACTCATATGCCAGTAATCATATTTATAAGGTAATGCCACAAGATTATCTTTCGAATAAAAAAATTCATGTCAATCGAATAATACATCGTTGTTTTATTGCAATTTAAAGTTCTATACCTCTAAAAAAACACCCTTTAGAATGACCAATTTTCAAAATATCCTCCTTTTGTGAAAAATGCTTCTATGATAATAATATTTTGCCTGCATATAGCTCAGACCTTTGTACAGAGGCTCAACTAGAATTTTTGAAATATATAACGTAGAAGTGATTTTATCCATGTTTTACGACAGCAGAGGGGAGATATTTTAAGAAAAAAACGCCGATAATTATTTCAATTGGTTGTAACTCTAAAAGTAATGTGAATTTTTAAAAAAAATTCTAGTTGAGCTTCTGCACAGAGGTCAGAGCTATATACAGAAAAAATATTATTATAAAAGAAGCATTTTTCACAAAATGAGAACATTTTGAAAAAAAGAATATTCTAAGTTAATTTTTTGCCGAAATATTGTATTTAAATATTTTTTTTCAAAATTTCTCCTTAAAACAATTTTATGCATGTAATCTAATCTAATTGACACTAAATATCATAACAATTACCCATTTATGAGCTTTTTTAAAATCACGGTTCCAAACGTTGTTGAATACCTTATAATTTATCTTCTTCCCTCAGCATGGGTTATTTCGAATTCTGTTTAAACTAATCGTAATCTACTAGTCTACTAAGTGCATTATTACGGCTGTAAAGTCAATGTATTTCATTTTATTTTACAAATGCCAGGCCATTGACCATCAGGTCATTAGGCAACGGGCTCTCCAATACCTTTTTACAATGCAGTTAAGATCATTCAGTGCAGGGCACTCGTCCAAATGAGCTGCAGTCATGTCTTGTCTAGTGTCACACAAAACGCAGATAGGTGAAGTCACTAAATTAAAACGAAACAGATGAGCACAAAGGCGTCATGTCCGGATAAAAGTCTAAATTTAGCCACAGCAGCAGCACGAGGAGAACTTGGAATACCGTGGGATTTCTTACATAGTGTACTCCAAGGCTTATCACGAGCAACACGAGAAGATGTAAGTCGAAATGATTCCCTAAAAATCCTTTTAATTTCCAGTTTGGCAGAATGAAGTGTCAGGTCTCTGCGAAAGTTCTGAAGGATACCCGTTCCCTTTTTTGCCAAAAAGTCTGCTCTCTCATTTCCCCAAAGACCACAGTGGGATGGTACCCATTGAAAGACGATCTTTCCTTTTATCTTTCCCAGGAGTTCTCGACAGTTCTGCACACGTAAACAATTATTCTCATTATAGTTGGAGAAAGCCTGAAGGGCAGAAGTAGAATCTGAAAGAATTACAGCTCTTTCAATGGGGGGAAGACGAACAGCAAGTTGCTGAAGGGCTAGATGTATAGCTTCAACCTCACCATCAAAGTGAGTTGTCAAAGGGCCGGCGAGTAAATAGAAGGAGAAGAGGTGACTAAAAACACCAATGCCAGCGCCTTGGACAAAGTCCAAGAGTGAGCCATCTGTGTAAATGTGAAGCCACTCCTCCGGTGGGAAGCGGGTATTGATAGTTTCCAAAGCTATAGCGTGAAGAGCAGTTGGACTTAGATCACGTTTTCTCACATTCAGAACAAGGTCCAATCTGATGTCGAGTATTGCGTAGTCGAGTGGGTTAGCAAAAGACAGTAATTCAAAGGGCACATCATTAATAACTTTATATTGAATGTTCTCACGAACACATTGAATAAAGCCCTTTGGAGTCTTAAGATTACGTCCTCCATCGGAATCATAGTCCCGCCAGATTGAATTATTTGGGAGTCTAATAAGTCTATTGAAGAGAATAGCAGCATTCTTCTCAATTATATTAGTGAATGGCTGAAGGTCGCAAAGTAACTGCTTGGCAAGTACTGGAGTAGTTTTAACTCCGCCAGTGATCATGCAAAGGGTGTAACGTAGCAGGCCTCCTCGTGGTGCACCCTGATTAAAGCTAAATCTGCTACAGCGATTGCCGCTCTCCTCTCGTTTTGTGATGCATTCGAGTTCTGGTGTAAAGTCAATATTAGAATGATTTAAGTGACAAATAATAGACAGTAATTTAAGAAAAAAAAATTCTAATTCTCATTTTTTTTTATTATTATACTGTAATTTAATTAAAGCTTTCTTAGTCGTTAATGGTATAGTCTTGTATTTAACATAAGAGCTATTTTCTTTGAAAGTGGTATAAGTCCATTTTTTCCAAAATTTAGTTAATAATAACATTGAATACAATCTGTAACAAACTTTATTTATGAACAGTTCCTCAAAAAATTCTTTAAAATTTTCATCATTTTGTCAATGTAATGTTTCGTAGTTAATGGAATTACAAAAATAATTATTTCAAAGTGGTAAATATCTCTATATAAAATATAATGGACTTAAACCATTTTCATAGAAAACGACTCATATATGTTTAGAATACTTTATATATATATATATATATATACAGGGTGTTTCAGTTCCACATTTCAGAACTTCTAAGAGGGGTAGGGTACATCCTGACAACTCGAAATCATATAGCAATGTGGGGTCGGAAATGCTTTCCTGAAGCGGTGTTGTACACAGAAGCACCATAAAGAAAAGAGACCGTAAGTGAGAAATCATTTTAATAATACAGGAAAAGAAGCAAAAGGTACATGGATTAAAGTAAGTGTTCGAAGTTTCTTCCACGGGCTACAATGCACGCCTCACATCTCCGACGCATGGACATCCGAACATTCTGGAATACTCCTGGCGAATATCGAATTTCTCCGGCAGCTACTGCGATTCTTGCAACCAGCTCCTCAGCATTGTCAACAAGGGTGTCATAAACTAGCGATTTCATATGACCCCAGAAATAAAAATCAAGACATGATAGGTCGGGTGACCGAGCAGGCCAACGCACGGGACCACCACGTCCGATCCACTGTTGACCAAATGTGACATCCAGGTAGTTACGAACGTCTCCGCTAAAATGGGCAGGGGCTCCATCGTGTTGGAACCACATTGTCTGTTGCGTCGATGCAGAAATCTGTTCATCTCTCAAAAGTTGTGGCAATACTTGCTGCAGAAAGAGCAAGTAGTTAAGTCCGGTTAGACGACACGGGAACAGGTAAGGTCCGATCAGGTGATCTCCCATAATACCGGCCCATACATTGACCGAAAATCGAATCTGTGCTGCACGAAGTCGTATTGCAAGCGGATTCTCCACCGCCCAAATATGGTCGTTATGCGTGTTGAAAATTCCTTCCCTTGTGAAGGATGCCTCATCGGAAAACAACACTTCATCAGGAAAAAGGGCATTCGTAGCACATTTTCTAAGGTACCACTGTGCGAAAGCAACACGAGGTGCATAATCTTCCGGTTGCTGTGTCTGGACACGCTACACGTGAAACGGATGCATGTCTTGTTCTCGGAGAATCCTCCAGACGCTGCAATGGGAAACCCCGACTGAGTTTGCTACACTTCGTGTACTCGTTCTTGATTCCTCTCTACATGCTGAAGCACATTCTGTTCGACGGCTGGAGTCCGTGCTGTTCTTACTCTGACCATGTCAGCTCTTTCAAATGAACCTGTCTCAGCTAACCTTTGGTGCAGTCTTGCAAAGAAATTATGACTGGGAATACGCCTCATCGGATATCGTTCCGCGTACAAACGCTGTGCGGCTGGCCCACTACAATTTGCAGCCCCGTACGCCAAATGCATATCGGCTAACTCTGCGTTCGTGTCCATCCTACTAACTTGGCGTTCTTGTGCGAAATGAAGATTCCCTGCACGAAAGCTTGGAATTTTCGCACAACGCCATCTACCGCGTCAGGAAAGCATTTCCGACCCCACAATGCTATATGATTTCGAGTTGTCAGGATGTACCCTACCCCTCTTAGAAGTTCTGAAATGTGGAACTGAAACACCCTGTATATATATATACATGATAGGATTTATAAATGTAATACTTTTCAGGCTTTGATTCCTTTAGTAATCGGTAAACGGTTTTTGGGTCACAACAAATTTTCAAGGATTAATTTTAATTATTAATTGAGTCTTGAGGCTACTAAATAACAAGTAGAGTTGTATTAGAGAACAATCATTGGATCTTGCTGGGTGCGAATTTCTCTCGAGGACGGAAAGGGGGAGTTTTGATTGAAAGTTAAGTGCCGTCAAACAAGTCCTCCTCCTTTGATGGTGGCTCACAATCATTGCCGTTAGCCCTCGTGTAGCTTCAAAACGAAACATTCATAACCCCTCAAGCATTTCACCTTATGCCGATGAGTGAGTGAGAGTTATAGAATAAGTAATATAAAAAAAATTAAGTCAAATTCCTACTTAGATCAACTAAGAAAAATTTAATTTTAGCTACTTTTTTTTAAATAGTTACAATTAATATAAAATGTATATACATATATGACAGAATCACAACATTAAGTTGTAATTTATTTTTATTAATTATCATTAAAATATCGAATTGTCATCCACAACAATCGTGTAAGCAAAATTTCAGTTCAACTGAATGCCTTAAAACGTGAGAAAAAAACCTTTTCAAATTTTGACACAAGTTGTCAAAAGGGTCGCTAAATCGCCAAAAAAGATGCCAACGTGGCTGCATTTGTAATTATTTAAATAAATAGCTTTAATCGATTAATTTTTATTAATTATAATTAAATTACTGTATTGTCATCCGAAATAATCATGTATATAAAATTTCAGCTCAATTGAACGCTTTAAAATGTATTTCATTAACGATTGAAAATTTCCACGAAGATAAATAAAAAATACATAGAGTGGGACCTAATAGTAGGAATTGAAGAATTATAGTTGCAATATAAGGCAACCCTAGGGCTATATATTAGTGACGGACCTCGTAATTTTGAATCTCGGTCGAGTAACGAGGACGACATCTGAACGGCACACCCGTCTTCTAACTACAACACCACACCTCGGGAGCCTTGACACATTTAACGTGCATCAGTCTCTTTTACACGGTGATTTTTCAGTGACACCAGGACTCTAACTCGCAACACTTTGGTGATGAGTTCGCGACCATAACCCCTAGGCTATCACAGTCACCATCTTATATCAAAGAACAAAGCCAAAATGATTTGAATTTCCAGACGGGAAGGTATTAATAATATTTTATACATTTATAATACATATGCGCTTCTTTGTTGTACTATTTTCTTTAATTTGAGAAAGCGATTCATGTGATTTTTTAAAATTCCCACTATTACCTTACACTCTCTATATATTTATTTATTTATCTTCGTGGAATTTTCAATCGTTAATAAAATACATTTTAAAGCACTCAACTGAGCTGAAATTTTATATAGATGATTATTTTGGATGACAATACAGTAATTTAATTACAATTAATAAAAATTAATTGATTCAAACTAATTATTTGAAGAATTACAAATACAGCCATGTTGGTATCATTTTTGGCGACTTTGCGACCCTTTTGGTAACTTGTGTCAAAACTTGAAAAGGTTTTTTTCTCACGCTTTAAAGCATTCAGTTGAACTGAAATTTTATATACACGATTGTTTTCGATGACAATACGATACTTTAATGATAATTAATAACAATTAATTACCACTTAATATGGTGGTTCTGTCATATGTATGTACATATTTATGTTAATTGTAACTATTTAATAAAAAGTAGCTAAAATAAAATTTTTCATTTTTGATCTAAGTAGGAATTGACATGAATATTTTTTTTCATATTACTTGTTGAGTTTAAGTATAAAGATAATCTTTGGCATAAAGTGTTAAAAAAGAAATGTGAGACACACACTACATATATAGAAAAAAATGTAGTTTTATGTAAATAGTAAGAATTCTCTTAGCAATAATGTTAAGATATTTTTCTGCCTGTGAATGCGAGTTCCTAATTAATTTCTTATGGATAATGAAGATAATTCTCACTAGTCAGATAAACTGAACAAAGCGAATTCATCCTTTTCTTTTGGTATTTGAAAGAATTTCCTGTTTGTATTTGCTTATGAAAGGAATATGCAATATAATTCAATCGTACTTGCTAATGGTGAAATAATTGACACGGCTATTCAGATATCCTATTTCACTTTTTCTCGTTAAAATTTCTTTTAATTTTAAATACTTTTATTTTCTTAAAAGAGGGTCCGAAAGAAAAAAATGTCTTCTTCCTGCCATTAAGTGTATATACATGCAATGAATTTTGATATGGAGATTTCTTAATAATTTCAATTTATTCGAAAATATGTGGAGTGTTTAAAAGTCTTGAGTACTAATTTTGCTTTATACCTTTTTCTAATTCTAAGAAGCTCTTGGGTGAGTTACTGATAATTTGCGGTATTTAAGATTTATTATATACTCAGCTATTTAAACGTTTTAATATAAATGAGAACTGATATTTTTAAGATCTGACTATGGTAAGTATAAGAGGTTTTGATACTTAACTTTTAAATTTGAGACATCTTAGTATTTATGGATATATCTATTTTAAAAATAGGTACATTTTTGTAGACATTTGGTAATTAAGTTTTGCTATGCAATACGTTGTTTTAAAATTTTAGTATTTTCTGTGTCAATATTTTTCTAACTACGGTGGCGAATACCATATAGTTTGAAATCTTAATTTTTGAATGTTTGAGAATTTATGTAAATTTGAATATCTTTATATTATCCTATCAAATTGCAAGGGAGAAGGTTAGTGCCATCCAAGTAGTTTAACACTACTTATCGATTCTAAGTCAGAGATTACGCTTGGTTAATTTATAATCGTTTTTAATTTAGTTTTAAATCTCAATTATTTTTATTTTTATGTTTGCCATTGAGATTTCGAATTCGGATTCCTATGATGAGACTATATTGGTTTCTTTTGAATTCCACGCATCAATATGCCATCTACTTTTATATATGTGTGTATATATTAATATATTGGAGTTCTATACTAAATTGGATTTCTACTAATTATTCAAAACGAAATAATATATTTAAGTAACTTTTATGAAGATTTTAATTTATTATCTATTATTCATAGAAATTAAAATTTGAGCAAACGAACAACGCTTATATATGTTTAAATTTAAAATGCGTTCGATCTAATAAAATGTTTCAAGAAATGGAAAGGACATTTAATTAATTAAATGGTATTAAGCACATGTAATGGTTGAAGCAATGGATAATTAAATTTTAGCGCTTTTAATCGTGATCGATATCCAAGAGATATAATATAAAATGAATAATATAAGCATTAATTAATATTGTGAAAAATTACAATAATTATGTGATAAAAAATTTCTCCAACAAAGAAAAATTATTATAAAGCTTGGTGGCTATTTGGGACTTGGGGAGGGTTGGGCTAACGTTCTTTTTTATATTTTTGAGGTCGATCGATAAATGCTTTCATTAGAAATTCTAACTGTCTGTAGATGAGCAAAGAAAAAAACTAGAAGGGGCATTCTTTTTCTATCAACAGAATGCAAGTAGTTAAACTTTTTTTGTACATATATACTCTGCTTCCTTAAATTGATTTCGGGAGCATCAGCATTCTGCTGAAAAACATTTAAAGAGTTTCTCTAATGAGGCATTACTATTAATTCAAATATTAAAAAACTTTTTGGACACAAAAAAACCTTTCTTCAGGAAACAAATTCGATAAAAACAAACTTTGACACGTACATTATCTAAGAGTGTTTGAAATAACAATAACAAACAACAATCTTTTCGATTCCTGGAGGCAAGAACAAAAGATTCAGGGGAGACTAAAAAAGGCAAAAAAATCCATACCTTGAATTTGATGAAGGTAAAAAAAAGGAATGCCGCATAAAGAGTACAAAGAAATTTCCGGATTGAATTTGTGAAAGTGAAACTGGCCCTAAGGCCGAGAGAAAATATTCGGCGGGCCAAGGAAAAATAATATTTGCGACTAAAATAAAATACATCCATCGTTCAAAAAGTTTTGTTTCTTTAATAAGTAACCCGTGTGTTTTTTTTTTTCTTTTTGTTTCGTCCTTTGCCATTTGTTTTGAAGGCAAAAAAAATGAATGGAATGTTTCACATTTTTTAGATAACATCCCTGTTAGTACAGAATTTTTTTCTGGGTGATAAAAAAGAGAAATATGGACCTGTTTTTGCAACTTATAAGCTTTAGAAAGCAGTTAAAAAATCAGAATTTGGTGATAATATTTATTCTTTTGTTTGATAATGAAATGGTGAAAATTATTCTTGAGCAGCTCTCGTGTCCTTGTACAAAGTTATTCAAACATCAATCATTCCATGAAGACCTAATTATGACAAATTTTTCTGTAGAAAGTGTCTCAAAAATAACTCTATACATCCATATTGTTCGTTAAGAGTATGTAAGAAATGTATTTGTACGATCCACAGTTTACTAGAAAAATAAGGTAAATGATGGTGCATGAATAGCTCTGACCCATCGTTGTGCTGCTGTACGTGATTGGCTGGACATAGCATATCCCGGCCACTAAATTGGACATGTGGATCTGGTTCTATGGCCGCCAATATCTCCACATCTCTTGCCATTGAATTTTTTTCCCATGAGGCAATCTTAATAAATTGATGTATTTACACGTAGTCTCTAAACAAATAGGCGCTAAGTTGCTCGTCTGCATGATGCGTGTACTTCGTAGGACATCGCGCTGGTACGACGTGCGTCCTCATCCATTACAGGCTCGCTCAATCCTCCTTTGATATGCACCTTTGAACATCTGCCTTTATAAATACTCACAAGTACTGCTGTTTTTATATCTAATACTTTATTTTTTTATATTTTCTCGTAAGCTATGGATGTTGTTGTTGTTGTTGTTGTTGTGTTCAATCCTTCAGGATCTAGCGGAAGCTAGATCAGATCCATGAGACCATTAACCCTAGTAACGTCCAGCACCAGAAGTGGACTCGCATGGACATATTCCAAAGATAACCCCAAACAATTGTGGATATGTTCAGGGGAAGGCGGCAATAGGTGACACTTGGAACAAGTCTGGAAAACCTTACGGCCAACTAATCCCGAGATGGTCAGGAGGGGCCATACAAACTTGGTTGTCCTTAATTTTTATTAAAGAGTAAATTTCTCGATATGTGTGTGCATAATCGGTGATCGTAATCTCAGAACAGCCTCTTTTTGCCAAGAAATCCACGACTAGATTTCCAGGGATGTTAACATGGGAAGGGATTCACTGAAGGTGGACATCTCTATATTTTGCCATGGTTTTGAGCTTATTGATTATTCAAATGCTCACGAGGTCATCCACACGAGTCCAGTCCTGCAGGTGTTGCAGCTTCGGCTATCTGTAAGGTTCCAAATGTTGCTAGAGTCAGTTCTATTGAGTGGTGTGTGTTTACATTTGCCTTAATTACGCGTAGCTTAACTGCATTAGCTACTCAGACAATACCAATCTATTGTTATTTTTGAGGATAACCTTTAGAATTACCTGTGAACTAGTTTTGTACATTTCAATTTATATTGTACGTCGTATTACGCTATTACCGATAAAACAATTTTAAAGTAATTAAAAACATTTCTTATTTTTATGATTCACTGTGAAATATGAGCTTAAGTTCACTGACTTATATATACATGCTAGATATTACCTCTCCCCACACACACACTTCATTCAATATTTCAAGATGTTACAAGACTATATAATATCGATTGTATCGAAAAACATTCTTATAACGCTTATCTTTCGAATTGAAAGAGACAGGATTTGAATTTCTAAAGCGGTATAAGTATTTTTTACAACCTCGAAACCTCCCTCAGAGACGATTTCCACAAAACCCATTTTTAATGGATCTCTACTCAATAAAGGAAATATGCTTGCCAAATTTCAAGTATGAAGGTCTGATAGTTTATAAACTGGAATGTGCGTATTTCTGTAACGCCTCCTAACCCCTCTTTGGAGTTTATTTTGCCTGTAATGTCCTGTAACGTTTGAAATAAATAGTGGTAGAAAAATATTGATAAATTTAAATATTTAGTTTATTTACATCACAGCTATTATTTACAGAATTATACATTGAAACTATTAAATTTATTAAAAGATTATTAGAGTTCAAAAAAGTGGTTTGTGATGGGAGGGATCCCTTCGGCGACCGCTCCCTTTAAAGTTCAAAGCATCTCTCAGCTCGGGGTTCAGAGGGCGGCGGCCACAGAATCTCGTCACATGCTGCTGGTCGGCGGGGAAAACGGTCCTTCGGGGTCAAAGGGTTGAGTCGAACCACGTAACAACTCCCGACATGCAGCTGCAAGATGCCCATGTAATGATCATTTCCACATAAAAGCGGACTCACACTTGGAAGACGAAAACGTTACAGTCCCCATACCCTTTGAAATCCCTCTGGAGTTGGTTTTCATAAAACTCATTCTTAGAGGATTACTTCGCAACAAAGGAAACATGCTTACCTAATATCAAACCTTCCGATCTAATAGTACGGAAGATCTCGCTATGAGTGAGGGAGTAATTCACTTTTTCTTCTTCCTTACATATATGGATGGATAGATAGACATTACGTGATTCCATCTGTAAATTAGAAACGTTGCTACTCTTTCGACTTAAATAATGTTCAGGTTTCAGTTTGAAAAACTAAGAAATTTGTGGCTTGTCTCAAACTCTCACCTGCTGAAGAATGAGGGTAGACATTTTATTGTGATTATCTAATCACTATTTAAATTCGACCTAAGCTATTGTATTACGTTAGGTTAACTACTAGTTGAAATGTATAGAATGTAAATCTTTTAATCATCGTGAATAGCATATCCCCAGCAATAATGTAAGTGCTGTCACCCGTCTTATCCTTTCTACCTGAACCACCATCTCCACTATCGACTTCTCCAATTTCGAAGTTTCTATACGGCAAAAATCAACGCCCTCTTTATCTCTCTTTCTCTCTCTTCTTCTTTTCCCGCTTCTCCTCTCTCTCTCTCACACACCTCTCTCTCTCTCACCTCTCGTCTCTCTCACACACCTCTTTTCTCTCCTCCTTTCTCTTCTAACTTCCTTCTTCACTTGACTTTAAAGAGTAGCCTTCATTAGCTTTCCAAGAGAATTAGTAACATTCGTGAATAGAATCCGTTACAAGCTAACTTCTCATAAACTTAAATAAGAAAGAACAGGACTCTAAATTATATTGATAAAAGCCTCTTTTTAACATAAATACCACATTCTTACTTAGTTGTTCTAAAAAGAACAGCATATTTTAATATTATGCATTCCCGTTTTAATTAAATAATTTGTTTCCAGTGCAGGACATATTTCAAAGAATTTTCTTATAGGCTGCGATGCTAAATAGGTTAATCTCCTCATATAGTTAAGAAAATAATTGAATCTTAATAAAATACTTCTTAGTTTGAATATACCTTATAATAAAAGATAGTATGTCCTATAAAAAATATTACAGATTAATAAGATTTCGCGTGTATTTTTCTGCCGGAATATGTATTCCATGTTTGAATGTTATTTATTCTCATTGACATAAAGCAAAAAGAATATTTTCTTTGTTTTAAAAAGACTTTAAATAGGGACTGAAATACTTAACTTTAAGATTCAGTTAGTGCTGTTTTTATTACAGCGCTTTTTATATATAGTTAGCAGGAAGTAATTGAATAAATAATTCAAAGTAATAATGAAGAATTCCTACTGCATGATAAATCCTTAGATTAATGATTCCAAAGTCTCTACTGAAAGATTGTTATCAAGCCTAATAGTAGACAGATTGAATGCAATTTAGAATACATTTCTGAAGCAGACAAGAAGCAATTTTAGTATTCATGGGTATTCAGTTTTTCTGCATTTGGTGAGAGAAGTTGAAACATTATATTTCTTATACAAATGACTCAGTAACATATAAGTAGAATAATGAACCAACAAAATCGTGCATGTCACCGTATTCTCCATGGATACTCAAGTTTCCTAGATGTCAACAGATAAAATAGTGGTTAAGTTAATAACTTGTTGTAAGAGTCCAGTCACGGTTCATGCTCTTTAAATAAATGACTTATATTAAGTGAGATTTAAGTATAACAGTATAGTTTCATTGCTTAAAATATTATTAAAATTCCATTAACGGAATTAACATAATGTAAAAAGCAAAGGTGTTAAAAAACATACGAAACTTATGTTTATGAACATACCAGCTAATGCTTAATTAGCTCGATGTAACGTTCCATACATATGAAGCAGAAATTTAAATCACTATTAATGAGTACGAGTTATATTAACGTCAACACTATAAAGCAACACGAGAGCTATTGGTGACAGACCTCGTAATTTTGAACTTCATTCAACTGAAAAGAAAAACACCTGAACTAGCACTATTTTCTCTTCTAACTATCACATCCCACCAACTAGATGACATTGAGCCTCGACTGAATTTTTCCCCTCTACACGGTTTAGTGGCACCTTTAATGGCACCAGAACTCCAGCCGATACACACCAGCCACGAGTCCATGACCGTAACCACTACGTTTCCACTGCCTACGTCACCGATAGATAATTTTACGTATTCAAGTGCTGAAACAAAATTAAACTTAATCATTCGTGAAGCACTTTATTCGTCTTAGATCTTTTAATTCTGCAATGGTAACTATTAATAAGTCTCTAATAAAATAAAAACAAAATGTTGTCTTTATAACGGATAAAACTAATTTCTGTCTGGAAACTTCATCTGACAACCATTCTAGAGCGAATTCTTCCATTTGTGTTTGATACCTCTTAAAAACTGTGTCTGCATTGTAGAATAAATCTAATGATTATTCATAAATGTAAACTGTTATCATTAAAGAAAGATTTTATACTATATACTTCCTAATAAATTACTTTAATAAGTCATTTAACAAAGTAATATATTTAGATGTCTCACACTTTTCTATCTATATATAACTTAACTGTGGAAAAAACGCATTGGTATGAAAATTTTACTCTGTTTCTATTTTCTTTTGGTTAATGCAACTAAGATTACTTTATAATTCATGTTACTTCGTAACAGCAACATTTTAAAAGTGTCTAACACCCTTAAATATAATTAAATTAATAATACGTATGTGCTTATATATATATATATATATATAAGTATTCGAAATATTTTTGTATACATATCTAAAAGAAGTCAAAACAATCCTCAGAGTTTTAAATAATTGAATGTAAGTGCATTAAACCAACAAATTAAAAATATTCAAGAAATTTGTTAAAATAGGTATTCTAAACTATATATGCATTCATTTATCAAATATATACTTATTTTAAATTCTTACCTCTTCAATCCTATTCATTTAAATGAAATAAGTTATGCGAATCTTTCAAATTTTTAATTTTAACTTATCGAAGTTAAGCAAATGAAAGAATTATACATTCTCAATATATCAAAGTTTCATAAAAGTTCATCTGAATGTTAAATATTTGATGTTGTAAAACGAGGCATTATAAATGATATATGTACTTTTTTTTCTCTAAAACAGTATTACATTTTATCTGCTTCCTTCTCGGTAAAAGATACATTTTAGATTCCTACATGATTTTAGAATATGTGATAAAATTTATATTTAATCTCAAACATCGTTTCACACACGATGTCATTTAAGTTAGTATAAATCTGTATTCAAATAAATATAAAATCTGTGCATATTTATGAAAATTGTTTAACTCAAACTCTCGCTATTTTTGACGAATAAACAGATTCAGTTACGAAAATGAGCAAGTCTTTAAATTTTCCTTTGTAACCAATTCAAAGAAGTTACACCCTTTTTCAACAGAGGCGTTATATTCACTCCCTTGTTCTTATCAGATAATAGAATAACGCAAATTACTTTTTTTCTTCTTTTTCGACGGATAGCGAAATCACATTACCTAAACAAAGAATTTCCAAGCATTAAATTGGATGAATTTTGAAAAAGATCAAATACCTTGATTCATTTTCTTTCGCAGTACCTAACAGCGTGCAAACAAGACACTTTTCTAAAATAATGTTTGCATAACTTTCTGAAATGATACACGTTTATCTACCTATTCTATCTCGGCAGCAGAATGTATGATGTTTCAAAGTCAGTTAAGAAAGAAGAGTGTATTTATTCCATTGACTAAAAGAAAATTGGCTTTAAATCCCAAAGGGGGAGTTAGCTGTTTGTTAGATAAAGTCTCAAGCAGTTTTAAACTTATTTTTAGCGAATAAACCTATAATTCAGTTTGAAAAAGAAAGAAAGCAGTTTTGTTCTTAAGTACAGATATTATTTTACAAAGATGAAGTATATGCTGAACTAGCTTTGAATTTCTTGGTGGAGACTGGAAAAGTTTGCTAAGGAAAAGCAAACCCTTAATGACAGATTGAAATAAAGGTATTGCATTTCTTTGGAGTAGTAATAGATGTCAGAAAACAGATACAGTTCTCTCTATCAGAGAATATAATTCTTCGCCACCTTCCTTAAAAACAAACATTATCAAGATGAACTGTTAGGAAGGCTATAATTTACTAAAAATACTTAACAGTAAAAAATTCAGCACATTTCAAGTCAATTGGATAAAATGTGTGCATTCATCTTACAATTATTTTACACAGTTGGAACTTATTATAAAACATATAGTTTTAATTTTATAAATTTTGTTTATTTTCCTGATGTAAAATTTTTACTAGAAAAAATAATCATCTCTTAAGTTCTTCTTACATCAAGTCAAAAGTAATCTAATATAATGGTGAATTTGTTTTTCCTTTTTAATTAATTTAGTTTTAACCTTTATTTCCTACAAAGTTTACAATTCCGTACTTGCGTATTTTCGAGATGGAATGTGACCACAGACAAGTTCTGAGCGTAAGGGATTCTCAGAGGTATGATTCTTTGAAGTGGTGGGAGTAGAATTCAATACCAACACAAACCATAGTACTTGGAGCAACAAAAGAATTAAAAACATAAAGCAAATTTACCAATATGGCGTAAAGCAAAATTTAAAAAATCTCATTTAAAATTCATTAAAAATCTCAAGGTTCTATTCTGGCCATCTGGTTTTGTAGGCAGGAGCTTGATTCCTCTGTAGCGAAGCACTGTCGTGTCAATCGAAAGTCCATGGGCACTTATTAATGCACGATTATGGGGAAAAAAAGGCCTGTCACTTGCAAATTTAGGCACTTGTAGTAATCGACTTTTGCAGATACTCCATTGTGCTACAAGGTTCATCAGAAAACACATGTGGACACCTGTTGTTCAATAAACCATTTTTGCTGAGATATGGTTCCTGGCTAGTTGGATTGTTAATGACTTGCACACAACATATTTGCCATCATGTGCATTGCGCGTGTTATTCATATTTTTTTCCGTTGCCTATTGAAGCTTTTCAGCTAAACAGTGTGTGTGTGTGTGTGTGTGTGCGTGTGCGTGCGTGTGTGTGTGCGTGTGCGTGTGTGTGTGTGCGTGCGTGTGAGTGCGTGTGCGTGCGTGTGCGTGCGTGCGTGCGTGTGCGTGCGTGTGTTATCAAAACTCAAGTGTGTGTGTGTACATTTCTAATTTATATTTAATAATAATACATCATTTAACTATGTTATTGATCGAAAATATAGTGGGTGGTAAAAAAGATACAAATTAGCAAATCCCTCCAAATGCATACATACTTCGAAGAAAATTGAGGTACTTAAGATGAAGATGTGTTTATCAGTTGAAGAAGAGTCACTTGTGAGTTGCTATCTGGTCATCTATAAGAGAAAAAGCTCAAAACTTTCTGAAACGGTACGATTTGTTTTGATTGGTCTATCAATTCAGAAGCTTGTGTTGACAGTTTTGATGGGGATCATTAGCTGCATCCATGTTACATTCTTCACACAGGAAGTGTTGTTGATTTTTCTACAGACAAATTTTTTTCGATTTCCGCTATTGCGAGAAAGCAACACATGTTGATTTCTAGAGATATTGTCTTTTTCAATTTATAATAATAGGCGTTCTCTCATAGTCCTGTGACATTTATATAATTTAAGAATTGTAATTACATATGAAATTGCATCCTATAAGTTATCGCATGATTACTGTGATAAAGTTATAATGTTGACTCACATAACTCCTATAGTAATCAAATTAAAAATTCGTCCCAGAATTAATAAAACTAGAATCACCAAGAGTAAAAAAGAGTTATATAAGATAATTGAAGCATAACGTTTTATTAGAAAATGCATCACTCAGAAAAGATTCAAAGATGCCATTGCTAGTAAAAGAATTATAAACAATATGGTTAGTTTTTCAGACTATAATTTAAAATGATAAGAAGGTTAATCGAAGAATGGAGACTTTAACTTACATAACAAAAATAATCCTTTAGTAAAACCCTGTGATACTAAAACAGTACTTTTTTACAAAAGCAAAATTTGTTGATAATTTTTAAACAAATGGTCATGAAATATTTAACTTATATTTTTGAATAAATTCTTGATATCCAAATTATTATTTATACAGCATAACTACATTTATTTATAGTTTCAAATTGCATATTCATTAATGAGATAAGAATCAATAGAGATATAGTAACTAAATGAGATATTTTTACCCTTAAACTTGATAAGACCACTAGAGTATTATCAAAAAAGGATTAAAATTACTAATACAGAAACGTCATGTTAAAGTTGTAGCTCTTTGAGCGACACTGATGCTTAAAAAAAATTAATGCGTATATATTTAGACGAATCTGTCCACTAACGACTTTGGAATAATCCATTCCATTAAGATCGTGAACTAGAACTGTCACGCTAACTGAATAGACCATCTGCTTGCTAAAGACATTTATCAGAAGGACAAAATCAAAATAACACTTAAAGGAAATGAATTTGAGTTAGAATAATTGTTTCATTTCTCTGTAGATATAAAAAGAATTGTTAAATGATGTAGAATGTGTACTATATATTGAGTATAACACACTTCGGTACTTAGCACTTTATAACTTTTTCTATTAATATATCGCTGCAAATGTAAACGCATAATGTATATGTAGTTAAGCACTAATTTGATGAGCACTTTAGAATATTTGTTTGATCGAAGTTTGAATGAACTCTACAATAGTTAGAAGAATTAGGATTACTATTAAGAAAAGAGACAAAGTTTCTAATCAAAGTATGATTTAATCCCCCTGTATTTTATTATTAATCCTGTCTATCCTAAATGCTTCCTCCCTGTTCAATATTACAAAAACTATTCCTTTGAAATGAAAAAGAAACGCAAAAATGAAACAAAGATGTTTTGTTATTTAAAAATTGGTTCCATACAATCATTAATATTCTGCCAAGGTTATTAGAATCCAATGATATTTTAATAACTTTAACTTTCATTTGTAACATTGAAAAATGAATTATTTTAAAAGAACATAATGTAATTCACAAAACATTTATAGAAAACTAAATTGAAAGAAAAAATCTAGAATATATATATATGACGTTAAACAATTGTAAAATGTTGAGATTCTTTTCAAAAATAATTATTTGAATGTTCACTAGTAATATACTTGCTGCAATTATATCTGGTGAAAATGAGCAGATACTTTGAAGAAAATTAATATTATGAATTATTCTTTTTTTTACGAATTATTCCCATTTTTATACACCGGGATTATGCCATATGAAAGAAGGTTGGACAGACAGAAACTATCCCCCAAATATTCTCTCATATATATATATATATATATATATATATATATATATATATATATATATATATATATATATATATATAATTGTCCTGTATTTTATTCAAATATGAAGAATTCGTAATAATTCCTCCTGTTTAATGATATATTATCTGTAACAAAATACAAATATTCCATTGCAGGCAAAGCAAAGTCTGCTTTAAAAAATGTATGAAAACTTCATAATATAAATGCAGTGAATAGTAAGAATATTGATATTAACTTTAAACTAAATTTAACTCTTCATTGCATTCTAATGGCATTTGTCTATATTTCATTTCCACCTAGTTTTATTAAAAACCCTGAGTGTGTGCGTTTCCGAACGCACGTTATTAACCATAGACAATAAATCATGCGGGAAGAAAAACTTGACATTATTTTTGGCGAGTAAGTTTTACTTATTTTTGACATTTCTATGTGGTTGATGGTAAAGTTTAAAGTGTCACTTGGAGAGATATTTTCTATTTTCGAGTTTCCTATAAAGTAGTGATTTATCTAATTGAAAAAAAAATTATTTCACATCTGCTGTCAGGTAAGATATCAATGCTTGGTGTTGCATTGAAACATTTTATTGGATACATGCCAGAATTTGGGTAAATACTGTATGTTGAAAAAATTTCTACATCCAACTTTTTTTCAAAATAAATACCCAATATTATGAACTAGATTTTTTAAATTTATTTTTACGTAGCCTACGACTGCGCTCTAACAAAACACGATTTTTAAAAATTTTAAATAAAAATTTGTGCATTTAAAAGTTAAAAAAAGAGAAATAATTTTAAATTTAAGCTTCTACCTAGAATAAATAATGTATGGGTTCATTAGATTGATAAAAAAATTTAAGTTTCAGATCAACTTAAGGAAAGAAAATTAAAAAGCAGCTTTATTCCACAAAGCAACTCCTGCATAGCTTTTCTAATAGATATCTTTATAAGTTCCTCCGTTATTTAGAATTGAGAACACAAGTGGGTTAAATATAGAAATTCCAAATATTTAAATAATTCTATTCATCGTTTTAAATATTTTCCCCAGCAAAACAGCGTACAAAGAATAACGGGAGGTTATTTTCCATGATTATTCATGTCGTGCAGACAAAAGATCTTTTTTCCTTTCTCCTACACACTATTATTTTACTTTATTTTTTCAGCGCAATATTCTATTTAAGACAAAACTCTAGTCCAAAAATAAATATAACTGCTTGAAGACGCTCGACATAATGACCTATTTTTTCTTTCCCTCTCCTCGTACATTTTCCTTTATCTATCTTTATGGATAATCGAAGCCTTCTTCATTGTTTCTCACGATCCCTGACCAGAAATAGAAGCAAGTTCATTTCGATGCATCGGACAACCCCCGAGAAAACAAGCTTCCAATTTCGTACGAAACATTAGTTCTAAATTATCCGCCAAACAACACGAACGTCGTAGTAATTGATGTTGTCTGCGACGGGTGTGGCAAGTGCTGATGCGTACGTACCCTGGCGTTGACGACAATAAGCCATTACAAAACGTTTCCATTTATCAAATGACCAAATTTCAAGACAAAATTACTTAATTATCCATCCAAGTCACGATAGAAAATGTTGAATACTTGGGTCCGAGCTGCCTTTGCTGAGATTATAATCTTAATGAAGCGATGAGGGGAGTAAAAAATTGTCTGCTTCTTATTGTCCTTATTTTTTTTCTCTTAGAAATATTATTATTTTTTTATTTGTCTTTTGTGGGTGAGTTTCCATACATCTTCCAAAGACTTCGAGGTATGATAAATAATTTTGTTGACAATAAAGAAATACTCTTAAGGGGATTTTTTTTTTTTGCTTCGCGGTATATTAAGAATTCACCTGAAGTTTCTGATAAAATGTGCTACAATAAAAGGATGGGATCTCTCTCCACAAAGAAAGCTAATTGAATAGAGTCTAGATTTTGTTCACGTCTTTGATAAAGAGTTGATTCAATTAAACCTTTACGTTTATCAAATTCGTGTAATCGGATTAGTAGATAAAATGGGAAGTTCTTAACGTGACTTTTCTTTAATATGTTAATTACAAAATCTAAAAAGCTTTGTTTTTAGTACTGTAATCTTCGGTGGTGGACGTTTGAAGGATTAAAGAATGAATTTTTTTTAACGTTAACTAAAATTCCACAGAGAGTAATGCTCCATTTTTATTCAAAATTCGATTGAATTCAATGAGATAAAATATATCCAAAATAACTAGAAATAAGTAATGAATGTTTATTTAGACTGAAAATCACTCACTCATTCACGCCCTCAATCACTCAAGCCCTAACTCATTCACTCTTCATGAGATCTCCGGAGATATAAAGCTATAGATTTCAAATAACAGAGATCCCCCTAAGAACGGACTCGGGGGACAGGGGAAGCGACTCCTAAGAGATATTGCGAGGACGTTATAGGACAAAAATTCTCGTTGTTGAACTATTAGAACTAGAGACTTAAAATTTGGCAAATAAGATTATTTTCTTGCATAGAGATCCACAAAGACTGAATTTTATAGAAATCTGTCTCAACGGCGTAAAAGATAATATTTAGACATTTGTTTTAGTTAACAAACCTGGGAGAAATCGGGTTATTTATTTTACTTCATTATTATATCTGATAAATCTTTCCGTCCCTAAAGTAAATTTTTATTTTCAATTTGCTTAAAAATAGTCAAAATATTGACTTTAATATTTTTTTCCGTTCTATCTCGATTGTTATATTTTATCATTCGCCAGTATGAAAAGAACGAGTATATATATATTTATACATATATGTCATGATTTTAAAGACAGAATCAGATTAAAGTTTTAAAAGAAGAGATCTTTATTCCATCGTGTCAACATCAGTTCTGACTGCGAGCAGGGAGGAAAAAGCACGCCATGGTGGTGGTTTCACGTGAATAACACGTGAAAAACATCTGGTAAGTATCGTTGCTTTGAAGATGGTGTTTGCAAGTTAATGCTGACATTTGTTGACTATTAAATCTAACGACCTAGAATTAGACATGTTTATTGGCTAGGCCATATGTTCGGAAGAAATAAATGGGCGATTAGTTTGATACTTGAATATGAGAACGGAGAAAGATGGAGTCAAGTGCTAGATAGGGAATTTAATTTTTAATCTAATTTAATTATCCTTACATTTGCCCCCCAATTTTAAAAGGGAGTCATGGCGTGGTTTTTTCTCTCTTTACAAACT
Source organism: Trichonephila clavipes (assembly GCA_019973935.1). Classification (NCBI taxonomy): domain Eukaryota; kingdom Metazoa; phylum Arthropoda; class Arachnida; order Araneae; family Nephilidae; genus Trichonephila; species Trichonephila clavipes. The sequence goes on along the minus strand of BMAU01010763.1, from coordinate 78,212 downwards.
TAATCAATTTTCAACAAACACAAAAACAATACATAGTTATTTAGAAAGACATATTAAACACAGTAGAAAATTTTAAGCACTAGTAATTCTAAAATCAAAAAGCAATACAATAAACGAAAAACTATAACAACAAACACAGTAAGGACACTTCCAACATATTAATTGATAAACATGACTTTCCATACATATAAATGAAGATTAGCTTGTTCAAATCTATTCGACATCTAGAATAAGAGCTCACGTTTCCTCCTATTCCTTCATAATAATAGATTCTTATTATAGCTAGTAGATATTTTACAAAAAATTATGTTGGAAAATAATATATCAAACACTAAGATAGTAAATATAGAAATACATGAAATCATACAAATGTTAAAATAATAATTTTGTATAAAAATCTACTCTGGCGCCATCGTAGTAATACCTTATATTGTTACACACATTTTGCATATATGAAATACATTTTTTAAAAAGATAAAAAAAAATATAGACACTAATAAAATGAAATTATTAATAATATGAAAACGGTGTAGAACACACAACTTACATGCACTATTCAACACAATAAACAATATTTTATTTCATATACGTTATAAAACATAAAAATTATAAGAATATAGGAATAAAAGAATACAATAATATAAGAGCACTTTTTTTATTATTTTTGAGTCGGAAAAGTGGACTCACTTCAATACTAACTTTTAGTATGTATGAAAATTTTCTCAATATTCACTGTAACTTAACAATATCGCATACAATATTTTGAATCTTTCCGTAACTTTCTAAAAATTCATTTCATAGACAAAAATTCTTTATTTTCTCTTACATCACACATTCACTAATATAAACTGTATCACCTTACTTAATTTTGAACACATCTCTCTGAGAAATCTGCGTCATCAACTCACAGATGTTCAAGGATGCTGATAAGAAACAATGAGAGGTGTACATATCAAACTAAACAAGTTTGTCCTCTTAATGTTTCGAGACATATACAAAATTGTAATGATTGTATTCTCCCTTATCCACTGTATAATATCCAACAATAAGCTTCAAGTTATTAAATTAATTTCAATTTTAGATAAGGAAAAATTCGAGAAATAGTGAATCCTGATATATGGCCAGTATATCAAAACACACAATTTCAAAATAAAAAAATTAAATGACATGCAATAAGATTACTGCTGAATAAAATAATTAACAAAACAATTGAATTCAATGGAGAAAAAAGAATACAACTTGACTTTACTTTTGTTTCTTATAACAATCAATATCTCTAGTATTATTCTCTCATTAGTCATTTTTCTAAAAACTTAATTTATATCTTTCACTTTAAAACACCAATTTCTATCATAACTCTTAACTCATTCGACATCTTAAGATAAAATTATGAGAAGTATATTAAATTTTCTCAAAATTTTGTATGACCAAACCTATATACTTTGTTTTCTCAATTAAAATATAAAGAAAATATCTCATTTATAACACAACTATATTATAAAAATTAAATACCATATCATATCATAGATTATTCTTTTTCGCCGAAAAGTCTTGTTAAGCAGAACTCAGTTATTTCTGTATTACGTAAAATGTTTCTTTTAGTTATTATCTTCTCCTCATTATTAGGGGTATTTTGTTGAATGTAATTTAACTGAAAATTTTCAGATGGATGAAAATGTCTTAAACGAACTGAATGAACCAATTCAGTGTCAGTTTTATTAAGGACATTGGGTCTATCAATTTCAAATAATACTTCAGAACATTTTCTTAAAACGGTATAAGGGCCTGAATAAGGGGGACATAATTTCCTTGTATTGGGGTATTGAAATTCCTCATACATTACTAAGTCACCAACCTTTAAATCAGCTTCCTGAAATTTTTTATCATATCTAATCTTATTTATTTTATAATATTGTTCTGTTCTTTCTTTGGCTAATTTTCTTGCTTCTTCTAAGGGAGGATATATCTCATTATCTTTTAGCGAAATTTCGAAAGGTAAATTACCATACATTAAGTAGGTTGGTGGGAAACCTGTTATTGTATGTGGAGTTTGATTATACTGATGGGATACTTTTTCTAGAATTTTTGTCCATGGGACTTTATTTGAACTATTACTAATTTCACATTTTAAGCGGGTAATGATGGTTTGATTTACACGTTCAACCTTTCCATTGGTTTGTGGTCTGTGAGAAGTAGTTAATAATTGAGTGACATTATTATGTTTTAAAAAATGCTTAAATTTTGAAGAGGTGAACGCAGTATTTCTATCACTTAAAATTTTTTCCGGTATGTGATTCTGAAAGATTTGTCTTAAACAATTTATATAAGTATCTGTTGTTGCATTTTTTGATGGGAAAGTCCAAATGTACCTAGTTGCATGATCAATAATAATGTGTAAATATTTTTTAACTGAGTTGTAATAATTTAAACCACCTACACTATCTATCGATAAAAGTTCAAAGGGTTTTTCACAAAGGGGAAGTGATTGCATCAGTCCGTATTTTCTCTGATGTGACTTCTTATTTATTTGACAAGTTTCACAGTGTTTCACATAATTTCGAATCATCTTTAAAAGATGTCCTATATAGTCGATTTACAATAGGTAATTCTGAGGTAAGTATTGTTTTAGGAGAATTACATTTTAACTCGCCCGCATCAAATTTATTTTAGACATGTTTATTTTTATCAATAATCATATTAATAATATCATAATCACTATTAGGAATTATTTCTATATTAAACACATTATCAGTTTTCTTAGTGATAATTTTATTATTACTAAATTTAAGAGTTTCATTTTCTTTAATATTTTTCTTAGATTCATAATTTTTTAAATTTTTTTTCCTCTTTGAAAAATTTTATAATCACTAACATTAATATTTAATTCAAAAATACTTATAGTTTTATTAGAAATTATTAAATATTTCAGCTCTACATTTACTATGAGGAATTTAATATTTTCGATAATTTCTCCTATTTTCAATTGTAAAGTAATTGCCTCACTCATCTCAATTCCTCCATTGATGGTGGCAATTTTTGTTTTGATATACTCTACATTGTGGAATCCCTTGATTTGTGATATTATATTTTTTGGAATAATATTGACACTCTCTCTCTTGATCCTGTATCCAAGAGGACATCAACTTGTTTGAAGTTAATTCTTCCCTGGATGATCATAAGTTCTCATGTTTGATGAGGTTGGAATACCGTATTATTGTTTTGTGTTCTTTGACGGGGGTAGAAAGTTGGAGCATTGGGTCGCAAAACTGTCGGTCGTTGTGGAAATTGTTGGTTTCTCGGATATAGGGTCGGCCGCTGACGTGAAAAGGAAGGGTGATGATAAGGTGATGGAAACTGAGGAGAGTATACCTTATATCTTGTATTGGTTATGGTATCCGGATGTTGAGATTGGTCATTTCTCCAATTCCATCCTCCATATTGTTGTCTATGGGCAAATTGATTCGTATGATAAGGTATTCTTGTCATTGGATAATTTGGGTATATAACTTCATTCTTACTTGATTTTGATTTTTCTTGGATATCTAAGAGTTTCATTTTTTCCTTCAGTTCCTCTATGTTGCTGCAGCTTTGTAACTGTATTTCTATGGCTCTATTTTCTTTTAAACCTCTTATGATGTAATATTTTTCAGCTTCTTCTTCCATGTTTATCCGGGATGCGATTTCTTTACTCTGTAGAAATATTCTATGTGGGTCTCTTTTGAGGTTTTTTCTGTTTTAGATAATTGAAGATGAATCTCCGCTGGGTTGACTTGTGTTCTGAATTCCCGTATTAAATTATTTTTCAGTTCGTAAAAACTTTTAGGGATAGATTGTGATTGTATGTAAGTCTTCACAGCTCCATCTAATAACTTGAATATAAATAGGATTTTCTGTTTCTCTGGTATATCGAAGGAATCGCACGTACTTTCAAAATTTCTAATGAATTTTTGGATGGGTATTTCCAGGCTATTATTTTGGAAAAAAGTCTGTAGATCTTCAAATCGAATATCATTTTTAATAATGGTTATAGGTTGCTTTAACTTTTCTTCATCAGCATCTAAATTCTCTTCTTGCTTAATGTTAATTTCCTTCACTGTTTCCATTTTTGAAGTATGACTTTTTGAAATCTTGCTAGGAGAAGAGGATGATTCTATTTCTTTGGCGGTAAGAGCGATGTTCTTTCTGGGATTACTAGCGCGTTTCTTTTTCCGTACCATAGATTAATTCTGGTAACCCAACGTCCTCAGCTAACAAATGTAGAGTGCCGTCAGTCTTCCATAAAATTCTCCATATCAGTTATTACGTTCGTTGGCGTTAGTTTTTATATTAAATTATTTTATAAAAAAGATTATTTTTTTACATTAAGATCGCAGACCAAGATCCTGCGGTCTTTAATTCTGTCATGATTTTAAAGACAGAATCAGATTAAAGTTTAAAACATCAGTTCTGACTGCGAGCAGGGAGGAAAAAGCACGCCATGGTGGTGGTTTCACGTGAATAACACGTGAAAAACATCTGGTAAGTATCGTTGCTTTGAAGATGGTGTTTGCAAGTTAATGCTGACATTTGTTGACTATTAAATCTAACGACCTAGAATTAGACATGTTTATTGGCTAGGCCATATGTTCGGAAGAATTAAATGGGCGATTAGTTTGATACTTGAATATGAGAACGGAGAAAGATGGAGTCAAGTGCTAGATAGGGAATTTAATTTTTAATCTAATTTAATTATCCTTACATATATATATATATATATATATATATATATATACCTGCTACTTAACGTAATACAATTAACTTAAAAGAAATTAATCTTTCGTTTAATACAAAAGAATAAATGAAACTTATAAAAAATTTAAGTTTTTAAAGAATAAGTTTTTCAAGAACCTCTGATTGCCTTAAGCATGTAACCATAAAATTCCATCTAATTAAATTACTTGAAATTTTGAAAAATATTGTATTTCAAGTGAAAAGCACTTTTTTTCATGTGTTTTATGTTATCGAATAAAACATGTAATTTGGACAATAAACAGAAAAATTCGAAATATCAAATTCTCATTAATATAGTTAACATTTGCCTTTCGTAAAAAGTACGTAAATATAGCAATTTTTTAAATAAATCTTACATTTTGATGCATATATTGATTAACAATACAAAATTTAAGCAAATGTGAGATCTTTAATTAAAATATTTACTTACACAATCGGATTTTTTTTTTGATTAAATATCTCATCTTGGAAGTTAGTTTGTACTGAACCTACACTCGTGTTGATGTGATGGTTGGTGGACTGAAGTGCCATCATTAAAAAACAACTTTTTAATTTCTTAACTTTGAAATTCTTATCATCTTTTATTGAAGCTGAGGAAGAGCTAGTCAGTTTAAGCCTACTCCAGTAATTATGAGAGAAAAAAAACTTATCGTTAAATGCAGATATTCAGTTTGATTCCTTCAACTCGAAGCACGAAGTTCCTAAATAGCAATTCAAATACTCTCTAACCATAATTTAATATAACTTCAACAAGTCTAAATACTATTTTTCCTCGAACTCTATTCCCTCAGTTTAAATAGTATTTCTGCTTTGCATATAAATCCCAGTTCCTTTACAGAAAGAGATTCCCAGTTCATGCATTTTATTTGAAATATTCCGTTTAAAGGGTTAGTAATAAAGGTGGGAAGAGAATCGGTTACAAATTTATTACACTTGTTGAGGACTACGTGGAGAGTGGTTTAAAGAAATAACACCGAAAATAAAGGTGTTTTAAATATTTGCTATAACAGATAAGGATTCAAAAGTCACGTGTGAAAGAATAGAAACTGCTGCTGCAAAAATTGCGAGTACTTAATATTGTATTCTCGAAATTTGACTATTAACAATGTTATATTCTTCAAATAAGATATAGTTGATATGCGCAACGTGTAACAATAATTTTAAACATTTAAAACCAATCAAGATTTTTTTCCCATGCACACATTTTGTCTCTTTCACAAAAAAGCTAATTATATATTTTTACTAATAAGTTATAGAGTAATAATAAAGTAACTGAACTGTATAAAAAATGAAAATCTAAATAAACAAAGATGGAGTCGTTTGTAAAAAAACCATTGAACCTTCAAAACAGTCGTTTCAAAACAGCGTAGACCGTTGGTGCGTTCTGGGTGCAATAAAAGTACCAAAAAATATTCCTTGGGCACTTTCTGAACAAAAGAACAGCCATGAGAGTCGTTCTATTTTTCAATTTTTTCTCTTTGGTTTCGTTGATAAAACCTTTCTTCCTCAAGAGCAGTATAACCTCTTGTTGTTTACTTAGAAGAAATGGGTGAATGGTTCCTCTGTGAGCCTTCCTAAGTCCATTATTCCTACTCCCTTTGAATGCAGTATCTAAGAAAATGCTTCAACAAAAATAGTTTTAGTGCTGTTTATTAGCCATAAAACTAACCACAAAGTAAATTCTTTTGAAAAAGATCCCCACAATTGAATACCGTTGATGAATGAGTTTTATAAGCATACACAATATGGCTTTGAATTACGAATTACCAACTAAAATTCATGAAAGTAGCTCGAATTAACATAAATATCCTATTAAAATTATCAGTGTAGAGAACCGTGATAACTTTTTTTAAGGTTTTTGTTAAGTAAAATAATAATAATAAAATAGCATATTATATGGAATTATTTTTTTTTTGTTTAAAGTATCATCCGACTACTTTCAGAGATGTGATTGTGAAAAGCGAATACACACACACATGAATAATTATTTTGATGTTTAGTGTTACTTGAATTAGAATATATATATAATTATATTTTTAGAATATTATTACAATAAAAATAATTTTAATACAATTTTTTGGGAAAAAATGAAAAAAATAAGGACATATTTTTGAAGTATTCTCCTTTTAAAAAGCTTCTTTTAGCTCAGACTTCTTCAAACTGCTTGAACTAAGATTTTTGAAATGCATAATCCGAATGTGGATTTATTTATATTTTAGAGAAATTCTAATAACAAGCACCAGTTATTATTTCAATTGTTATTAATTCAGAAAAGAAATGTCAATTTTTTTTTGAGACATCCGTGCTCATGCTCTGTAAAAACGCCTTAGTTATATATAAGTTAAATATTATTAATATCGAAGCATTTTTCATATATTCAAAATATGTTATTCTTTTTTTCATTTTTTGCCAAAAAATTGCTTTTAAACAATTCTATATGAAACAGTTTTGTATGAATATTTTAATTCAGGTGAACTTAATCATCAAAAAGTATCCATGCGCTTTTTCAAAATAACAGTTCCAAACATAGGCAAATTCCTAAGTTTAAGAGATTTCTTAATATTAAACTACATTTTAAGTATAAAGGCAGCTTACATTTTCATTTATTCTATTTTAAAATGATCTGTATGACTTAAGAGAACAAAAATATTTCTCACTTTAACTGATGAGTAAATTCGCAAGAATTTCAAACGCTTTTCACATAATTCATCTTATTCACTAAAACGACAAAAATATATTTCACTGGACTTAGTTCGAGTTAAAAAAAGGGTTTTAGGATGAGAAATGGAAAACAATGCACCAGCTTTTAAAAACATTTCAATAAATCCTAATGTTGTTCCAAAGTATTTTCTTACCCCATTCATCATCCTGCTTTAAATGTAGTTTTACTTCTGCTTTTTGTGGTTTTAATTACCTTATACAAAGACTTGGACAAGATTCGTTTTGAGATTGGATCAGCCATAATTGTTCTTACGCCATTCTTCATTACCATGAACATCAAGAACAGATGAGGCAATTACAGAAACACGACCATTACATTTACGTTTTATATTCAGTATTCTAAATACAACTAATTGAATGGAAGGAGAAGTTTCAAAAGTTTGAGAGGATTATTCTTCTACACTTCAAAGTCATCTGTTTTCTTGAAAAATCTTTATCTCTAGTAAAAGTCCTTTCTGTGTTGTATTTATAAATACGAAAAAAAAACTTAAATTCTACAATCAGTTTATCTTTTATTTTAACTTCTAAGTTCCACAAAGAAACTTGGAAGAATAAATACTTTAGAAAATTTAATGGTGCCATATGTTTCTCATTAAAAATACATTTTCTTGTATCTTTTTCGAAGATTTTATGACGTAACACTCAATCGATACTTCAAACTATATTTTTGTCTTATTGGCTGTTATTACCTTTGTACAGAAAAAAGTGTAACAAAAAAAATGATAAATGTTTATGTCTGTGTTCACACTCAAGATTTCCTCAACAGTGATTACCAACACAATAAATGTTTTTTAATCCGGTAAATTTATCTTAACGATGTGGAATTTTAAAAATTTCTTTTCGGAACCAAATGTGTTAGAAGAAAATAAGTGTTCGAGCTAATAGTGATTTGTTCTTTTTATATCCCACTTAAGTAAAAGTATTGTTTTAAAGTTGCTAATATATATATATATATATATATATATATATTGTTTTTACAAAAACAATTTTTTTTCGAAATATTTTTTCGAATCTCATTGATTTTTTTACTTTTTTTATTATTATTTAAGTTATTGTAAAGAAAAATGTAAAACACACTCAAACAATAAGTATGAAGGCGAAGTGAAAATTGAACAATTACTTTGTTTTTATAATATAAATAGAATTCCCTTGATTCTCAATTAGTTGTTTTTTTAACATTTTATGTTTAGAAGGTTCTCTTAAAAATAAGACTGTAAGTTCTATGTTCAGTAGTTTAAATAAACAAAAATCGAAAAATTAGTTTATTTTAAATTTGAGAAACATCGTACCACTCAACATCTATTAATTTTATAATACACAAAAACAAAAGGAAAGGATCCTTGTTTTTAGTTTAGTATGTTCTTAAATAAAAAATTTTGGCAATGTTTAAGAAGGTTGAGCATAATTATTTCCTAAACTCTTTGCTACGTATTTTTAACTATATTTACATTTATGTTGAAGTTAATATTTGCTCCAAACGATTTAATTAGTCCTAATGAATATATTTTTTTCATGAAGTCGTACATATATCTGATTTATTATTTTTAGTTTTTTTCAGAGAAAAAAACATTATTTTAATATTTGTGCACAATTTTTGTTGAAATCAATGGTACAATTTAAGCACTTTACAATATTTTTCTAAAGAAATACAAAATCTTCAGAAACTGAAAAATATTTATTATAATTTGATGAATCTTCTATGAAGTTGCTTATCTCCAATATAAACAAATGCTTAAGAAAAAATCAAACGATTACTACCTAATCTGATAAAGAGTTCAATTTATATTAAATATTAAAGTCAAGAAATACAAATGCATTAAAAAAGAAATAAGTCAAATTTGAGGTATTTTATACTTTTAGAAAAAATTATTGTAAAATTGTATATTTTCCTAAACCAAATATAGGAAATTAGCTATTTTCAAATTTTTTAAAAAACAAATAGAGAAAATGCAGGAAAGTTTAAAAAGCAATTCGATCGCGTTTGATATAAAGATTTTCAAATAAGAAAACGCATGGTTTACAGTGTATATTCACTAGAACATCAAATATATATTAAATTTAAAAAGCATATTCACTTCAATTCAGAAAAGAATCATGTCACCTAGTTTGAAAAATGATCTAAAAACGATAAAGCTAGAACTTCTTGTTGCTGGGATATTTTTATGAAAATATACATGCATTTCAATATTTGGTTATTTTATTTATTTGAATTTTACTTTTTTTCCTGCGGTGTTACTGCTGATTTTCTGCAGAACTATGCACAAATCCAACCAAATCCATTGCATTGATTTTCCATATTTCATTTCTTATCCCTTTCACAAGCAGTGAAATAAGACTACGTGTTTTTTCATTCACTAAATCCATTGTTTGAATTTGGTCTTCAGCTTTATGACATTTCGGCAAACAATCCATCACGTTTGGCGGATTTTTTATCACCTTAAAAAAAAGTTAAGTCTGTTTTAAATTGTTTTTACTTTTTAATATATAATTCATTGAGATACATCGCTTGAGAATACTTTTCAAAAAATGCGTTGCTTTTATCAATTTTCTATGTTATTTACATTGTATTTCAATTAATTCCCCCCCTATATATATATATATTTCTAAAATTATAATATCCCTACTATTAGCTCACACTCTGCATATATTTGTTCGCTTATTTATCTTGGTGTAATTATCAATTACTAATAAAATACATTTTAAAGCGCTCATTTGAGATGAAATTTTATATACGAGATTATTTTGGATGACAATACAATAATTTAAATATAATTAATAAAAATTAATTGATTAAAACTAATTATTCAAAGAGTTACAAATACAGCCACGTCGGCATCACTTTTGACGACTTATTGCCAATTTTAGCGACTTGCGTTAAAGCTTAAAAATGTTCTCTTTCTCACATTTTAAAGCCCTAATTCGAGCTGAAATTTTATATACACTATTGTTTTGGGTAAAAATAGGATAATTTAATTATAATTAATTAAATATAATTGACTGAAACTAATTATTTAAAGAATTACAGATACAACCATGTTGGCTCCTTTTTAGTGACTTGGGTCAAATGATTCACGTTAACTTCAAATGATTTCTTTCCAAACATTTTAAAGCATTCAGTTGAACTGAAATTTTATATACACCATTATTTTGGAGGACAATACGATAATTAAATGATAATTAATAAAAATTAATCCCTACTTAGTGTTGTGATTATGTCATATGTACATACATATTTATATTAATTGTTAGTATTTAATAAAAAGAAGCGAATATATATATATACCAGGTGTCCACAATTAAACGACCCTACTTCAAAATTGTCTACAGACGAAACTATTGTTCAGAAAGTTGTAAAAGTTTGTGTACGATATAAAGAAGGGATGGGAATTTGTTGGAGCGAATAAAATAATTAGTTCAAAATTTCGCCACTAGAGGGCGCTTTTGAATGAAGGCCATCCACAGGACACGGTAACACAACAACTGATACTCATTAAAAAACACAATCTCTAAAATGAACTGCAAATTTTAATTAAACTTCTTCGATGACTAATTTTTAAAGGATTTACACGAAGGAAGACGAAAATATGCAAATTTTTTCGACGTCACACAGCAATTGCTATAAAAGCAATAAACTTTCATGGAAGATTAGTTTATTTTCATTGTGCTCGGTATTGCTAATCAGAATGTAATTATGTTTACCAGATCGAGCGTTGTTAGTAAAGTTATTCTATCAAAACGATAATTCCGGAAGAGTTGCTCTACGGAAATTTCGGACATTAAAGGGATTGCGAAAAGGTCCATTGACTGCTAAAAATCTTCGATTGATGGTAACCAAATTTGAAGAAACAGGATTGTAGAATGTTCGTTCTGGAAGAGGAAAAAAACCTGTTTCTGCGGAAGCAATAGAGAAAGTAGCACTTCAGGTGGAAGAGGATAAATCATCCAACGTGCTGGCTAGTACAAGAGTTCGCCGTGTGGCAGAAGCAATGGATTTGCCTCGTTCAACTGTCCAGAAGATCATGCGAAACATCCTCCGTTACTATCCATACAAGCTTCAATTTGTGCAGGAATTGTTTCCGCGTGATTTCGAGACTCGACATCTGTTTTCACTGCAGTTTCTTGCTCGTTTGGAAGTTGATCCAGAATGACCTTGGAATATCCTCTGGACAGACGAAGCCCACTTTCATTTGGACGGTCCGGTGAATACTCACAACTGCCGAATTTGGGAAACAGACAATCCGCATTCCACCTTACGAGTTCCGCTGCACTCACCAAAAGTAACGGTGTGGTGTGGGTTTTCCGCGTCTTTTATTCTTGGCCCGTATTTTTTCGAGGAATTAGGTGCTGGAGGTCCAGTAACATGTTCTATCACTGGACAGCCATATGCATCGTTATTATGGAATAAAACTATTCCAGATCCGCAAGCACGTCAGTGCCTTTCACGCATAATTTTTATGCAAGATAGAGCTCCTCCACACATTACACATTGTGTTACGGATGTTCTGAAACATCATATCACAGAAGAACGTGTGATCAGCCGCCAATTTCGTCATCTGTGGCCTCCCCGATTGCCTGACCTCAATCCATGCGATTTTTGGCTTTGGGGCCATTTAAAACAGCTGGTAAGTTGAGATCAACCAAAAACTTTACCTGATCTCAAAGATAGTATTTCACGACATGCTGTTAACACTTCCCAGAACACACTGCGGTCAACGGTGGAACATGCTATCTTAAGATTTCAAATAAAGAGTGTTTTTTTTCCAGGTATAGAAGTTTAAGTTTGCATTACTTTCCAAGATGGCGACCGATTTAACAGCTGTCAAGTGATTTATTCTCAGTTTGGTTTGGCAATTCATCAAAACGATCATCAAGCAAGGCGTAGATTCGTCGAATGGGCCCAAAACGAGATTGCCGTTGTCCCCAATTTTCATAAGCGAATTTTGTTTAGTGATGAAGCGCACTTCTGGTTGAATGGCTACGTCAACAAACAAAACTGCCGCATTTGGAGTGAAACTAATCCACAAGTGTATGTCGAAACACCGTTACATCAAGGAAAACTGACTGTTTGGTGCGTTTTATGGGCTGGTGGAATCATTGGTCCTTACTTCTTCAAAAACGATGAAGGCCACAACGTTACAGTCAATGGTGATCGGTATAGAGCTATGATTACTAACTTTTTCTCTCCTGAATTGAGCAATCATGATGTCCAGGAGCTGTGGTTCCAGCAATACGGTGCAACATGTCACACAGCTCGTGCCACAATCGATTTATTGAAAGACACGTTTGGTGACCGCCTAATTTCACCTTTTGGACCTTTGAATTGGCCTCCAAGATCTTGTGATTTAACACCGCTAGACTATTTTCTGCGGGGCTATGTAAAGTCATTGGTCTATGCGGATAAGCCACAAACGCTGGATCATTTGGAAGACAACATTCGCCGTGTTATTGCCGATATACGGCCACAAATGTTGGAAAAAGTCATCGAAAATTGGACGTCCAGATTGGACTACATCCGAGCCAGCCGTGGCAGTCATATGCCATAAATCATATTTAAAATGTAATGCCACAAGATTATCTTTTGAATTTAAAAAAATTATTGTCAATCGAATAATACATCGTTGTTTTATTGCAATTTAAAGTTCTATACCTCTAAAAAAAACACCCTTTAGTAGCTGAAAACGATGGTCATCATGTTGAGCATTTATTGTTTTAAAAAAATTTGTAAACTGTTATAAATGTATTCTAAATATGATCTCCATTAAAAACGCCCTCTAGTGGTGAAATTTTGAACCCATCCTTTCTTTATGTCGTACACAACATTTTACAACTTTCTGAACAATAGTTTCGTCTGTAGACAATTTTGAAGTAGTGTCGTTTAATTGTGGACACCTGGTATATATATATATATATATATATATATATATATATATATATATATGTAAAGATTTTTTTTTAATAATTCTACAATTTTTAAACAATTCTACAATTTCTAAATAATTCTACAATTTTTAAATAATTCTACAATTTCTAAATATATCTACAATTTTTAAATAGATGGCGCCACATGCTTAATAAATTTTTAATAATATTTATATATTTTTTGAGTATCATTTATATTTTAAACTAATATTTATATGAATATATTTTTATGAATTTTTTAAAAGTACATATATATATACATAATCTTCTTAATATCCTATCGTAATTAATTTTTTGCGGATCTGTTTTCATTCCCTTGTATTTGGCGGGAAACACATAACAAGTTGTTGCACTCCCGACCTACGTATAGCTATTATCTATGTTAGCGTTGTATTAAATCTACACTGCGAGTAATAGTAGGTTATATTTTTTGTTCATATTTTATTAGTTTAATGATTTTTTAATTTTTTTAATATTTTAATTCCTCATATGTATAATACTTTCCTTTCCTCTTGGTACGTAGTATGACAGACTACAGGTGAAGGTTGGCTAGCCCCAAAACATGTTTAAACCTGCAATACTGGTTCCTAAGGCCAGGTGTTTGTCATTGTACTACTGTTCCTTTTTTTTCCTATTTATAGTTATCTTAGGTTTTTAAATTTTCATTTATATATGTGTGTATATATATATATTGGATTTTATATTTTGGATTATATACATATATATATATATATATATATATATATATATATATATATATATATATATATATATATATTTTAAATATATAAAAACAATCAAAATTATCATTTAAAAATTGAAATATATGAATCCCAAAATACCAAAACACTTCAGAATATCAATGGCGAATATAAAAGATAATGTTCCATCATTTTCAAACAAAATTAAAAAATTATAAAATAAAATAAAAATTTATAAAATATCCAAGTGCAATCTCGAACTTAGGACCGATAAGTGGGGTTAAACTAGTTTGATGGCGCCAATCTTCCCCCTATTGCAACTTGGTAAGTTAATTGGAAAATTTTCAAATTTCAGAAGAAAAAAAAAAAATTTTAAATTAAAAATTAAAAAGTTAAAATTAAACCATTATACTTTAAATTAAAAAGTTAAAATTAAATCATTATACTTGAAAAATAAAACTATTCGCCATCACATTCCGAAAGATATTGCAATATTAAAATTTAAAAACAATTTAGTGCATAATATAAGTGAACCTTCAAACTCCCAAGATGATGCACCCATCTTTAAAATAGTTGTAAAGGTAGAAAAAATAAATTCCCGATCCGAAAGTTCAAATCAAAAAATATTTGAGATCCGAAAGTTCAAATCAAAAATTATCTAAAATCAAAAAGTTCAAATTAAAAAATCCGAAAGTTCAAGTTAAAAAATCTGAAAGTTCAAGTTAAAAAATCTGAAAGTTCAAGTTAAAAAATCTGAAAGTTCAATCTAAAAAATTCGAAAGTTCAAGTTAAAAAATCTGAAAGTTCAATCTAAAAAATTCGAAAGTTCAAGTTAAAAAATCTGAAAGTTCAATCTAAAAAATTCGAAAGTTCAATCTAAAAAATTCGAAAGTTCAATCTAAAAAATCCGAAAGTTCAAACTAAAAATTTCTAAAAACCGAATGTTCACATTAAAAACACAGTATATTCACAAATGAATAGAGTAAATCATTAAAAATACAGCATATTCACAAATGAATAGAGTAAATCATTAAAGACTCACCAAACAGTATCCCATCAAGAATATGATCCATTTCATATAGCACGACTTTTCATTTTTAATATATCAATTACACATATAAATCAAATATCAGCAATTATGCTCGACCCTAATTCTTCAACACATGCAAATCGAATGAAAGTGGTTCTAGGAGAAAAATTCACATTAATATTCCTATTTTATTTATATATTTTGCCATCCACTCTTTATGTGAATAGAATATATGCAATGAGAGAAATAATTGTTGTTGTTGTGTTGTGACTTATGCCACCTGCCTGATGAAGTCAGGTCGAGGTCCGCGAAATTCATCGCGGCTAAGGGCTACAATTTACGTCTGTCGTTAGCCTTAGCACCATCCAAGTGACAGTACGTTTTTGCTCGGTTCCACTCCAATTAGGAGGGAGAAAACCCTGGGGGTGGTCAGGGGCCTCCCACCTCTCTTCCCCCAACCACACGAGAGGACTTGCGGCTCGACGTCTATTTAGAGTACCCCCATGCCGCAAAGGCACTGTACATTTACAAACATCCATGTCTTCTCCGGGATTCGAACCCAGTCCCTACGGCATCACAGTCAGCGTCGCAACCACTATACCGGTTGGGCGACACTATATATATATTTACAAACATCCATGTCTTATATATATATATATATATATATATATATATATATATATATTTATATATATATATATATATATATATATATATATAATTTTTCTCTGTTGATCTAAGTAGGAATTGACTTAATTTTTTTTATATAACTTGTGTGTTTTTCTAATGCATTACTTTATTTTTGTTACTTTGTTTTATTTTTTCCCTTCTTTTTATATAATTAAATTATTTTATCACTAAAAATTTCCACCATGATAAAGAAATATAATTATATTTCTTCTCTTTTTTTAATTCATTAAGTTAATTTTACGTACAAAGTGAAATTTTAAAATACATGATGTAGCAGTCGTTGGGGAATCAAACGGTAAATCCTTTTAACGAAACATTTGGAGAATTGATTGCACAATGACTCCATAATTCTTACTAATTAGGGATGTCTTAAGGCATGGGTGAACTGGCTCCGATCCCAGTGCCTCGGCCACAATGGGGGCTTTGTCTCGTTCTCGACTCAGCTTTAATAAGATCATAATTCGAATAATTTCAACGGTCAAGTGTTAATTCAAGTTTTATTCTCCGAAAAACTGGGAATTTCCGACGATGTCACGTAATATATACATGTGATGACCTTCGTCCACGTACAGGCCCAAGCCTACCACCATACACCATCATTACTCATTCAGTCAAAAGACGGCAGTTGGTTGAGTCGGTTTGTAAGCCATGTTTGTGTAGGGGCCAGGGCCTACTTTTTGCGTCGGAGCCCAGAGTTTCAAGAAGCATTAAGACGTCTCTGGTGTATTAATTTATAAAAAACAATATAATAATAAAAATACATCAAAAATAAAATGTATTCGTTCTTCTTGAACAAATGAACAAGTATCGTAAGCTTAAAGAAGTTTTTATGTTACAGAAAATACATCAAAGTAGAGTTCTGTAAAATTCGTATGGATATTGATATGCGATAAAATATTTCTCTCAAAATATATAAAAAGTTTTTCGTGATGCTGCATTAAACTTATTTTTACGCCAAGTTGCGAAAAAATGTTACTAACAATGTCGCCAAAAATGATGCCAACTTGGCTGAAGTGCCAATATTTCGCAAGTTTACTTTGAAACGCCGCTATAATGTAAGACATGGCGTTGCTTTCGAAAGGAAACTACAGTTTTACAATGTGAGAGTAATGAGCATGAACAATTGCATAATTTGGACAACGCGGGTTGGTCCACCGTTAGGCTGACAGAGAATAAATACTCCACCCCCTAGTAAATTTTAAGAAAATACTGAAACCCACGCCTTGTAGCCTTACTCTCTCTTATTAAACTTCTCCAAATAAAAACTTCAACAAATCGAATTAAGGAGTATAATATTCCACATAAATAAATAATGCAATAAATCAAAATAGAAGCAGCGATATTTAGCCAACGTTTCTAGAAACAGAGTATATTTGCTGAACAATGAACATCGAGATGGCTCTATGTTTCCGCTAGCTAACTTTTTTTTGTATTTCTTTATATAGTTTTCTTAAGTGAGTTATTCCTTGTTCATGTAAATATTAAACATCAAGTGTTTTGCTTTGTTCATTTATGTTGCTTCTAATGTGTTTTTCAGTTTTACATCCAGTTTAATCTGGGATAAAATTGTAGCATTACCTCGACATACGCTACCCTGACTTACACGGTCCAGGAGTTACGCAGTTTTCAAATCTCGTCGATTCGTCTTTCATTTGAGCGTTACACAACTCGATTACTTACCTCCCGGTTCCTGTTGTTCGTAATGTGATTGAAGAAGTTGGCGATCTTTCCAGGCAAATAAATTAGAAGTTGATAGTGATGACGTTTAAGAACTGGGTATTTCCACAATCAGGCTATGAATGAGCTCATAGAAATGCATGAGCAAGAGAAAGGCATTTAACAGCTTGAGTCTGCAGACCCAGTTCAATCAGAAAATCAAACAATGATTGGAAATCTGATAAAAGGTCTCGGTTTAATTGAAAAAGGGTTACAGATTTTTTAGAAAACATAAACACCAAAGAAGAGCGTATTTTTCAACATAACAGGAAATTTTTTAAAAAAATTTAGCGTGCTAGTAAAATATTTTGCTTGAGAGAAAGAAACTTTGTGCTGGCGGACTACTTTGTTTGATTTTATGAAACCAAAGTCAAAATAACTTCAGTTTGCGATTTTATATTTGTGTTATCTAAAATTTCATTAAAATGTTTTTTTAAATTATTAGTTTCTTTCGTCTCCTGCCGCAACCTAATTATGTATATTTATATTTGAAATTGTATCCCGACTTAGCGGATTCGAATTACAAGGTTATTACTCAATTATCGTGAAATTTCGAGAAATTACTATATATTTTCAAATTGTTAAGATATATTAAAGAACGATTATATTTATATTTTGTTATTCAGTTTGAACTTTCAAGTTAAAATCATGTACACCTGCATATTAAGTATAGTATATTCAGTAATTATATCTGGCATATATAATTTATCATATTAGAACATTAAAATTTTAAATAGCTGCATTTTATCATTCATTTATAGATCAATTTAATCATTTTAAGTTTATGATTACTTCTGCTGAATCAACTTCAAATTACCTTTAATATTACGGAAGCGTGATCTGGAACAAATGTAATCTATCAATTTCATTAACTTCGACACGTGATATTAGAACTGCCATGGTGCGAGAATTTGGAAATAGTTTGATAAGCATATTCTTCCGAATCTGAGATTAAAAGTATAATTTAAACGTAACTATATTTACTTCTTGTGCTGGAATATTACTCAATTCATGTTACTTTATGTATTCATTTTTATTTTGCTTGCTGAATTTTTTATTATTTGCTATGTAGATTTCCTAATTATTTATCATATGGAATTCCTGATTATTTATCACATAAAATTTCTGATTATTTTGCGTTCTGTTTTTCTTTCACATAGAATCAATTTTCCGTGTATGAAACTTTTGCTTCACTAATTTTTCCAAGGAGCAAATATTTTATTGGGACTCTCTTGTTTGATTAAAGTGCAAAGAGAATGATAGCCATATACATTGACAAATGTATTGCCACGACCAGAAAACCCGAGCCTTGGAAAGCCATGGAACTCCCTGACCACTGTAGGTCCAATCCCGAGACACTTGGAGAAAGCCGAGGCAGTTGCCCATTTTCGCCTAACCACCGGACATGATTTCCTGGGAGTATACCTCCGCTGCTTTGGCCTGGCTGCTGACGACACCTGCCCGCTCTGCGGCCATGCCAGGATAGATGGCGACCACCTGCTCTAATGCTCTAAACTCAATGAACATCCTACTGACGACGTCGTCAGTCGTTACTGGGAGGCTCGGAGTCAAATGGTCAAGCACGGGATTCGAATAAATAAATTCAAAAACTCAAACTTCGTCAAAAACTCCATCTTAAAGAATATTAAAATGAAACTAGGCACATAAATATTATCCATTACGAAACAGACAACTAAGACACGCATTTATATGCATATATTTCAGTTTTAAAAATAAAATCTTCGTCCGCGAGAAATCGTAGACCTGTTAATGACGGCCCATCATAGGGCTCTTATTAACTGAATGAACATGTTATCTGATAACCTCCCACCGTATTGATAGGTGTGTTTCAAAACTAACAAACTAGCTAACTAATGTAAAATGTCCTTTTTTTTAATGTAGAGAGATTACATTTTTCCTTAAATTAAAAACTTTTTAAAACCCTTCAATTAAAAATTTTCGCGTAAATCGTACCATGCCCCCTTAATGTAATATTCACAGTTCAAGTTACAAGTAAAATCCTTTTTGTGAGGAAAGATGCGGAAGTTCTAATGCTACACGGGTACGAGTAGTACGAGTACGAGTTTAATCATCGTTATTATCCTGAATTTAGTTTTGAAGTTGCTTATTTTTCTAATGTTTCATAACTTTATAGGTAAAAATATTTAATTTACGTCATTAAATAATATTTATTTTCATTCCCTCTGTATTCATTATTTATATTTATTGTAGCTGTGCGATGTCCCTTATTTCTCTTCAATTATATTTTTGTATTATTTAAATATATTGCTTTTTTTGTATTCATTTTTGCTCTAAACTGAATATTCCTTCTATTGAACTGACAAATTATGTTCCAAGGGAACTTAATCATGTCTATAGAAGAAGGAGAGATTATTACTGTTAAGAAAAAAAAATTCTCAAAGTTGTGAAGAAAACTAATTTACATAACACATAGTATAAATACATGTAGGTTAAATACCACGTAATTTACGGCAACATTCAAACTATTTTGCGCAGATTGTTATAAAAGTAGTCAAAAAAAATTATTCTTTTAACGCTCTTAAACATATGTAGCATAAATAACAGCTTCGCAATTATTTTAAAAGATTGTTTTAATTTTATCTCATAATATTTTATTTTTAGCCCTGCTCTTACATGCTTAACAGATTATCTTCTCCTTACCATTGTATAAAGGTTAAAGAGCTTTAATTCATTACACAGACCAACGACGTAATACGGAAACCAATACATAATGTCTCAAAGGTTTCGCTTTGACATGACGGGGATATGAAATGTGGGATGCCATCTCAAGTGTCAGCTTCATCATCTAATCATGGTTGAGAATTATGAGTCATACTGGCTGTGTGTTCTTGGCATTGGATAGAACACAGAAGTATACAGATTGAAAGACATCTAATTTTACTTCATACATCTTAACAGGATAGAAAAGGAATATAAATCTGAATTTGGGAGAATGTAATATTCCGAAATACCCAGTCTTAATGTTGTGATGGGTCGTGTGTGTCATCTTAAATGTCCATTTCATTGTCTGTCTGTGGTTAAGAATTTGGGTTATGGTTATTGCAGCTCTTTGAGTTGAACAGAAAAAGGCAGCTAAAATATTCACCTAACAGACCAAAAAGAAAGAAAGAAAGAAACGTGTCATATTTGCTTTAAATATTTTAAGTTTCTTTCTTTACATATAATAAATAATTAATAATTGATAGCTTTTGCTCGATACCGTATATTCAGGCGTATATAATTTTACACAAAAAACACGGTAAAAGTTTACGGATGAGTTTTATACATCGGATTTAAAAATGATAGGTTTAAAAATAAATAAATTAGATTTCCACATATATCGATAAATACAGTTTATTTAAAAGAAATTACAAATATTATGAGCTTTCACAATTTAATAACACGAAATTTTGTCCTATTTGTTTTCCTTTTATATCTTGAGATAATCGCGGTAAGCTCGTAGTTGTAGTCACGAACTCACGGCCGGCATAGCAAGGTATCGAATTCTTAAAACTGAAGACCCACTATGTAGAGAGGCCGATACAGATAAAACCAATTGAGATTCAATATCCTTCCATTGGCGGGGTGTGGAAATTTAGAAGGGGGTCCCAGCTCAGATGTCGTTCTTGTCACTCGATGGAGGGTGATATTTACGAGATCCCCGTTGCCAATAGACCTCGTGTTACTTGTAGTGCGACGTTAATAAACTCTCACTCCTTCATGTCGTGAGGCACATCATCAAATTCTACTTCATTTTCACCATCACCAATACTGTGATCCATAAATAAGCAATCATCTTCCGTTCCATCTAGATTGATAGATATACTACGTTTCCTAAATAACTTTTTGATTATGTTGGGTGTCATTTCATGCCATGCTGTTATTATACAATCCCACGCTATTTCTAGACCTCAAAATATAAGAGCATTGCACATGCCCATTTCAGGTTACTTCGTAAAATAAGTTTACGTTATACGACGAATATACCTAAGACTTCAAAAACGTAGTTTAAAAGTAGAAAGGGGGATCAAAAGTCATAACGTATGGTAATATATGTTTGATTTCATTGCACTAATAAATTTAAGTGAAGTGTTTTTAAAACAAAAAATTTTTTCACTTGAATGCATAATGTTGCAATATATAAGCAGATCTCTACAAAATGAATTCTTATATTAAGACTTTTAAAGAACGAACTAAAATGAACTAAATGGAACTAAAATGCGTACAGTGACAGAGCAGAAGCAAAAAAAACGAGTAAACAAGCTAAAAATGGTTAAATTGCTACACCTATTTGCAAATCAGAAGCTCATTTCTCTAGAAGAAGTAAACATATTCTGAGAGGCACACGACAAAGCAACGAAAAACTTTTAAGCGCAAAAAAAAATGGTGAAATTCTACAATAACAACTTTTCCTGTGAGCATTATCGTAATACTCCGGAACAGATGAGAACAATGAGGGCAGTATGTGTTACCTCAAACATAATATCCTCACGAAACGGATAAAAAAACTTCAAATATTTTACCAATACCAAGGATTGAAAAGTTTGTCCTGGTGAATGCGATAACAAAAAACTCAATCTACAAAAAGGAAAAATGTAATGGATTTAGAAACATAAAAAAGAAAATGTTTGGAGTGCATTCAAGAAGACTTTATTCAAAAAATGTCCATCATAATAAACAAAAAATTAAGATACTATAGAAAAAGCCCTTCTAAGAATTTTTTTCCGATATGAGAAAAAAAATATGAAAATGGAAGTAAACATGACGACAACTATTTTCTAAGATACCAACGGTGAGTTCTTTTTTTCTGTTTTAGTTTTTGATATGAAGCATATTTCGCAAAAATAATTTTGAAGTAATGGAATAAGTTTTTGTCTGATAACATTAAATCTGTACGTCCCCAAAGATGTCTTCGAACTTGTTTTTTCAAAGTTTGTGCTTCGAGATTTCAGAAAACTAGTTTAAGTTATATTAGTGCTTATAAACTTTCAAAAGATTTGGTATTTGTAAATATAAAATGCCGGAAACTTAATTTATTTTTAAATTATTCAGAATGCAATTTCATTCAAATTTCCTCCCAAACATTTCGTGAAATTTCTTAAAGCGAGAGATATAGTTTCAAATTATGGCTGCTAAATAGTCGAATTACAAAAATGAACTTTTTACGACAAAGTAACATATATTTTACATAACAAGAGAACCGCTTAAGGAAAATGCTCTAAGACAGTAAATAGCTTTGAAGATAAGTGAATTTTTAAGAAATAATTCAAATATTTTAAATATTTCAATTCAAATATTCAATTTACTGTTATCTCATTCGCCAGAATAGTAATCGAAAAATTTTGACCTGGGATTAAATTCAAAAAAGACCATTAAAATATTCCCTTTAACATTCAAACTTAGGAACTAATCATATTATTGATTCCAAGATAATGATTTATTTCTGTATTATTATTAGTCACTACTCATTACGTCATCAAATTATAAAATTTCATGGCTTTGTATTGGATTATCTGAAAGGGAAACACCTTTAAAATATGGGATTTTTAAATTCTAAGTTCATTGAAAAAGGTACTTTTAAAACCAGAAACTTGAACAGTTTAGTTTTAAATAAATGTTTGCATTTTCCCTTGTTTTTTGAATCAATGTTTAAAAATTCATTTCTTATATAAAAAAAAATATTTATGTATAAAAAAACTGCTGTCAGTCACTTAATATTTAATTTAGAGAAAAAGATAGAAATATTTTTAAAAACTTTTTTTCCAACTCTGAATACAATGTATTCTACTCCAATATGTCATTTGAAGGATTTTATTTTGATTCAAAAGGCTTATGAGGCACTGTTGATTTTAGATTGATAAACTTAAATCATATTTTTTCTTTTTACTTGCTTATATTAACTATGGAGATATTTAGTACATTTCTTTTCCCTTCCTTCCTCAGTGGCATGACAGCCCAGGGTGGACCTTGTCCTTCTCAAGAAGCTTTTTCCAGGTCAGCCTTCTTCCTGCTAGTGTTCTCCACACAGTGCATAGTTCTCAAAATAGTAGATCTTTTTCTAGGCCATCAATCCATCTAAGATTTGGCCTACCCTTTCTTCGTGTGCCAGTTGGTAGAACATTGAAGACTTTTCTATTGGTGCGGTCTTTGCTCATTCTGATAACGAGAACTGCCCATTTAATTCGTTGTATTATGATGAAGTTAACAATGTTATATTCTTTATATGATTCATAGAGCTCTAAATTTGATCTTTTCTCCATGTTCTATTTTCCTGAATTCCTCCAAAAATGAATCTTAAAACCTTCCTTCCGTAGATAATTATCATGTTCTCATCTGTTCGAGACATGGACCAAGTTTCACATGCATAAGTTAACACTGATCTTAAAATGCTTTTATGCAATAGAACATTTGGTTTTCTTTTGATTAAATTTAATTTCAAGTATTTTCGTATCCCATTAAGACATATATTAGCCATAGTAATTCTCTTTTGGACTTCAGTAGTACAATCGTTTCTATTGTTAATTTCCGAACCTAAGTATGTGAAGCTGTCAACAATTTCAGAAATATACTCTTCAATTTTAAAATGGGAATCATTAAAACATTATTTAGAGCAAGTCATGTACTTGGTCTTATCCTCATTTATTTTCAGTCCCATCCTAAGAGCCTCTTTCTCTAAAGATAAGAAGGTCTGTCTTAGTGATGTGGGTGTTCAAACGATGATATCAATATCATCAGCAAAAGCCAACAACTGTATCGATTTATTAAAGATATTTCCTCCTTCATATTGGAATCTCTTGCCACTTTTTCTAATGCTAGATTAAAGAGAAGACATCCCAGTGCCTCCTCCTGTCGAACTCCAATTTTTATTTCCAGAGGGTAGGAAAGATCATTCTGCACCTTGACCACGATCTTTGTCTCACTAAATTTCAGGCTTATCAGCCTTAATAACTTATGCAGGATTTTAAACTCTTTCATGGCTGCAATAAGAGCCTTTCTGCCGATAGGCGGTTTTGAAATCAATAAAGAGGTGATGCGTGTCGATTCCAAATTCCTTTGTTTTCTCCAAAATCTGACGGATGTTGAATATCTGCTCTGTAGTGGATCTTGCACATTTCTTTTTAATATAACTATTTACCAAGAGCTTTTTATTTTTTCTTTAAATTAACTCTTTATGTGACTTGCTTGATATATTTACTTAATAATTATAAAATATCAAAGAATTATGTTATTTTAACAGGACAAATAGCATTAAGTTATCCGTAAAAATTACAAGTTTGCAAAGCAGATGTATTTATATTTCTATATCTAAGTGTGTGATATTCCCCCCTCTAGGATGAACATCTCTTTGAGTATCAGCTTGTGCTAGAGGTGTAGAATTAACGGAAGAACTAGAAGCATACATTACCTAAATATGACTTTATTAAGATACTTAACTTAATCCTTTAACAAATTAGATTATAATAATATATGTGAGAGAATCTCTAAGGTGGCAAAACACACAATTTATATTATACCGAATTAATCTAACCCGGACCACTAACTCGCCTAAACTCAATTCCAATACTATCACAGATTCCAATACTAAATAGTCAATCCTACCTTACTGTAGTTTCAAGTAACGATCACAACAATCTTAGATGAAACCTTGTAATTACTCGAGTGTAATGGTATGCACTTTGACTCAATGGAACTCTATCACGTATGATTTCTGTTCGTCGCCACGTAACGTTTTCCAAAACTTCTTCACGCTTGAACCATGGATTATGTTTACATTCCTCAAATTGCCACCCCACTTACTCTAAGTTCTGATATTTAAAAGCTTCCTAATTTGCATCTTTCACGTTTCACTTCTTGGATTTGGTTGGAAAAGAGTTGCCATTACTTCTGGCCCCAAAGAACTTAAAGGACATGTTAAAGACATGTTAAAGGACGCGTGAGCCCGTCACAAGTGTATACACTTCTCTCCTCATCTTTCTACATAGAATTCATACATAAACCATCGTTTCTCAAACTGTAAGACGCGTCTCCCCTAGAGGAATGTCATAACTGTACGAGGGGGTGTGAGCATCATAGTCAAAAACACACACACAAAATATTATTTAAATAAGTAATTAATTTACTGAAAGTAAACAAACAAAATTTATTTGTAAAAAGTGTTTTTTTTTCAGGTATAGAAGTTTAAGTTGGCATTACTTTCCAAGATGGCGACCGATTTAACAGCTGTCAAGTGATTTATTCTCAGTTTGGTTTGGCAATTCATCAAAACGATCATCAAGCAAGGCGTAGATTCGTCGAATGGGCCCAAAACGAGATTGACGTTGTTCCCAATTTTCATAAGCGAATGTTGTTTAGTGATGAAGCGCACTTCTGGCTGAATGGCTACGTCAACAAACAAAACTGCCGCATTTGGAGTGAAACTAATCCACAAGTGTATGTCGAAACACCGTTACATCCAGAAAAACTGACTGTTTGGTGCGCTTTATGGGCTGGTGGAATCCTTCTTCAAAAAGGATGAAGGCTACAAAGTTACAGTCAATGGTGATCGGTATAGAGCCATGATTACTAACTTTTTCATTCCTGAATTGAACAATCATGATGTCCAGGAGCTGTGGTTCCAACAAGACGGCGCAACATGTCACACAGCTCGTGCCACAATCGATTTATTGAAAGAAACGTTTGGTGACCGCCTAATTTCACGTTTTGAACCTGTGAATTGGCCTCCAAGATCTTTGATTTAACACCGCTAGACTATTTTCTGTGGTGCTATGTAAAGTCATTGGTCTATGCGGATAAGCCACAAACGCTTGATCATTTGGAAGACAACATTCGCCATGCTATTGCCGATATACGGGCACAAATGTTGGAAAAAGTCATCGAAAATTGGACGTCCAGATTGGACTACATCCGAACCAGCCGTGGCAGTCATATGCCAGAAATCATATTTAAAATGTAATGCCACAAAATTATCTTTCGAATAAAAAAAATTCATGTCAATCGAATAATACATCGTTGTTTTGGTGAAATTTAAAGTTCTATACCTCTAAAAAAACACCCTTTACATAATAAAAAATAAATTACACTGTCATAATACACTTATAAATGAATCAGTATCACTCAATGTATTTTATAATTATATTTAACAAAACTAAATTAAGAACAAGTGTAATAATTACCAGTTACCCCATGGGCTTTTCCTATATAAAATTATATACAAAAATTACCTCTTATTTTAATCATTTGTATCGTTGGATCATTTGTATGGTATTTTTAACTTTCACTTAAAAGTAACGCTATCCGCTCCTCAATGCCTCCGTTTTCCACGTATTTGCATGTATGAGATGTATTGGGGGGGGGAGAAAAGGAATAAATAAACAAAATCTCTTAAATAACTAAATTCTTCCCAAACACTGTCAAGGCCTTTTCTTTCATTCCAAAGCCTAAGGAATAATTTTATGGATCGCAGTGCATAGAAAAGATCGTACTTCGGAAAGACGTATATATACGCCCGGGGGCAATTAACGCTTTGGCTGAGCGAGACGTTTATATATGCCGGTGGAGGTGAAGAGTTTTAAAGGGTATTGCAGCTTTAGCTTCAAAGTGTAGTACTAGAGATTTCAATAGATCGTTATCGTATGGAAGGGGGTGCCAGGAAAAATATTATTGAATATTGGGTCACAAGTTATGAAAGTCTGAGAAAACTGACTTAACCAATCAATCTAATCGTGTCAACAGCAGATTTAGTATGTAAATTGCATTTATTATAAAAGTACAAATGACAAACATATTTTTATTATTTGTTGTGTTTTCGGAGCTGTATAATGTAACTGATAAAGGATGTAATCAAAAGAAATAATGATATATTTAGTTACTTTATGTGTTCTCTTTTTATGATAAAGCACATAGAGTGAATGTAATTAATTCAGTTACTCTTTTTCGATATATGCCACATATAAATACATAAATATTTTGTTTTATTATGTGCAATTTATTTTCTATAACCCTTTTAGAATTAATTTTCATATTGACTTTTTTTTGTTGAAAAGACTTTCTTATTTCTCAAAAACATTTATCTTAAAAAGAATAACTGATAACTCCACGTATATAAAATAATCTTTCCTATTTATTTAAGGGGAGATGGAAATCTTTATCTCTGCAAAT
The DNA here is from genome assembly GCA_019973935.1 of Trichonephila clavipes. NCBI lineage: Eukaryota > Metazoa > Arthropoda > Arachnida > Araneae > Nephilidae > Trichonephila > Trichonephila clavipes. The sequence goes on along the minus strand of BMAU01010763.1, from coordinate 50,486 downwards.
ACTGAAAGTACATAAAATACCTATATGTGTTAAGTTAAGAGGAGTAGGAAACCTCTATACCGACAATGTTAAATGGGCTGTTTTCGATGTACCTTTTCTCAAGATCTATTATATGCACATGCTTGAAATTTCTCATACAATTAAAGTACAACTTTTTCATTATACTGAAATGAGCTTTTAGCTAATTTTGAATTTTTTCATAATTTATGAAATATTTTATCAAACTTTGATAAATTTGACCCATTTTTCACATAAAAAAATTTGTAAAATTAAATTTTTGAAATTCTTACAAAAATCTCACTTCAGCATATATTAGCCTTCATTATAAATATATCATAAAAAATTTAAATACCTGTGAACAGTAGTTTCTCAGAAAAGGTACATCGAACATCAAAATTTATATTTTGAGATAAATTGATTTTAATGTATGCAGTGAGACTTCTAATCAGCTATTAAAAAAAAATAAAAGGCTCAATTTACGATAAAATATACATATTTTGGTTTAAATCAGACGTTCAATTTTTAAGCAAAAACGAAGTATTCTTTATTTACATTTTCCGCCATTCAAATGGGCGTATCCCAGTTTCAACGATTATTTAAAAATAGGTTTTAAGGGCTTCTAATTACCCAAGAGGCTAAAGTAAGATATTTTTAGAAAGGTTAAAATCTATACAATTTGAAAATGTAAAAATCTCAAATCAACAAAAAAAATAAGATTTTAGCTCTCCAACACAAATCAAGATAAAAGTTATCTAGAATAAACAAAACTTAATGCATTAGGGTTTTTTTCAAAAATTTGCCTTACATGACTTACCTGCCTTAAAAATTTACCTTAAGAAAATATCTCATTCTATCATCAAAATATTTTTCAAAAGATGAAGAAAAAGAGAATTGCTTAAGTGGGCGTCGAGATGAAATATATAATCATGGATCTCTTAAATAGAGAGAGCCAATTTCGATTATGTATTATTTGGCCTCAATTTGCATGAATTCCATTTAAATGTTATAGCACTTATCTCATTAGTGCATTAGTAAGTTCAACGTAAATAAGATTAAAATTAATAATATAAACTGAGATAATAAAAACAATCCAATTAGATTCAAATTGGTATTTATTTTAAAACTACATTTTACTATTTCAAAATATATACAAATCGAAGATGTAAGTTGAACCACATTATAAACACACATTATTTAAAAAAATGAGTTATTAGAAAGTTATATTTATATATAATTTTTTTAAAAAAATAGTTCGTTTACTTAATTATATAACGTCCCATACTCTCAGCTTGAATATTGAGTAAAACAATCATGTAAAATACGTGAATTAAAATTCCCGACACTAGGTATTGTTTTAAACTTCAGTCAACATTTCCCCATGTTAAACACATATAATTTACTATACATAAAATCAGCTATTCCTATTCAGGAAGTAATGCAATGTTATCAATGCATCTTTGATATTGCGTGTAAGAACATTCCATTTACGGTACACTCCTGATATTATCCGAGAATGAATTAACCGAGGAGCGGTTTATCCGAAAGACCACCGTTAAAAAGTTTAAAATTAAAAATAAGGAAAATAAAGCATGGTCTTGAAGATTTTACAAACATAGATATATGTGATAATGTTCCCGAGTATGCAGTACATGATTAATAAAGCGCTTGCCTGATTATCTCGAGTTATCTCGGTTTCGTACGTATTGCAGTGAATTATTATCCCAAGAAAACTCGGGTGAAGCAGAATTGGTCAGTATAATTTGTTTTATCACAATTTTACTGAGCCTGGAGAAAATGAAAGGAAGTATACAACTTTTCTATTGGCAGTTTGCAAAGTTTTGTTGGTTTCGCGGACCTTTTGGTGGGACAGGTCACGTGTTTTCCCATTGTATAATACGCGTTGGCTTGTAGATTAGTCATGTATAAAGTAAGATAGTTCCGTTGGAAAAATATAAATAGTAGAGACAATGTAAGATAGCGAAAAAGCGATGATTTTTCAGATAGTGATTATGAAGAGGTGGACATTGAGATTAGTGGAAATGATTCTTCTGCATGCAGACTACATTTTGCACTGTAAATAAGGAGGTTCACGACCACCTAAACAATTTAGAATGGAACTGATAGAAAACATGATTTCATAAAATCATCATGACGAGTTTTCTGCCACATCAGGAAGACCCAGCATTAGTACATCACCTCTCAGGTCATTTTCCAGATGTTATCCATGCTACTGTAAATAAAAATCAAATTCAACGAAACAAAATTCTGTGCTCTCCCGTAAAATAGATTCTAGAGGTAAGCCAGTAAGAAAAGAGACCGAATACCAGTGTACAGAATGTCAGGTTTCACTTTGTGTTGTTCCTTGTTTCAAAAACTATCATACAAAGACAAATATTTAGCTTTTCCCATTTGCCCGAGATAACTCGGGATAGTAAACTAATATTAAAATTAAATGCTTTTACACCTACAAAGAATTAAAAATTCAAATTAAAACCAACATATTTTATTTTGCTTCGTTTCCTTGTATTTAATAATAAAATAAAATTGTGATGATTGTTTGCATTTTTTTTCAAAAAAATTGGAAGGAAAGCAGTTAAATAAAGACAATACCTTAGCCGGACTTGAAATATTGAATGACAATAAAGGTAGTACAGTGCTTTCTTTACCCAGCAGGAAGAAAAATGAACCAACCCAGCAAAAGATTTCATACTGGAGGGGAGTATAAATCACAAATGTGTACTAACCCATATCAAAGGTCTTTTTGGAACACCAAGAAGACAATAACTGTCAGGAAATATTAATCCTGAGAAACCTATGTAGTACCTGTCCATGAAAAGGTATTAAAAGGACGGTACCGTTGAGTTTACTGTCTTATTTTAAGCAGTAATAAATAAAGTGCGTTAATATATTTAAACACTATACCTACCTTCTCAATTTCGTTTTGGTAATGTTTTATTTATCCCGGCCGTCGTGATGGTGGAAGCCGAAGGGTTCAAGGTCGCGAATGCGTGGCGGCGTTGTCGAGTCATGGGTTCGAGTCCTCGTGCCATCAAAGACCAAAGGAGCTGATGCCCGTTCAATCTGTCGCGGCTCAAATTTTTACTGTTGTGGTGCTGTGGAATCTCGGAGAGTTAACGTTTCAAGTTATTTTAGTGTTACTTAAAATGTCGTATAAGAAAAAATTAATAATATGCTTAGATATAGTTCGGTAACCATATATATCCTACACTGCTGGACAATTGCTAAGGACGAATCACAAATTGCTATGTAGCATAACATTAAGCGAGACATGAGGCCTAGTAGGATAAAATATAGTTGCCACACTGTTCAGGCATTAGAATAAAGAATATTTATTGTTCTGGAAAGTACAAAAGCTGTGAAACATCTGAAAGAAAAAAAAATGTTCATTTGATCTGCGTACGGAGAAATGGAACAATGCATCTAAAAGTTAGCAGGCACCTTAAAGATAGCTATCAGTACGGGATATGTCCACCGTGGAGTGTGATGCAACATTCCACACGTCGTACCATACTTTGCACAACATTATCCAGCAGCTGTTGAGGCAATTTATCCCATTCCTCTGTGAGTGCACGGATGAGGGTGTTCTTGTTTGTCGGAGGATAGTTTCGACCAGCAACTTGCCTCCCCAAAGCATCCCACACATTTTCAATGGGGTTTAGATCTGGAGAACGCGCTAGCCATACGAGACGTAGAATACCCTCGCTGTCTAGACAATCCTGAACAGCGAGTGTTCGATGACATGTTGCGTTGTCTCCCATAAAAACAAATTTATCACCGACAGCACCACGGAAAAGACGAACATGAGGAAGTAAAACTTCATCAATGTATCGTTGGCCCGTCATAGTCCCATTCGCAACCACATGTAGCATATGAAAGTATGAAGGCATATATATATAGATAGATAGGTAGGTACACTAGCCGTTGCCAACCAGCTTTGCTGGTATTTCGTGATATTGTATGACTGCATTTTTTTTATAGTTACAGATATCTAAGTTTTGATTATATTGTTATAGTTCTAGTCTCTTGATTTAAATAAGACATGAATTGAACTTCTAAATCCGAAGATGCTCATTTATTACACCCTCGTAAATACCTCCTCCCTCTTGGTTGTCAATTTTCGTAAGACATGGTCTTGGAGAATCTCTATTTAACAAAAGATATAGGTTTGCTAACTTTCAAATATAAGATGCAAATAACTCAAAACTGTCGCTTTTTTGTTTATCTATTATGGTCCTGCAACACTCCTTGGGAGTCCGTTTTGGCAAAATACGTTCTTAAAGGATATCTGTTCAACAAAGAAAACATGCCTGCGATATTTAAAGTATATATGTCTAATAGTTTCAGGAGAGTGAGGGAATATATATATATATTTATTTACGTTGCACTGTTCAGCCACTCGAGGGCTTTTCGTGACAGACTTCGTGATTTTGAGCCATAGTCAAGTGATGAGAGCGACACTTGATCTGGCACCCCCTCTCCTAACTACTTCACCACACCAACGGGAAGACATTTGAACTTAGATTTAACATTAATCGTCCCCCTAGACGGCGGGTCTTCAGCGGTATTAGACTCGAACCCATGACACGTCAGTCACGAGTCCGTTACCTTGACCACTAGGCTACCGTGACCCCCAAATAGTTTCGGAGGTCTCACGATGAGTTTGGGGTCACTTTTCTCCCATATATTGAATGGGTGAGTGAGTGAATATTAACGTCGCCCTGTTCAGCTATACGAGGGCTTTTGGCGATGGACCACGTAATTTTGAACCATGGTCAAGTGACGTGGGCTACACCTGAGCTAGTACCCCTCTTTCCTAACTACCACACCACACCAATGGGAGGACGTTTCAGCTCTCGACAGATTTAACGTGCATCGCTGCCCTAAACGGCGGGTCTTTAGTGGTATTGGGCTCGAACTCATGGCTTGCCTGCCATGATGCGATACCTTAAACACTGGGCTACCGCGGCCCTCCTATATATTGAAAGATATGAAAAGTATCTAAGGCATACATGCCCAACCCGTGGCCCATGGGCCGCATGCTGCCCAATTGAAGTTTTTGTCTATATTATTTTAGACATTTGGACTACAGACGGTTGAATCGAAAATATCGTGTTTTGACCTCCTCTCCTCGTGCAGTTTTTTTTTTTTTTTTTTTTTTTTTTTTCTGAAATAATCTTTTTCCTTCACTTGACTTCCAAACATTTGTAAGAACAATGGATGAAGGAAAGCAGATGAGCTTGGGTATGTTATTTCTCTTTTAACGAGAACTTCATTGAGAGTGAGTAGTGTATTTAGTTCTATTTGTCAGAGAAATAATTTATGTCTATATTTTAAGTTCAAATTATAGTAGTCTTTTTCTTGGTTTATTTGGCAATGAAAGAATCCGATGATGGATTTAATGAGTTGCCTCAGAACTGTAAAACCAGCTAGTAGAGATGTTAAATAATTACGGCAGCAGAATAAAGATGTTTAATATTTTAACCTTTTGAAATTATGTAACTTTTTTCATTTTATGATATATTTAATCACGGTGCAATAATTGATACCATACAATAAGAAACTAAACATTTGGCTATCGGGCATAAAAAAAAAAATTTGTCGAACAGTGTAATAATTACAATGCTGTTCTTCTTTGCTTAATTGCCTTTTTGCATTCGAAATAAAAATTTTGAAAATCTAGATCAATTTTATGCAGATATTCTGTAGCACAAGTATAAAATGTGAAGATGTTACGCAAATAGTTGTTATACTACGTAACCTCAGAGGGCAGCATAAATCTACTGTAGATAAGAACCTTATAGGCTAAGAGATATTCTTCCACCAAGTGCAATTGGTCGATTTTCAACTTTGTTGTGATCGTGATCCAGTAAAAGGTAAACTAGCTGTTTTTTGATCATATCAATAATTATTGAATAAATTCTATATTATATATTTATTCGTCATGGCTGAAAGAAAAATTGAAAAGAAAAAAGGAAACTTGAAGATGAAAATAGACAGTTTCAAAGTGAATGGGAAAATTTATACTTTTTTATTCATGTAAAAGACAATGTTGTGTGTTTGATTTGTCGTCATTCAATTTCAATTTTAAAATCATACAACGTTAAAAGACACTATGAATAAAAACATGGAGAAATTGATAAACTTACTGTTGGTGAATGGAAAGCTAAATTACAGTCTTGGATGAACAATTTGACATCTCAACAATACATAATTCATAAGCAAACTGCCCAATCAAATGGTATTGCCAGTGCTAGCTTTCGTGTATCCCACATCATTGTCAAAAATATTAAGCCTTTTACAGACGGTAACTATATCAAAGACTGTATAATTGCCGTAGTTGAAGAAATCTGTACAGAAAACTGGATCTCTTTACTCAAATTAGTCTGTCACGTCAAACTGTAGAAAGAAGAAAAGAAAACATTTCACGTGAGATTCGTGCATCGCTAAACACAATTACAACTAGCTTCGTATATTTTTCACTGACTTTGGATGAAACGTCAGATATAAATGATACTGCTCACCTTGCTATTTTTATTAGAGGTGTCGATAGTCAAATGAATATTACTGAAGAACTACTCGAACTTGTGAGTTTAAAAGGTACTACCACCGGAAGAGATATTAAGGATGCTGTCAAAAATTGCGCGCAAAGTCGTCAGATAGATTTTAAAAATCTTGTAGGCATTGTAACAGATGGAGCCACTTCAATGGTTGGAAAAAATGTTGGTGCTGTTTCATTAATTTTCCATCACACAAAAGCTTTAGAAAACAGTTCAAATGATTTTGAAATGTTAATTTGTCCTTTTTTTTGCACCTCGAGAATCTATGTGCACAAGTGTTAAATATGTCACATGTGATGAAGGTAATTAATTCAATTAAAAACAATCCATTGAATCATTGCCAATTTCAAAAATATTTTAGGGAATTGGAATCTGAATACGGTGACATCATTTATTACACCAAAATTCGGTGGTTAAGTTGCGGAAACTGCTTATTGCGATTTTGGAAATTAAGGAAAGAAATTAAAACTTTTATGAACAATAATGGTCATAATACAAGTGAACTTTCGGATGACCAATGGCTTCTAGATTTATGTTTTCTAACAGATATAACAATGAAACTGAATGAGCTAAACCAGAAGTCACAAGTGAAAATAAGTTGATAACCGATTGTTATCAAGATATAAAAGCCTTTGTAGCAACGCTGCAGCTTTATGAAAATCAATTGCGGTCAAACAATTTGATTCATTTTCCATTGTTAAATGACTATAAAAGTAACCATAAAAACCTGTTCAAATATTCTACGAAAATCGAAAATTATTTGAAGAATTGAACACCAGATTCTCCTACATACAAAAGATTGAGGAAATGTTTGCAATATTTTTAGCTCCATTTAATGTAGAGGTGGAATCAGCGCCTCCAAATTTACAAATGGAGCTAATAGAATTACAATCAAGCATCGTGCTAAAAAGCCTGTGTGAAAGGAATAAGATTGAATATTAACAAAAATATATCCTTGAAGATAAATTTCCAAATTAAAAACGATTGGCTATGTGCATTATATCAGCATTCGGAACTAATTATCGCTGTGAGTCATTTTTTTCCAAATTAAACCTGGTAAAAACAAAGTATCGCAGCAGGTTGCTCGATGAAAACATGACTTCAAACTACGGTGAGCGTCAACTAAATTATCCGTTGTTATTAAAAAAATCTCAAGCAAAATACAAAAACAAGTGTGACATTAATTGGAAGGTAATAAAATATTTTTAATGTTGTACGATAATAAAATATTTTGAATAATTTATTTTATTTGGATATGTGCGGCCCACCTCAGTTTAGTAAATTTTACTTGGCCCACCAACCGATTTGGGTTGGGTACTCCTGGTCTAAAGGGTACTTGACCTTTGCCAGAAAAATACATTCCTTACATAATTGGACTTGGATCTCTACCTCTCTTGGGCTTCAACACACATAGCCAAACAACCGACACTTTCCTAGCTAAAAACACTTTTAGAAGGCTTCTTTGGTACGAAATTCCTTCCTCTGTCGCGTTTTGTGTTACATCTCCTTTACTCTTATAGAGAATTTTTTCACTGGAATCTTTCATTTCGAAACAACCACAAGTCATATCAGAGTCATGTATAGAAAGGTAACATTTTACTAAAAATTTTTACTTAGAAACACATTTTAAGCACATGTTACTAAAAAATTCTGAATCAAGCACGATAAATGAGTTGGATCATTTACTAGTGTAACAGCTAGTTTTTCTCCATCTAGAGCTACAACCCTTTTACGCCACACTGCAACAAAAAAGTGGTGGAGAACTTGTTCATAACATGTCTTTGCTTTGAATTTTTTTCTGTCTTTTTTTCCCCAATTTTTCGGGATACGGGATTGCGACGACTGTATTTTTTATTCTAGGCACACCCTTCAAACATCTCCAATTATCTAGGTGTGCAAATACTTGTGGCCTATTTCGATAATGCCCAGTAAGTCCCGTGCAACATTAAAAAGGAAATCGTTCATTTCCAAAGTCAACTTGGGCACACATATGTCAACCACTCTACGTATGTCCAATTTATCATGCAAAACTGCTTGAACGGAATCTTCACTAATCCCAAACTCTGAGGAAATCTCTCAAACGGTCAAAAGACAATCTATTATTATCATATTTTTAACCTTCCTCATGACACTTGTGATCGTAGTGTTTTGTATCTTTTCAGATTATCGGTCACTCTTCACTGACATGTAACTATCTTTTAATTGTTGACACATTCTTTCATGTGTGTTACTTTCATAACAACTTCTCTGTACACCTGTTGAATTTTTCTAATTATTTTGTTTTAAAATCTTCAAGTTTTTTGCCAAAATGTAATGCAGTATATGTATGTGTTTCGTAATACAAGGTAAACAAAAAAGTTCTTGCCGTTTGCGCGTTTCCATTGAAAGAAGTAAGAATAAGTATGCAAATTCGTGTATGACATGATTGATAAACCGTCAGTCGACAGTAGGAATATCAGTTGTTATAAATGCAGGTCTTCTGCTCACATTCATCAATCGGAACTCGTACAGTAGCGAAGCGAAGTGGACGTATCGAAGGAGCTCGTTTGGGGTTGTTTACTTTACGACTTCAAAGTGGGATTATTAGCCGCTGCATCAAGTCGTCAAATATGTCAAGCGTTTGGGGATAGTGCTATCAGTGAACGTATGGTAAGGCATTGGTTTCAAAAACTCAGGTCGGGAGATTTGTCCCTCTGTGATAAAGCTCGAACAGGACGACCATAGACCTTGGATGACGAAGCCCTGTAGGTGGCCATTGAGGAGGACAGTAGTCAAATGTGTGGTGAACTTGTCAGACAATTCAACACTTCCAGTAAAACGGTTAGATTTTATCTGCACCGCTTAGGTAAAACGTACAAGCTTAGCAAGTGGGTTCTTCACACGCTGTTGGAATTCCATAAGCAACAACGAGTGGCAGCCTGTTTATCGTTGCTTTCTCATCACCGTAGAGCATCCATATTCAATAGGGTGCTGACCAGTGACGAGAAGTGGGTCCCGTATGGCACCCCCAAGCGTTACAAACATTGGTTGTCACCCCCAGGATACTGTCCCGCCAGCGCAAGACCACCTATGCACCCACGCAAGATTATGCTTTTGTCTGGTGGACTTGTCGTCAAGTGGTTCACTATGAGTTGCTACCAATGGGCTAAATGGTCACTGTGGATCTGCATTCGCAGCAATTGGAACGTGTACAACTAGCACTGCATCAGAAGGAGCCAACACTGGTTAATCGAAAGGGTGTACTGTTATTGCATGATACCGCGAGGCCGCATGTCACGCGGGTGGCCAGGAATACGATAAAGCGACTTGGTTGGGAGACTTTGCGCCATCCTCCTTACTCACCTGACTTGAACCATCAGATTACTACTTATTCAATTTCCTGGACAATGATGTTCGTGTTAAATCATTCACCAATGAAGCAGACGAGCACCAATCTCTCACGGACTTCTTTGCGTCCCACACCCCCGAGTTTTACTGAAAGGTTATTGAACAACTAGAGAGACGTTGGCAGAAGGTGCTGGATGCCGATGGCCATTTCTTCGAGGACTAACAATAGGCTACACTGTTTGTATGTCATGATCTTTTAGGTCATTAAAAACGGCAAGAACTTTTTTGTTTACCTTGTACATATATATCAGGGGTAGGTGGACTTTTCCAATGTATGGGCTACTTCTATTATTTTTAAGGTGTTGCGGTCCACCCTGTAGCATAGGCATGGCCCTTCTGTATTAAAATTGTATGTTTACTTTTCTTACCCATCTTTTGTTGTATGACAGATTACTACTAGACAGTGAAGTGTAGACGTATTCAATGCAATATGCAAAGAACATACTTAAGCCGATGAATCTGAAGCCAACTTATGTACATATTTTTTCGGCGCCGTGACCCGCGAAGACGCGGAATATGACATCAACACTAGAAAGCAAATCTGTGGAAGCTCAAGGTGGGGGATCATATTTCAATAGCCAATCCCCAGCTATCAAGGGAAGGTCTGACAGTCAACATTTATATTCTCCCCTTCAGTCGGTGTGTGATGAAGAATTCATGTATTCGGCTGGCATCGCAGTGATGACTTTCTCCCCCAACAGCTGCAGTGAACGTGTTAAGCGCCATCATGTACTTCCAAAGAAGGTACCTATGTCGTCTACACATTTATCAAATATTTTGCTTAAGTAAACACAATCGAATCGATTGTGAATAGCTGATTCCCCAGTCCATCTGGTGTCGGTGTCCATGAAATATATTTCTTTTACTACGTGCGTCTTAGGTCTTACTAAAGGCTGTCCCCGAAAAATGTCTTGACGGTCCACAGGTCAATCGCGATCGACTTAATGCCCATCTTTGATATATATATATATATATATATATATTACAAAACTTATGATAATACGTGCTAAAATCGAAAATTTTGCTTATTTTATTTCCTGTTTACAATTTATTCTCGTTTCACCGAAGTTCCATATTAACGGGAGTAATTTTCAATTAGCTATTCTTAGTATCTAATCACATTAACTCTGAGGATGTTCAAAATCTTCCCACTGGTGTGGTGCGGAGGTCCAGAGAAGGGATTCCGGCTCAGAGAGAGAGGTATCCTCCTCATTACTGTACCGCTGCTCTAAATGCCGAGGTCCATCTTCAGCAGCCCTCGTATTGCTTTATAGTGCTATGCAAATTGAAATCCAATCCAATTAAAATCGATATATAAAATAGAAACAAACAAATATAAGAATATAATTTAATATTGAATAATAGTGTAATGTATCTAATTTGATAGTATTTTCTTTTCATTTAGTTTCATAATCTTACAAGATAATCGTGCTTTAAATACGAATATTTTCCATAAAATATTAGAAACAAAATGAAGATGATTTATACAATTGTGATGCAATAAACAAAACATAAAAGTTGTCCTAAAGAATGTCAAGAATAATTTTTTTTAAAATTTGATAATAACTAAATACAGTAAAAGAAATTATTATTTATGTACTATAAATAGTTCATTTTTACACTAAACTTGTATGACTCTAATCGAATAATATGTCTATGAACGGCAGTAGGATTCATTTTTACATATTATAAAAATAATTTGTGAAAATTCAAATACGATATATATAGAGAGAAAGAGAATATAATTATCCAAGTAAATTTATTTTTAAATATATTTCTATTTTATATTACCTCTATTCTTAACTTAGTTCATTGATTTATTTAAAATATCTTGTGTTTAGTTAAGTTTAAAATATTTTTTGTACTTAGTTTAATTGCAAAATAACTATCAAGGTAGCGCCACGGCTTTTTTTTTCTTCTTGTATTGTTATTCCAAATTTAACACCATTTTGCGTTGTGACTTCAGCATAGATGGTTGCTATTCTATTTTTATGGTTTTAATTTTACATGTGAGTTTTTATCCTAATTTTTTATAGAAAAATTCTCTGAATATTCCTCTCTTTGAGAGATACATTAATGTTCTCTTTTCATATTTTCATTTTACACTCTTGTCAGGTTTATCACCCACGTGGCTAGAAAAAGGCTTAATTTTTCAACATGGCTCTATTTTTCTTTATTTTTCTATTATTTCTGCTGTACGGGGAAGGTAGATCCAAGAAGCATTGCTTAACCCTAAATCGGTGGCCTAATTCAGTGACAGCTTCAGAAATCATAATAGGTTTCCATCTCTCTTTTTGTATCTATATTTTTTGTATCTTGATCTCCAATTTCTTTCTTCTTTTGGCATTGTAGGTTTCAGAACTTTTCACTTTATATATATATATATAACTTTTTTTTAGTTTAATGATCCAAAAATTAGAATAACATTAAGTATTTGTATCTAATATTACATTGTAAAAAAGCCTTATATTATCTGAAACTTTAGAAGAGATATTACTTACCTCCCAAAGAAATGCATCGAATGAATAGTATATTTGTTTTTATATGGGAAATAATGATTCTTATACTATAACATAATCTAATATTTTAATGCATTCATTTTTATGATCATTAGGATTATTTCTTCTTCCCTCTAAGGAATAAAGCCGAAAAATTAATATACTTATGAAGAGACTTTCAAAATAAAGAGTGCTGTTTCCTTTACTTTATTAAACTGCTTTCAAGTAGGCATGTAAATAAGATTTAAACAAAAACAAAGGAAGAAACCTGTGGTTCATTTCATTATAATAATAACACAAACGCGCATATGAAAATGAGCGTGATCTGTGCATTTTACCTAATTTGAAAATAATTTGTCTTACATGTTTGTTTTCAGCCAAGCATATGAACAAAAAACGAAATTTATTACAAACGTTATCAATATGCAGGATTGCTTATGTATCTGAGACATTTTTTGTGACGTTTCGGCGAAAAATATTACGAATATTTTAGGAAAGCATGATTTCTTCGGTAATAAGTTTTAATCTGTAGAGCACAATGACTGAAATAAGAAATATATATGGTTGTAAAATATTCTACCTAAATTAAAATTTAAAAAGAGCTTAATTGTAGGAAGATTTGTGTTGTGCAACCATGTTATTTTCGAAAACTAAAAGTGTTATTTTCTTTTCAGTATCATAAAAAAAACTTGTTGATTGGATATATAAAGTGAAATTGATGCAAAAAGTAGAAAATCACGAGCAAAATTTAAATTAAAAAATCAGCTTTGGAAAAATAATTTAACAAAGCCGAAGTAAATATTTGCAAGGGATGACTTTCTAAAGACTGAACAAAAAATGACTTCAAATACATATATTTTTGTTATTTTAGATATTTTGCGAATTGTTTGTAATAAAAGTAGAAATTGCGATGTTTTTAAGAGAAATTTTCCTTTTCATGGTTTAATTTCTTTGATTTGTAAAATAAAATTTGTAAACTGCTGCAATATACCGTTTCATAACTATTCAAAATACATAAAGAATTATTCTCATTTTAAACAGAAAATGGAAAGTAATAGATCTATATTGAAAAAAATTGACTTAATAGCTTATAATAACACTGAGTAACTCAATGGGTATATCACTTCAAACGCTATAAATAAAAAATTCAATTCACCAAAAAAAACATTCTTAAGACGTACAACATAAAAATAAATCAAGAGTTCTGCACCCAACCAGATGAAGTTTAGAAGAAAGAATGAATGAAGTTGGAGGTCAAAAGGAAGATATATTAGAATTCAAAACTACCCTATTTCCTTTCCACACTATTTGATCAAGTAAAAGGTAATTTTTTGAATTTAAAATTATAAACATCTAAAAGGTATGAAAAAAATCTGAAATAAACAATTTCTCAACGTATTGATAAAAAGTCAAACAAATAAAAAGTATGTTTTTCTCTTTTAAACATAATTGGGAAATTCAAACTTTAACAACATGGGATACGATAATTTCATTAACCCAGTTATAACTAGCTGCAGTACTTCCTCCTCATGTTGGATGAGTTGAAAATCTCGCATAATATTAAGATTACGTGAGGAGTTCCAAAGGCAGCTTGGGTGCAGAAGTCATTGAATACAACTCTAACTGATCTCCAAAAAATTTGCAATAGTTCCCTTGTATAATGTTAAAACACTAAAAATGACAACGCGACATGCTGACAAGACAAACGAATGGGGAAGATTAAAATTCGTACATATCTGAACGATGTGCAACTTCTTGGCTTGGATAATTCAGAAACCTCAATAATCATTAAAACCAAAAGTGAATGGGACAATTTGGCTTTTGTACGAATTAATGAGGCCATAATCAGCTTCAATTCTCTACCTCGCTACGTGTATGTTATTCGCTAGTGACTTTCACTCGTAGTGAGGCGTTGTTTTAGCTTAAAATGTCAATTTTTTCTCAAAATCGTAACAATATACAACTCATCTGAAAAGAATAATTAGACTGCCATTATTCTCCAACATACATAAATTAAATCGAATAAATTAAATAGAATGAATAGTACTCTTAATTTAGATGGTCAAGAAGAATTGTAAGATCTTTCTCTGCTCTTCTTTTTTTTTCGAGTAACAAAAGCTTTTTTTAGGAGCAGTTAACAGATTCGTTTACTGCAGAAAACAATAATTTTATTTAATATCATACTAAGTAGTTATATCTAAATCTAAATGCACAAAACTCTTTACTTATAAAAATACAGACATTTACGAAGAGTTTGGCTTGTTATGTGGATAACAATTGTTATGTAACAAAACGCATTGTTATTCTGAAACTCAGATCTGAAAGATTTCAGAAGAGCACTTTAGGAATAATGACAAACTTTATCATATGTTGAGAATCACGGAAATATCTCGTCGTTTGCGAACTATCCATAGATGTTGTTATTAAAACCGTCTTTTGTTTTGGAGCGGAAGGATGAAATATTGCTGGAATCAATTTAACTGTCATATTAAAGAAATTGAAAATGCTTTTATAATAACTTTTCTTTGTATTACAATTATGATTATGTAATTCGATCACTAAAAAAACTTTGACATTTATGTTCCGACTTGTAACTGAACGATAAATAAACTATATTAAGTTCTTATTTGATTCTATGATCAATCAAAAGTGAATTTCGTTGTATTAATTTGTTACAGAACAAAATATTTAATCAACTACGTTTAACATGTAAAAAAAGAAGAAAGTTTGTAAGCCACAAAAATACCAAGATTAATTTTTGTCTTTTTAATGACCATCAACTAAAAAAAGTTTCGAAATCGATTCTCAAGAAAAGTTCTTTCATAATGGGCAAAATTCATTATGACGTCATAGTCACATGATAACGACAACCATATGTTTCCAACCAATCTGTTCAAAATTCATGTGACGTCATAAACACATGACAAATGCAATGACGTGTTTTCAATCCATTATTTCATGCGCTTTGTTGTTACCAACTTTTGTTTTATACAGAAACTTTCTTTAAAAAATACACATTTGACAACAATAATATCGCACTTGGATAAGCAAGATGCACTTCATTTAAAAGTACTTTTTAATAAAAGGTAGTTTTTTCCATTAATCCTGAAACATTTTTGATGAATTGTAACACTTGAGTATTTTTATCCAATTATGACATTTGACTTTTTATCAAAATGTAATAAGTAGAACAACGTACAAGTCTAATGTAAGCTCTGAATTCAATGGAGAACACGTGATTGCATTTATCACATGATGTCATGAATTCAGGATATTAATAAAAGTCTCCCAATGACTTCCTTGAATTGGATTACATCGGAAATATGGAATTTGATGCATTAAAATAAATCTATTTCGAACTATAACAGAGCTTTCAACACTACCTTTTATCTTCCCAACATTGACCATTTTTTTTGTAGATTTTAGTACTGGTACGTCATGTTAATTTAACATCTTGCAGTATTACACAATCTGACTTATTCACTTTAATGCGAAGGGTTCTTATCCAACTGGAAGCCGATAACTTCCAATTGGATTAGAATATTATAAATTCGGTTACATACACACGATTGGAGTTATTTTTAGAAAGATTCCAAGCGTTTTTACTTCTATGACCAGAATTGAGTATATTACTATTAACTTATATATCTTAATTAGGCAATTAACATAATCTGAATCCTTTTAAGAAGGTAATTAATAATCTGGGGAAAAAAACTGCTAACGATCGACATAATAACTACCAATCCCGAAACTGTACTTAAATACTTATTACTTATATTATTAGTAACTAGGGGATCCTCTCTGGCCTTCAAGAGCTTAGAACGTGCTTCAAGGTCCCGGAAAAGACTCTTAGCTGTGAGAAGTATCTATTTAATTAATCAAGCTATTAAAATTAAATTTCGAGGTACTCAAATAGATTTGAATTAAAAACAATCAAAAAACAAGCCTGTATTCTTCAAAAAATCGAATCTTTTATTTTAAATAAAGTATCTTAAGCTGATTTGATTCAAAAGCAACTGTAGATCTTTAAATCGTCAAAAAAAGGGATTTCTTTTTTTTTATTATTTAAAACATATTTAATTTGGAAGATGGTTAAAATACTTGTCTACTTTCAATTCTGTCGCCTGTATTTCTAAGGTGATAAGATTCTAAGGTTTCTAAGGTTTTTGTGTAGATTTATTTTTACAGTAAAATGTCTGATTAAGATACGTATTATAAAAATAATTTGGCCATTTAATTTGTTTTTTTTTATTTTTAGATGAGGTTTTGAAAAAGAAGCTGTATATTTTTATGGTATAATTAGCTGTCAATAAATTAGTATAGAAATAATTATATGTTACAACTCCAAGTGTTTCATAATCATCCATTTAAAGCTTGTATACAAGAGTATGATAATTTAGAAGTAAATAAAAGTAATTTTAACACTGCAATTAAAATTATTGTTAAAAAAATGAAATTTAGTAACAACAAATAGATGAAAAAATGTTATATATATATATATATATATATATATATATATATATATATATAAGTCCCCCATTTTATCAATTCATGACACATTTATACGATAAAAAAAGTTTGCTTTTGTACTTTTCTTTTTTTAAAAAAATGATTCTGAGGAATGTGACACTTTTTGAACACATAAAAAACTTTTCTCCAACTCAGATTGGTTTTTTTTTCTTTTATGAAACTGCGTGACTTTTATTCCAGTATTTTACTCATAATGACACATGTCATAAAAATCTTATTAAGGAAGGATTTTTTTCAGGAATTATTGTTGAAAATAACCAAAAAATATGAAAATTTTCATTCTTAATCATACTTCAACTCCTAAATTTTACCAACAAAGGGATTGCTTCATTCTCATTTCACAGAATGATGAAACAATTGTAAATGCATGATGCCGATAAAATTTTTACTCATTTCTAATTCCCTCAAATGTTTTCAATACTACATTAATTTCTATACAAATAAGAACCAAATTCTTATTTTATGTAACGCATCCTTCATTCTAAAAATATTGCTGTAACAAGATGCAAAAAAAAAAAAAAAAAACGAGATCCGTTGACAACAACTTTCGTATTGCTTCAGTGTGCGAAATTAATAAACAATCCATCAAGAGAGCAAAAAGATGCAGAGCAGACAGTATTACAATCTGCACACACACACAAGTCAAAACTTTCTCTTCTAAAATAATTCCGTTTCAAAAATTCTGTTTTTAATCAGTTACAGAAATCCTTTCAGTTAAACATTATTCCAAACGATTTATAAATTGTCCCAAGCAAATTATAATTAAAAATGAATAACTACCAAACGATTTATAAGGAAATATAAAATTAATCCACAAAACGATATATACCCTGCTGGACAATTGCTAAGGACGGATAACACTATCAACCATTGCAACATCGAAGAAGGGCGAAAAATAACAGATGTTGCCAGGGGGTTCGACATCGCTCACAGCGTTGTTTCACGGCTGTGGAAGTCATTTAAAACTACTGGAATGTGTAGTAAACGGCACGGGGGACGTCGTGTTAGAAGTACGACGCCTGCAGAAGACAGATATATCGTCCTATCAGCAAAAAGGAACAGGCGCACCACAGCTCAGCAGGTGGCAAATCAGTTTCTTGCTGCCTCAGGAAAGCAGATCTCCCGAAAAACTGTTGCCAGACGTTTGAGGGGAGGAGGACTATACGCACGCAGACCTGTTGTGTGTGTCCCATTGACCAGACAGCACCGTACTGCCCGTTTGCAATGGTGTCGTGAGCATCACAATTAGACTGAACAGGACTCGGCATGCGTACTCTTCTCAGATGAGAGTAGGTTCAGTCTGTCATCGGATTGTAGACGCCAACTGATCTGGCGCGAGAGTGGTACTGCTTATCGTCCAGAAAATATCCAGGAAAAGGACCGATATCCGACATGCAGTATCATGGTGTGGGCCGGCATCATGATCAATGGCCGCACGCGCCTACATGTGGTTGCGAATGGGACTATGACGGGCCAACGATACATTGATGAAGTTCTACTTCCTCATGTTCGTCTTTTCCGTGGTGCTGTCGGTGATAAATTTGTTTTTATGGACGACAACGTAACATGTCATCGAACACTCGCTGTTCAGGATTGTCTAGACAGCGAGGGTATTCAACGTCTCGTATGGCCAGCGCGTTCCCAGATCTAAACCCCATTGAAAATGTGTGGGATGCTTTGGGGAGGCAAGTTGCTGGTCGAAACGATCCTCCGACAAACAAAAAACCCTCATCCTTGCACTCACAGAGGAATGGGATAAATTGCCTCAACAGTTGCTGGATAATGCTGTGCAAAGTATGGTACGACGTGTGGAATGTTGCATCACACTCCACGGTGGACATATCCCGTACTGGTACCTTTCTTTAAGGTGCCTGCTGACTTTTAGATGCATTGTTCCATTTCTCCGTAAGCAGATCAAATGAACATTTTTTTTCTTTCAGATGTTTAACAGCTTTTGTACTTTCCAGAACAATAAATATTCTTTATTCTAATGTCTGAACAGTGTGGCAACTATATTTTATTTATGCTACTAGGCCTCATGTCTCGCTTAATGTTATGCTACATAGCAATTTGTGATCCGTCCTTAGCAATTGTCCAGCAGTGTATATATTTTAGCAAACTTTATATATATATATATATATATATATATATATATATATATATATATATATATATATATATATATGTTACATTTTTTATTGCTCTTAAAATATCAAAATTTAAATTTATTTCATTTAATCGGCCTGAAAGAAATATTTTAATTTTTTTATAAAAAACAATACTAATCATATATAAATACCACTTCATGTCAGCATTTTTCAATTTCTACAAAAAAAGCATAAACACTCTCACTAAAAGGGAAAAAAACATTTAAAATCTTTATTTACAGAAATAAATAAACTTTTTTCATCTAAAAAAATTGCTCTAATGTTTTATGTTGAAAGTAAACATTCTTAGTTTAATTCATGGTGGATATATGCAGTGTTTGTGTAAAATACTATGACACAACTATTTTTACCAAACTAGAAAAATGTTGCCACATGATGCAATATTTTGCAAATAATATATTTGTAAACTTGGCTGGAATTGTGCAACCTTTCATGATTGACAGGATTTTACACATGTAACTTTCTCAAATAAAAGTGCAGAAAAATTCTTAAATAGTACACATTTTAAAAAAAAAAATTACACTACCATGCTATTTCCAATACATAGAGATCATTGTTGATTAATAAATTTACACTTAATATTAATAATTTCCTTGAATTGTTAAATACCATTTGATATGCTACAAGCATCATTAAATAATGAACTTATTTTACATACTTTAGCATAACAATAGAAATGTACAAAAAATATCAATGCAACTTGCATATCTATTCATTAAAATTAGTATGGAAATAATTTTAAAAATTAAATGACAGTTTTAAGAGAGGAAGCCTTTTAAAAATACCCCGAGGTTTTCACTTAACAGAAAAAATGCATTCACTTCCTTTATGTACACCTTGAAAGACAATTAAAGAATTTTATTCACAAAACATTCATTTGTAAACTTGACATTTAAAAACCTGATATTTTATAATACTCAAACTAAAAATTAAATTTCATATGAAAAAAATAAATTACTTATTTACTTTTGATTCTATATTGTCTTACAACATTTTTAAAAAGTGCTGTAATAGAAAATTATCAATAGTATTAAACATAAAGATATTAACATTTTGCTTAGCAAAAAATATAAATATTTAAAATATGTGATCATTCTGTAAAAAGAAAATTAAATAATTCAAAATTTAATAATTTATTACCAAAAAAAATTAAACATTTCCTTAACCAATTGCAAGAAAAAGTTTTGATCTCATACTAACAATAAATATACTACTCATTTTTTTTGCATAATGTAACTGTATGCCATCTAGGATTTTATGAGTTGGGACAACCACTCTTTCCTAAGCAATTTTTTACTATGAAAAAAATATATGCCAAAATAAATTTTAAATCAAAAGAAGAATAAAACATACCAAAATATCATAATTTACTCATTTAATTATGCCTAATTTAAGTAATTCCATTTACAGCATATTGAATAGTTAAAGCTTAAATGTATAACAATACAAAGAATATATGAAATAAAAATAGCTATTTTAAATGTCAATTAATAAATAACATATCAAAATCTATACAAAAGAATTATTCTTTAATATAATTCATGCAATTTCAGATACAATAAAATACTTTATTCATTTTTTAAGAGTAAAAGGAATTTCTCTCCTCAAAACTTTTAGAATTTTACTAAAACATTTTCTTAATTTGTTAAAATCTCAGAGGGGAAAAAAGGAAAAGTGCATATTTTAATAACTACCCGTCAAAACATAAATAATATTGAGTTTAAAAAAAAACATGTTCACTATACTTTTTTCATTTAAAGTTTAAAATGCACACCAAATTTGTTTTTTATTTGGTTAACTATAACACAATAGTTATCCTGGTCAAGCTAAAGAGAGCATGGAAATTTTTTCCCAAAAATAAAATTACCAACTTTAACCGGTTTTTTTTTTTTTTTTCATATGCACTTTCCAAGTGTAAAGATGAGATACATAGATACAAAAGAACTAAAATACTACACAAGTAATATTGTCTTAAAGGAAAATTCAGGTTTACAGCAAAATACATCATAATTATTTAAAAACTTTTAAAATGTTTAAATGCCATCATTTTGACAAGACAGTATATATTTTAAACAGTTTAGGTAAGAGAAATTATTCATTTAAGAATGGTTCAAATCTAAACATACTATTTTCAAAGTACACTTCTCTAAAGATTGAAGAGAAAATGCATTAAAATGCATGGCTTCTAATTAGAACCAACAATTGTAAATCATACATAAAAACATCCACCCATGTCTATACACATACTATCACACATTCAAAGATGATATACCCATTATGACAATGAATTAACAATGTTATGAACTGAGAAACACAGATAATGTACAGAAAATTATTAACATTTTGAATCTGCTTTATATACATGACTGATAAAGAACCATTACGCATTTGTCTTTATCTCTGCACACAAATGACAACTAACATTTAACAGTGCATTACTATCACAATAACATATATTTATATATATAAGCTTTATATTAACAAAGCTTATACAGAAAAACAGCCAACTAACAAATATGAATAGAAAGGTATATTTTTGGCACTGTTAAATACATATAAGCCCAATTTTGCTCAAAAATAGCTATACAAAGTTTTTCATTATACACAGCTTTCAAAGATAATCAGTTATAGGATTTCTGATTTGAGGGAGCAGGATCCACTGGTTTAAAAGTGCCATAAGGTGAATTTATACAACTTGACAATGAATCTGAGCTTCGACGAGAATCACTGTGATCAGAACTATTGCATGTATCCATTGAATTAAAGGACAAATTTTGTATGTGAGGAGCATTCGGTCTAGAGTCCATCTCAGGAGATGACATACCAGTGTTCAGATGTTTTGCACTGCTGGGCATGTAATCACTGTCATCACTATCCATATTATCAAATTTTCTCTTGAGAGACAATTGACTAGGCCTCAAAGATATAGGACTTTGACTGCAACGAGTGAAATTTTTACGTGTAGGACTTGGGCTAGGGTGGAAGAAAAGGCACTATGCTGCACTGGGAGACAAGTTGATGGTGAAAAACACTGACGACCAGTATTTGTCGGAGAGGGTGAACTACACATGACAATATGAGAAGTATGGATCTTTAAAGTATCTGTAATGGACTGAGAACGCTTATTTCCATCACCAAAAGAAGCTTCGTCTAATGTGAGATCTTCAAGAGAATGTGATATTTGGAGTTTAGACTTAGTCTCTTTTTCATGTGCAGCTTCTCGAAACACAACATCCATTGACTCCTCTTGCTTGATTTGAGATACCCTACTCAAAACTAAAGGAGAAAGAGGGGCCGTTGGGGAATGAGCAGAGCGACTCGGACTAAAACTACCACTAAAACGTCGTGTTTGAGTCATTCGAGGAGTTCTCTGCGCTGCAGGAGTAGTATTTCCTCGCACACGCAAGTCTTGTGAACCTGATGGTACATTGCCCACCTCGTTAATCATTGGAGCACTATTGGATCTTTTTAAATTAGGATAAGGATTTGGTGGATCGATATCCATAATTCGCTCTTAAAGTTATAAAAAAGGAGAAAAATAAAATAAAAAATGTCGCAACAAATTATTTTCAAAAACGATTATCGTGATTTTAACATATGTAGGTTAAAAACATAACTATTTACTCAATGAACAACTGTTGAACCTACATATATAAAACATGTCGGATATTTACCATTTAGCCCAAATATTATTACAACAAAAGTGTACTACCTTAATCCTAATACTTAAATATTGTTGTTAGAGCTTCGTTTAGATTACCTATTAATAATTCATTCTATAATGAAGTAAACAGTCATGACTAGCAATACAATATTATTTTTGTGCTCACAATGGCAACGCCACAAAATTCACAGTATCATATTGAATGAATGAATGCTTAAAATTGATTATGAACATTTCAGACTGTATTTTATATGTTAAATAGCAACACATACTCAAATTTTGCCGAGAAGTTCAGCGATCGATGATGAATAACACCGAAGAGACAGTTGACTTTGTCTTCCCGACGAGTGAGAAACTGAAAATCACTTTTCCATCAGTTACAGTCATAAACAACGTAAAACTAAAATGTTCGACCAAAAATGGCCACCTAATCAGTCTAACGGTAAAACGGCAGCAGAGGCTGAGAGATTGAATCAGTGGCATATACACAGATCCCCTCTATACATTCTAAAATACACATAGAAAAAAGCACCAAGAGGAAATCTCAAAGGTAAAATTTAAAAATCGGTTTGTCTATGGCAGGGGTGTCAAACTCATATGATATTAACGGCCACATGGTATATTTTATTATAAGTTGATGCCGCATGTTTACAATCTGCAAAAAAATCAATAAAATACTATTTTTATAATGTATTATGCATTTATTTATGTAAAGCTCAATGTCTAGTATATTTTACATACGTAGACGTTTGCATTTATACTGTATAAAAAAATAAAAAGACGTTTTTGTCCTTTATTTTTTATCCATAAAAGATAATGGAATGTTGGTAATGTTCATATAAAATTTTGAGACTAATTTTTAATAAAGAATAAAAAGGCAGGTATACATTGACTGAAAGAACAGTAGCTGAGAGGTTAGTGCATCGCGCTTCCACAGATCCGAGGTTCAAACTCTGGGCTGGGCAAGGTTGACTCAGCCTTTCATCCCTTCAGTGGGTTCCTATGCTTACTATGCTTACTTGAGAACTTAACACTGATGGATTCAAGTCAGATTCGCCAATTGACTGGAACATCTGTTCCAGGGGCGTAGCTACCACCGTATCAATGATACGGGGCCCCAAGCTTCAGGGTCCCCATTATGGGCAATGATATAATCATTAGATGTGAAAATGCCCTAAACAGGGGGCCCCAAGGAATTTTGATACAGGGCTCACTCAGAACTAGCTACTCCAGTGATCTGCCCATGCACCTCAGGGCCCAAGGTCGCGTATACTGAGGTGGGCACAGTAGGCCTTGCCCCTCATGGGCCGGCGCGAAACTGAGTTTTAAGTCATTTTATATATATATATTTCATGATATTTTTTCACTTAAGCTATACATATTTTATATTTTTTTTTATAAAAAATAAAAAAAAATTAAGCATGTCAATTTAATAATACATTTTAGAAGCTATTGACATCGTTTTTTTGTCACAAAGCAAGTCATCAAGATTTGATTAAAAATACTGCGCTGATGTAATTTTTAAAATTAAAGATAAATGTTGATTGGGGTTAATCTTATTTTTTCCAAATTTTAGCTATCATTAAAAAAAGTAATTGTCGGCATAAATAAGTGCTTCCAGAACATAGCCATTATTCGCATAACAAACGGTAAATTTTAGAAAGAATCACATTCGATTTCTATTAATTTATTTGTTAGCTTTCATCAACAATTTGAATATCGATAGATAGAGATGAAGTACAAATGCGAAATTATAGCTCGCAAACAATTTAATTTTTTGAGCGTATTCAGTAAATTTTAATTTATGGGATTTATCAACAGATATTGAAAGCTTTCAAAGTGAGACAAGTTTTCTTTTTCTATGTATTTTGGTCAAAGTAATAATTTTTAATATTATGAAACAGAGTTGTAACAACATGAGCTTAAAACTAAGTTGATTATGATGGCTTGTAATATCAACTGAGAAAGCCAGGTCCTGTATCCATTGTCCATCTTTTAATAAGGCGCATTCACAATATTTTTATTTCCAAGAAAATTGTAATCTCGTCAAACAATATGAAGAATCATTTTAACATTTTTTGATTTGAAAGTCACTGAATTTCTATATAATATGGTAGATCGTTGAATTCATTCTCCATATCTTCGAGAAATGAAACAAATTGACGATGATTAAGTCTATGTTCTCGAATATAATTTACAATTTTGATAACTATTTTTAAAGCATGTCCTACGTTTAAAACTTTGGAGCACTGTACCTGCTGGCGAATAACACAATGAAAACGCTCAAAAATATTATTGCCATGGTATTTGCATATATCTTTTAATCTTTAGTAACTCCTTTAGTAATACTGATCATGGTAGATGCAACATCATGCAAGACAAACCAACTTTTCCAATGGTATATTATATATATATATATACACTCTGTCGCAAAAAATATATGCACCCAGAAGAAATTGAGCTACATTCACGAAATTTGGTATGCATGTAGTGTATATGAAAATAAACAAATGATTAAAAATTCAGAACAAAATATCATTTTATTAAGCGGTTACAGCTTGCAAAAGGTTAAAAATCAGTAAGTAGTAAAGCCACCTCTGGCAGCTATACAAGCCGAAATTCGGCGTGGCATCGATTCAATTAGATCACTTATGACCCCCTGTGGAAGATCCTGCCATAGTCTTTGCATCTGCGCAGTTAATTCTCCTGTATCTCGGGACGGCTGCAGTTGCCTTCCCAGCGCGTCGCAGACATGCTCTATTGGCGAAAGATCTGGTGACCTGGCAGGCCATGGTAGGACGTCATATCCTTGAAGACATTGTTGGGAGAGTCGCGCAGTATGTGGACGAGCATTATCTTGTTGATAAATGGCACCTGGGCGACTTGATAGCATGGGTAGCACAATCGGCGTTAAAATATCGTCCACGTATCTGCGAGCTGTCAAAGTGCCTTGAAGGACCACTAAAGATGATCGTGTGTCCCAAGAAATTGCTCCCCACACTGTCACACCTTGTGAAATTGCTGTATGCCGCTCGACAATAAATGCCGGATCGGACCGCTGGCCGGTGCGCCTCAGACACGTGTGCGGTGGTCATCAGCACTGAGACTGAATCGGGATTCATCATTGAAGATGACACGTCTCCAGTCTGTCACACTCCAAGTTGCCCGAAGTCGGCAAAAATCCAGTCGACACTGCCTATGATGTGGGTCAGTGGTAAGCGTCTTAGCGACGTCGGCTCCTCGCCAACTTCGGTCAGTCGTCTCCTTTATGGTTTCTCTTGATGGCACTGGATGTCTGGAAGGAGGTAAGTGGCGTTGAATCGATGCTAGCGACGTTGTTGGTGCCGAAGTGGCCACTCTTCTGATTGCACGATCCTCGCGATCATTTGTGTTCCTGGGACGTCCGACCCCTTCAAGACGGTACACTCTACCTTCTGTGATCCACTGTTGCCAACACCGAGCAATTACCATATCGCTCCGACCGAGGTGGCGGCCGATACGTCTATTCGACCAACCTGCTTCTCGAGGCCTATTATACGGCCCCTATCAAAGTCCGTCAGCTGCTCGTACTGCCCCCGGTTACGTCTTAGAGGCATCCTGCAAGTCTCAATATCGTCTATCAAAGTCATCAGATTCGTTTGGATAGCCGTACGGCGCTCGTACTCATGCTTTAAACTCTCCCAGTTGCGCAACTAATATGCGTGTAGCACACTTAGCCTTGTCTCATTGGCTTCGAAATTTTAATCATTTGCATATCTCTTACCAGACTACATTCTTGCCGAGTTTCGTGATTGTAGCTTGATTTCTTCTGGGTGCATATATTTTTTGGACAGAGTGTATATATATATATATATATATATATATATAATATATAATATATATATATATATATATAATATATATAATATATATATAATATATATATATATATATAATATATATATAATATATATATATATATATATATATACAGGGTGTCCCCGAATGCCGTGTACAAACTTGAGGGGTGGTAGAGAAAATCGTGAGGAGCCAAAATTACATAGGAAAGCATGGGCGGAAATGTAACCCTAAGGAGATAAAGAGACACAAAGACAGTAACGCCACAACACAAAATGTACTGCAAAAACGCTTTGTTAAATAAAAACCAATAATAAATAAAAAGTATGATGTGAAAGCATCAGAGGAAGTGTTCGAAATTGCGACCATTGGCATGTATGCACGCACGGCATCGAGGCGACATGGATTGCCGAACATCTTCGAAAACACCGGGCATTTCACGGATCCTAGCAGCAGCGATGGATATCCGCGCAACCAGGTCCATTTCGGAAACGACAGGCGTGTCGTACACGGGGCTCTTCATAGCACTCCAGAGAAAAAATCCAGAGGGGATAAATCTGGGGATCTAGGGAGGCCAAGTGACGGGGCCACCACGCCCAATCCATCTGTTTGAAATGTCCGGTCTAAATGCTCACGTACATGTCTTGCATAATGAGATGGCGCTCCCGTCCCTGTTGAAACCACATGCGGCACCGAATAGTTGGGGGGACATCGGTAAGCAGTTCTGGAAGTACATCCTGTAGAAAGACGAGATACTTGTGAGAGTCCAGTCGAGGCGGTAAGATGTATGGGCCGAGTAAACTGCCACCCACGATACCCGCCCACACATTAACAGTGAAGCGTTGTTGCATTGCTCGTGGTCGGGTGCTATGTGGGTTATTTAAGGCCCACATGTGCGCATTGTGCGTATTGAACGCACCTTCACGTGAAAAAGGTTGCTTCATCACAGAACAACATGGAACTGGCAAAGTGCATGTCTGCCGCAATTTGGTTAAGAAACCACTGTGCAAACGTGACACGTCGTGGGGATCATCTGGCTGTAATGAATGCACTCTCTGTACATGAAAAGGATGCAAAGGCTGCACCCTGCAATACACGATGGATAGTTGTTGGAGATCTTCCGGTTGATGCAGCATTGCCCGTACACTAGTACCGAGTTTGGTCCACAGCATACAACACACCTCTTCGAATATGGGTGTTCGCGCTATTCGCCGCCGTCCAGTACCTTCAATCGTAGCTCTGAAGGATCCACGTTCTACCAGGTTTTGATGCACCCGAGCAAACGTTTGATGATTCGGTTGCCGCCTCGTTGGATACCTTTCCTGTACAACCGAACAGCAGCACGTCCATTTCCGTCAGCTAGGCCGTAGATAAAATGGATATCCGCCAAATCTGAGTTCGTAAACGATACATGTTCATTGCACGCTGTCCGCGTCTGAAATGAAGAAACCACATTTCCTACCTTGCGAGCTCGCGTACAGCGCCACCTATCGCTTTCCACCCATGCTTTCCTATGTAATTTTGGCTCCTCACGATGTTCTCTACCACCCTCCAAGTTTGTACACGGCATTCGGGGACACCTGGGTATATATAATATACATATATATATAATATATATATAATATATATATATATTATATACACTGCTGGACAATTGCTAAGGACGGATAACACTATCATCCATAGCAACCACAAAATGAAAGGAAGCAAAATGTGGAAAATTAGAATAAGCGCGGGATGTTAGTAAGAAGTGTGAGTATGCAAAATTTTTTCCACGTCTGTTCATCACGTGATAGCGTTCATAAGAGCTTTAAAGGTTTTGACGCGTGTGGACAGTTGTTGTTTCAAGTCAAAGTTCTACAGGAAAGATTTAATAGACGAACTTAAAAAATTTTTGGCATGTCTTCCCGACATCACATAGATGATTTTATGCGTGGCCGAATTATTGGAAAGATCGAAGAAGGGCGAAAAATAACAGATGTTGCCAGGGAGTTCGACATCGCTCACAGCGTTGTTTCACGGCTGTGGGAAGTCATTTAAAACTACTGGAATGTGTAGTAGACGGCACGGGGAGGTCGTGTTAGAAGTACGACGCCTGCAAAAGACAGATATATCGTCCTTTCAGCAAAAGGAACAGGCGCACCACAGCTCAGCAGGTGGCAAATCAGTTTCTTGCTGCCTCAGAAAGCAGACCTCCCGAAAAACTGTTGCCAGACGTTTGAGGGGAGGAGGACTATACGCACGCAAACCTGATGTGTAGTGTCCCATTGACCAGACAGCACCGAACTACCCATTTGCAATGGTGTCGTGAGCATCACAATTGAACTGAACAGGACTGGACATGCGTACTATTCTCAGATGAGAGTAGGTTCAGTCTGTCATCGGATTGTAGACGCCAACCGATCTGGCGCGAGAGTGGTACTACTTATCGTCCAGAAAAATATCCAGGAAAAGGACCGATATCCGACATGCAGTATCATGGTGTGGGCCGGCATCATGATCAATGGCCGCACGAGCCTACATGTGGTTGCGAATGGGACTTTTGACGGGCCAACGATACATTGATGAAGTTCTACTTCCTCATGTTCGTCTTTTCTGTGGTGCTGTCGGTGATAAATTTGTTTTTAAAGGACGACAACGCAACATGTCATCGAACACTCGCTGTTCAGGATTGTCTAGACAGCGAGGGTATTCAACGTCTCGTATGGCCAGCGCGTTCTCCAGATCTAAACCCCATTGAAAATGTGTGGGATGCTTTGGGGGGCAAGTTGCTGGTCGAAACTATCCTCCGACAAACAAGAACACCTCATCCGTGCACTCACAGAGGAATGGGATAAATTGCCTCAACAGCTGCTGGATAATGTTGTGCAAAGTATGGGTACGACGTGCGGAATGTTGCATAACACTCCACAGTGGACATATCCCGTACTGATACCTTTTCTTTAAGGTGCCTGCTGACTTTTAGATGCATTGTTCCATTTCTCCGTACGCAGATCAAATGGACATTTTTTTTTTCTTCAGATGTTTCACAGCTTTTGTACTTTCCAGAACAATAAATATTCTTTTATTCTAATGTCTGAACAGTGTGGCAACTATATTTTATCCTACTAGGCCTCATGTCTCATAATGTTATGCTACATAGCAATTTTGTGATCCGTCCTTAGCAATTGTCCAGCAGTGTATATATATACATGTAATGTGTGAAATGATGAGTGGGAACAGTTGGATATGGATGAAAGTTATATATTTTGTAAGACTTTAACTGTGTTTACAAAATGACATGCAAATATTTTTAAATTTGCTTACATAGGTCAGATTTCAAACACTATCAATATTAGATTAAATCTACATAGGTCTGATACAAGAAAATTTGATTGCAGCAAAAACCAGGCTAAGATTGAGATAGACACCTTCATAAACATGGATTCAATAACATAACTGTATATGTACTTAGAATAGTGCAAATATTAAACAAAGATTATGGTTCAAAAACTTTTTTATAGGTTCATTTTAGATCATATTATCCTTATGGTTTGAATGTTATCTGGAAAGGTGAAAGTGTCTTACTAACTTTTAAAACAAAATCCGAGGATTCTTTATATATTCCGAATTTTGATAAATCTATTGATAATAGTAATAATATTGGTTTAGCGAGAATTTCAAGAGCTAAACGTAGAAAAAGAGTTACTAGAGACATGACAATCCTCAAGAATTCTATGTTAGAATTAGCTGTTAAATTTGATGATATCTACAACACAGGCTTAATTAAATCGTTTATGTTTGGCATGAATAAAACTGAAATTAAAATTATGACAGATATTTTAAGCAGATATAAATTTCGGGATTCTCATGGTATGCATATGATTCGAGACCTTAATAACTATTTAGTACAAAAATGAATATTAAATTAGATGCAAGTGAAAAATTACTCTACAGAATATTTGTACAAAATTATATATTATTTTATGAATAAATCCCCCCTTTAACAAAATTAATTTTCAAATATATTTCAAAAATATCAATCCTTTTTTCCTATTAAAAATATTATGAAAAAGGCTTTCAAATACAAGAAACTTGGTAGATTTATATTTAATTATAATCAAGTCTCGGGGCTTCTAAGTTCAGAATCATGTAAATGCAATCTATATCGGGACTATATTGATGATTATCATCAGCACGTTGTCACAGGAGACCTTGGCATCGTGAAAGATGATTTGTTAAGAAATTTTATTGAAAAAGGTACCGGTTTTAGACTGATGATCACAAAAATAAATCTAACATTATGAAACAAATCATAAAAGATTTAGATAAATTCTACCTTAAAATTGCAATTAAATACGGAATGCCGATTGAAGCTTTCAATCAATTTAGATCTTATGTAGCAATAGAAATTCGGGAATTAGATTTCACTGTTGAAAATGAAATTATGTATAAAGATCTTAAATCATCAATAGAAAATATCCAAAATGACTTCGTGATTACATATGTTGATAAGGTCTCTGCTAATTATGCCATAATTTGTAAATACTTTTACACTAAATATTAAGTAACCACATTTTAAATAATAATTCATTTCAAAAATCAATTCATTAACAATAGAGAAGATGATAATCGTCTTTTTTAGCTTTGAACAAAAGACTGAATATTCATCTAAATAATATTAAATATCCAAGTAAGCCCTATAAAATTCCGTAGTATCACTAATGGATACAATATATAAATCACGAAGTCTGGGAAGATCTTACAATCTCTTCTTCAAAATCTAATTGATAACTTACAAAAAACACGGCAATAATTAAAAATAGCTTAGAGATTGCTAGAGTTACTAAGGATATGTCAGTTTTTTCCATGCATGGCTTTGATTTCGAGGGACCTTTTTTAATTCCATAGATATTGACGATATGATTAAGGTTCTACAGTTAATTTATGATAAATATGAATTATATACTTCAATGAAAAAAGAAAAATTTGATATTCTTGTTAACCTCGTATTAAAAGAAAATTTCATTGCATTTGATCAGAATCTTTATAAACAGATCAAAGGATTACCTCAGGGTGGTCCAGCTAGTAATTGTTTAGCGAACCTATATTTACATTTTCTTGAAATTGATCATGTTGTAAATGATTCTTACTTGATTTATCGTTATATAGATGATTTAATAATTTTTGGTAAAAATAGTGAATACAGACCAAATATTACGTTCTACCCTAATTATCTCAAGCTCCTTAAAACTAACTTCAACTCTAATATGGTGGAATTCTTGGATTTAGACTTGCATCTTATTAACAATAATGTAGTCAGTAACATTTTTGACAAAAAAGAGATTCGTTTAAGTTCCATATAATTAAAATTCCTGTATGGAATAGTAACTTGCATGTATCAATTTACAGAAATATCATTTTGAATTTTTATTTAGAAATGATAACTTTAACTACCCACAAAATATATAAATACAATAATATAAAACAATTTTTCAATGTTGTTTAGATCATGAATACCCTTTTAATTTCTTAAGAACTTATATTCATCACAAATACATTAACAAATCTTGTTACTTCAATTCCAAAACCACCACACAACAATAGGATTTCAAAGTCAGCATGTTAGTGGTCTTGCTGTGAAGATTATATCATAACACTCATATCACAGTTTACATTTTTTCCACACACATCTTGAACATCTTACACATTGTGACTTTGAAGGCCGTGGGTAGCCTAGTGGTTAGAGCATCGGACTCAGACCGGAAGGCCTGGGTTCGATGCCCGATGCCACCAAACACCCTCCGAGTACACGGAGTACGTGCTCGTTAAATCAGTGGGTTCGTAGTCTTGTGGGCTTAATCACGAGCGCAGGGACTGGAGAATATTTCCCCCCCCTTCAGTCTAGATGCAGAAATTGTGGAGGTGGAGATAGAGGTCGTGTCGCCATCTATCGTCCCTTCGGGAACTTCGCCGAGCTAAAATCGTACTGTCACCTGTATGGTGCTCAAGGCCAACGACAGGCGTACCTCTAGCCCATGCCACGATGAATTTCGTGGGCCTCGATCTGGCTGCGTCAGACAGGTGGCATCAGACAACAACAACAACAACACATTGTTGACAACCAACCAAATTAGAGCCTAACAAATTTACATTTTTGACAATCAACCAATTCAAATTCTACCATATTTGATTGTCGTCTTTTTTGATATCTGTCTTTGCTGGCTGGTTTAAAAGTTAGCTCAAAAGATGTGTTTATGTATATTCGAATTTTTTAATTTGGTGAATAATTGATTTTCATTGATGTCAAGACGCTTGATTCTCTTCGTAAAAGCTCTGTGAGTAAAGAAATTTTGTTAAATTATTTTTTGAAAAATACTTTTTTCTTATGTAATTGTTTTATATATATAGAATTTTTCTACTTTTCTTACGTAATTGTTTTGCGATTTTTCTGCATTAAGAGTTTGGGAGAGTTTGTTACATAATAGTAGTGAGTGGTTTCATCATACTCTCTGAGTTTTTACATACTCTGAATTTTTGTATATTTTATTTTATTTGGTTTTTCCTACCGAGTTGCAAAGGGGGAAGGTTGGTGCCTTCAAACTAGTTTAACCCCACTTATTCGGTCCTAAGTCCGAAATTGCTTTCTGACACGCTAGGTTCTTCTTTTTTGTAGTTTCTTTTTTTATTTCTCTATAATTTTGTTCTTCATGCTCAGCTTTTATATTTTTATTACGCTATTTCTTGTTATGTTCATTATCTATTATTTCTTGTTTTTTGATATACAATACATATTTCTTTCATATATATATATATATATATATATATATATATATATATATAATATATATATATATATATATATATATATATATATATATATATATATATATATATATATATATATATATATATATATATATACATTGGTGTGCAAAAATTAAAGGACGAAGTCGAAAAATTAGCATATCAGCTGAACGAAGAGGCAGAGCGGACAGAAAGACCAATCAGGAGATTAAGTAAGGTGATGTACGGTAGCACATGCGCAGATATGCAGGTAGACGTAATGGGGGGAGTGTCTGAGTAGTAGAAAGCATGTTGTCGGTGTAAGATCAGTATTTCTGGCAAAGAGATTGCACGCCGTATAGCAGTTAAAATCACACCGAGTTGCTGCCTCAGCGAGAAATGGTGAATAATCAATCTGTTAGACGACATCTGGATGCTTTTACCCGAGGTCGAATCATTGGGAAGTTGGAGGAAGGCCGCAGTGTGACAAGTGTGTTTGCAGGGTTCGAATTGCTCACAGCATCGTTTCACGATATTGGAGACAATTTCAAACTACAGGAACAGCTGCTAGCTATCCGGAGGTTCAGTAGTGGTCATCCACGAAGAACCGCACCCGCAGATGACCGGTACATTGCCTTACAGGCCAGAAGAAAAAGGCGGCAGACAGCGGGAGAATTCGCTAGACACACGACACAGGCGACTGGACGACCGATATTGCGTTTTACCGTGGCCAGAAGACTGCACGGTGGTGGTCTGTTTGCACGACGCCCTGTACGGTGTACCTTTAACGCCTGCCCATCGGAGAAGGCGTTCTCTGTGGTGCCAGGAACACCGGAATTAGAGAGACAAGGAATGGGGACGAGTACTCTTTACAGATGAGAGCAGATTCAGTTTGAGTAGCGATTCTCATCGCATATTCATCTGGAGAGAGCGGGAAGCCGCAATCATCCCTCGAACATCATTGAAAGAGACAGGTATGGAGGTCGCGGTGTTCTCGTTTGGGGAGGCATCATGCTTGGTAGTCGTACAGACCTTCACATCTTTGACGCAGGTTCAGTCAACGGGACCCGTTATTGTAACGAGATTCTTCTTCCATATGTGCGTCTTTTTTAGAGGTGCTATGCGTCTGCAGTTCCTTTTCATGAACGACAATGCACCATGTCATCGCACAGTAGCTGCCGAACAGCTCTTAGAGAGTGAGGATATTGAACGTATGGATTGGTCGGCACGATCTCCGGATCTCAATCCCATCGAGCATGTATGGTATTTTCTAGGCAGACGCTTGGCAGCTCGTACCTTACCACCAGTAACGATTCGGGAGCTTCGATTGACGCTGCAAGACGAATGGGCAGCAATGCCTCAACAACTCATTGACACCCTCATTTTCAGCATGGGCAGACGCTGTGAAACCTGCCTAGCAGTCAGGGGAGATGATATCCCCTACTAAAGACCGGATGTTTCTTGCTGGACACCCATCACAGGGATGTTTTGGCCTTCAGTCGCATTGTGCTCCATGCTACTTTTTCAATAAAGCTTCTTTTTATCCCTCTGATTTCTTTTTTAGTAAGTGTTGCTTACATTACACATGTCCTTACGTATTGGGGATCTTACGGTATTAAATGTGTTGATTTGGAAAGCTTTTGTACAAAGTTATATTGAAAAAACCGTCTCGTCCTTAATTTTTGCACACCAGTGTATGTATATATATATGTATATATATATACATGTATATATATATTTGTATATATATATGTATATATATGTATATATATATATATATATATATATATATATATATATATGTATATGTATATATGTATATATATATATATATATATATAACTTATATTTCTTCAAAATACATTCAAAATATCAGCTTCAGAGGTTGTATTTTGCATATGAATGATTTCCAAAAGTCCTTCACGTACAAGGGGTGATCAAATAAAAAGGTACGAAACAACATAAAAGAGAAACAGTTAAATGTTTGCATGTTACGCCATGGGAGAATGTAGCGAGACATCTAAGGATGCCATTGGAGGCTCTGACTGGGATCGGATCATGCGCGGGCACCCGCATGCGCAGGAGAGAGCAAAGGCTCTTATAAAAAGCGGCGTTTAAATGATGCGGCAGTCCTCCCAGCGCCCAGGGCAGCCAATTGGAGTCAGTGTTCATTGTACCCAGCATTAAATCTCTCAGAGAGCATCCTCTAAGCTCTCAGTCAAGCCAAAAACTCTGAAAATTTTCCACCCAGTAGAAACACCATAGCCACCCTCCCGGATTCCATCTTTCAACCAATCGCCATCATGCCACTCAGAAGAAAGGAAAACACCACTCTCGCCATGAGCCGCATCAGAGACTTGTCATGATATGGGATTGAGGACTGTTTTACAGTCCAGATGCCCATAAAGAAACGACCATGTGGCAGTCCGTCTGAAAATAGGATGGCGTTCACGTTGTAAATTTCGACGATTGAGGAGCAGCGAAGTGTTATCCAATTTCTGACAGCGGAAGGTGAGAAACCAGCAGCTATTCATCGGCGGATGGTGACCGTTTACGGGGAGAAATGTGTCTCTGACAAGTCTGTCAGAAAATGGAGTGCCCGTTTTCGTGCAGGCCGTGAGAGTGTGGGTGATGACCAGAGAACAGGCCAGGCAAACACTGTCATCACGAGTGATCTCATCGACAAGGTGAACGACCTAGTTAGAAGTAATCGGCGTGTCACATTGCGAATGTTGGCGCTGAAGGTGGATGTCAGCTATGGAACCGTGTGGACAATTGTTCACGAGAGGTTGCGATTTCGGAAGGTGTTTGCCGCTTGGGCTCCGAAGCAGCTCACCGACCAGCAAAAGGAACTGCGTATGGGACTAGTTTTGCATCATCTGTTTCGGTATCAGGAAGACCCCGCTTTCATGAAGCGGATCGTCACAGTTGATGAGACATGGTGCCATCACTACGAGTCAGAGACAAAGCGAGACAGCATGCAGTGGAAGCATGCGTCATCACCTCCCCCTGAAAAGTTCAGAGCCGTGAAGTCAATAGGCAAGGTGTTGCTCACTGTCTTTTTCGACGTTCAAGGTCCGCTACTTGTGGAATTCCTCGAGCACAGAAAAAGCATTAACTCCGATGTGTACTGTGAGACACTCCGACGCCTACGCAGGTCCATCAAAAACAAAAGATCGGGGCTGCTCACGGAGGGTGATGTTCTGCTCCATGATAACGCACGTCCACACGTCTCCAGAGTCACACAAATGGAACTGGAAAGTCCAAATGGGAGACGTTGGACAATCCGCCCTACAGTCCGGACATGTCGCACTGCGATTTCCATGCGTTTGGTCCACTGAAGAAACACCTGAAAGGGAAGCGCTTCAACTCGGACGACGTACTCAAGGACACTGTGAAGAACTGGGTCTCGTCACAGCCACAGGAATTCTGGGAACAAGGAATCCTGCGGCTTGTTCATCAGTGGGATCGTTGTGCTCAGGCCTATGGTGTATATTTTGAATAAAGTCTACATTTGTACCCACCGTGTCGTTTCGTACCTTTTCATTTGATCACCCCTTATATTTTTAAATCAATATCGCATCCATGAAAAAAAAATGACTAGCCGAAGAAAATTTCGAATATCTGTACTTTCATCAATATTGCAGTGATTACGATGGCCTTGTGGTCAAGGTAACGTACTCGTGGCTGGCATGCCATGAGTTTGAGCCAAGTAACTCTAAAAACCCGCCGTGTAGGGGGGGAGGTGATACATGAAACAGTAATCGCGTCTCAAACGTTATCCCATTTGTGTGGTGTGGAAGTTAGAAGAGGGGGTACCAACTCAGGTGTCATCCTCGTCACTTGACCATGGTTCAAAATTATGAGGTCCGTCGCCAAAAGCCCCTTGAGCAGCTGAATAATGGGACGTTAATGAGAAGGACTCAAAGACCCAGCTCAGGACTGAGAAGGGAAACGACGAGAGAACAATTTACCTAAAAGAGGAATTTTTTAGCCACTTGACAACGATGCGTGTTTAAATGTTTAACTTAGAATAGTATTTGTGTAATTGTGTTGTCCCCTTTTTTGTAGATACTGTTTGAATAAAACAGTTTTGTTTGTTAGCTCTTAGTATTTACTGGCTAACGAAGTAAACCCATTACCAACTATATAATCCAGCGCTTCTCAAACATTCAATACTGGCGCCCCCTTTTCAATCACAATTTTTATCGCACTCCCCTTATACATAATAATTTACTGAATGCAATAATAATGCACTTTTACGATAAAGCAACAATATTTATTATAAACCGTACAAATTCATGACATAAGTATTAAATTTTGTACATGTTACTTTTAAAAAAAAAAAATTAAGTAATAGGATAATTACTAAGTTATTTTTCCCTTCTCTCTGATTTTTAAATTGAACATATTACAAAATGCGGTGGTTGCTTAGAAGACAAAAATAGATATCAGCTAAATATAGAAAATGAACTCAGAGGGTCAATTTCTTATCTTAAAACTCCTTTCAAAAACTTTGCTCTGTAAGACAAGCCCATGGAAGTAGCTAATAATTATTAAACTTGTTCTTAATTTAGTATTAATTAATTAGTCATAAAATACTCTGTGCACCACTCATACATTAAAAGCAGTGTTTCTCAAACTTTCAAGTGGCCGCGGTAGCCGAGTGGTATAGGCATCGGATCGTGGCTGGCTTTTGTCACGAGTTCGAGCCCAGTACCACTAAAGACCTGCCGTGTAGGGCAGCGATGCACGCTAAATCTGTCGAGAGCTGAAACGTCCTCCCGTTGGTGTGGTGTGGTAGTTAGAGAGGGGGTGCCAGCTCAGGTGTCGTCCACGTCACTTGACCATGGTTCAAAATTACGTGCTCCGTCGCCAAAAGCCCTCGTGTAGCTGAACAGTGCGACGTTAATCTTCACTACACCACTCACTCAAACTTTCAATACTGGTGACCCAATTTTCAATCATAATTTTTGTCTCGCCCCCTGTACAACAATAATGTATTTACTGCAATAAAAATGCTCTTTGAGAGAGAGACGCTAAAGTTACAATACGATCTTAATTATAAACCGTACAAATTAATACGATAAGTATATTAAATTTTGTGTATATGTAACTTTTATAATATATATTTTAAGAAAATTACTTAAAATATATATTACTTAGAATTATGTTATTTTTCTTTCTCTAATTTTTAAATTGGAACAGATCGCAAAATGATGTATTTAATTAAAGATTTATTTCCTTCAGCATATTCATTTCTCAAAGTACAAATGTCATTAGAAAAATAGTCTAGTCAATGTTGCTCTCTATCATATCCATCACATCTGGCATTATCAGGTACGTTTGCGTGAGTCTGGGCAACCTATCGCACGTCTGCGCAAAACATGTAAAAATGCTTTTCCTCGTACAATTCCAGTCAGTTTTAGTCGACTCGATACTCCTATAGCTACCGAATCTAGTTTGAATGTACATTTTTTTTTATTTCCACGTTAATTGTAATTCACGGTAATTAAGTATTTACGGCAGTAGATTAAAACAATATCATACATACATTTTTAAGTCGTAAGCAAACATTCGACCATAATAAAGAATCAACAAGTACACAGACGAACGAGCATGGTTCCGAAAATTAAATCAAGGCGATCTTCTCAAAAATACTTAAATTTTGGATTTACCACTACTGAAGTAAATGATGGAATAA
The DNA here is from genome assembly GCA_019973935.1 of Trichonephila clavipes. NCBI lineage: Eukaryota > Metazoa > Arthropoda > Arachnida > Araneae > Nephilidae > Trichonephila > Trichonephila clavipes. The sequence continues at coordinate 11,355 of BMAU01010763.1, read as the reverse complement.
AAGCCCCAGCTCGATATGTGTTAAAACTTACAAATCTGTAGAACAACATGTGAAAGTTGTTTTTAAAACATGTAAAATCATTTAGCTATGTTGGCAAAGAATTTTAAAAAGTATTTTCTGGATGAGGACAGCTTGGTAGCAAGTTACGAGTGGATTAGGGATCTATTTCAAGATACTCCAGAAGGGCTCTCAACTTCCGAAGAAGAAATCTTCATAGATTTCACATCCAGTGAAAAATTAAAAGGCAATTTTGTAATAAATCGCTCTTTGAATTTGGGGTAGAGGTGGATGAGGAATTATCTGTACTGAAAACAAAAGCACTTCGTATACTATTACCATTTTCAACATCCTACCTTTTTCAAACCGGATTTTCTGCAATGGATGCCTTGAAGACAAAATATAGATCTCAGCTAAATATAGAAAAATAACTCTTTAAAGTGTCAATTTCTGGTATTAAATCTTCCTTTGAAAACTTTCCCACACAAGACAAGCCCGTGGAAGTCCCTAATAATTATTAAACTTGTTCTTAATTTAGTAATAAGATTGATTGATTGACGTCGCACTGTTCAGCTGCACGAGGGCTTTTGACGACGGACCACGTAATTTTGAACCATTGTCAAGTGACGTGGATGACACCTGAGCTGGCACCCCTCTCTCCTAACTACCACACCACACCAACGGGAAAAACGTTTCAACTCTCAACAGATTTAACGTGCATCGCTGCCCTACATGGCGGGTCTTTAGTGGTACTGGGCTCGAACTCGTGACAAGGCAAGCCACGATCCGATACCTATACCACTCGGCTACCGCGGCCAAATTCAGTAATAAGAAATTATTTATAAAATACCTTCTTCAGTACTGATACATCAAACGTATACTGGCTGAAACACCGACTCTTCGCACGAGTTCATTTTTTAAAAAATAAAACATTATTCTTGATATAATAGCTGTACTGTAAGGAGAGTAAAACTGTGTGACGACATTGTATACAAAAATGTAAAATGATTTTTTTAGATAAATGCTATAATTGTAAATAACTGTTTAAAAGAACTGTAATTTTAAACCTCACACAATTAGCATTTAGAATTAATGTTAAATTATGAAAAAAAGAATATAAAATTCCGATGAAGAATAATTGTGTTACTTTTTAACATTTAAAGCGAGAAGACTTCAAAATGTTTTAACCCGGGAGCAGGCGCGTACTCGATACTAACATTAATGGTAGTGGGGGACTCAGTCACCCCAATCATTTGTTTAGAATTATTTTTACTGTACACGATACAAATCGAAATTCTAGTGAATATTTTAATTTATAGAAAGTATACTTACCTTCTTTCAAGGACTATTCAATTCTTTGATGATTTGAGAAAAAATCCAATAAAACTGAACTAAAATGATTCAAAAGTACAAGACCATAATAAAGGACGCAAATCAGACACTTTTCAATTATCCTACAGAAATGTTAAACCAATCAATTCTTTTCCAAATATCGCAAAACTCAATTATTTACAATTTCCTTAAGCGAAAAGCAAATGCATAAAAGATAGGAGGGAACTAATATTGATAATAACCATACCATAAGATTGAAGGTCAATCAAATGATTAGCAAACGTACTATGCAGCCTGGCTGAAAAGTGAATCATGACTTCCTTTTCTTTTTCTACAACTAATGTACAGTATTTCAATAATAATTACACAGTGGTGAATATTGTTAATCTTCTTAGAATTTTTCTCAGGGTCTGGGTTTCGTTTTTTCTTTTAACGAGTAATATTTTATGTTAAAACGTAATAAAAAAATCTCTCATTGAGGAAATACAGAAAATAAACAAAATGTTTTTTTTTCTTTAATTTGGTTTTGGGATCAAAGATAGCTATTTGATGACGGAAAAAAGCCAGATAATAAACATAAATTATGTCGGTGTTGTGTGCATTTTTTTTATTATGGAAGAAAGCATTTTGTTTTACTTCTTTTTCTGGTTATTTTTTTAAAAAAAATTCTTTAAATTTTCGATACGCTCGCGCCCCCCTTGTAGGGTCATCGCGACCCCCAGGGGGGCGCGCCCCACACTTTGAGAAACACTGATATAATCATAACATTAATATTCACTCACTCACTTTTTCATCAATATTACAATAAAATTATATGCTTGAAATGTTGATAGTATTGAATTATGCTGATTTCTCAAATTCTTGGGTATTTCATCAACTCTGCTATCTACAATATTTCGACTTAAACTTACATTTTTAATTTGCTTTGTTTGGGCTGAGCATAATACTTCCGCTATTTTGAATAAACATTAACTAATAAATCCTTTTCAGTAAAGAATTTTGATCTACTTGCATAATTAAATGTAATAATATATAGCTTTTACAGCAGCTGCATAGTCTTCAACAAATTTAGTGAGTGTGCTGTATTGTTTTTGAAGAATTGATATCACACACACCATTCGGACAATTTGTCTTCATAAAGTTTTACAAAGTATTGGTCATAATTTGCTTCATGATTAGTGTCATGGTGCCTTTTAAGAATATATTTCTTAGCAACTGAAATGGAGTTTTTAGATATCAAGCATATTTGAATCTTATTTTGAACACAAAATTATTACAGGTGACATTTTCTTGAAAATTATGGCGTTTCTTTTGAATTGATTTTCCTTTATTCATTGAAATTTGATTGTGCTTTCATTTGCAAACGATTAAGCATACACTACCCTATCTCAACCATCTTGAATATTTCTTTGGACATTAAAAACCATCTTTGACTGCCTCTTTCTAATAGGACACTCCAAATACAGAAGGAGGAAAAGAAATAAAAGTCACACTCGTGAAGAATCAGTGTACCATCTATAGTTTAGAAAATGCACAGTGCATTTCAGAATTAAATAAAAAATAATTCATTATGATAAAATTAAATGAAAACGTTTAATGAAATATCAAAAAAAATTTTTTTTAATCTAAAAGCCATTTCTATTATCGAAAACGATTTTTTTTAAAACAAGAACAGGTAACAGGTAATTATATTGCAGCTTTATATATAAGGCTCACCTCGCAATTAAATTTCAATTAAAAGCCTGATATTTAAATTTTTTTAAAAAGAATTGTTGTGCCACGTGCTTGACACCCCTGGTGAATGGGGCTAACCCCCCCTCCCGTAGACAAGAAGATGCTCAAACCCCCTTGTACAAGCTCCTGGATGGGATATCATACATCTATTAGTATTCATATCTGTACCATAAATAAAGTAAACAGAGTTGAATGGACGAAACTTAGGTTTTAATGACTTAGAAGTGAGGTTACATGATTGTTGTTAACACAATGACTGTACAGGGTGTTGCCAATACAGAAAACAAAATTAAGTGATTCCAGATTACATAAGAATAATAGTACATTTATTCCCCCCCTTAATTTTAATCTAGTTATTTCAGTCCCTGATGTAGTCCTTCAAGTATCCAGGAGGTTGCCTGTGACGAACTGTAGTAAGCAATGCTTATGTGTTCATGTTCTGTTCAGTCTAGTTCAGTGTTTCTCAAACTGTGGGGCGCGCCCCCTGGGGGCACAAGCATATCAAAAATAAAAGATTAAAAAAATTTATTTACTGGAATGAAGTAAAACAAAATACTTTCTGACATAATAAAAAATACACATTTACACTGATAGAATTTATATATATCATCTGCGATATTACGTCATCAAAAAATAAAAGCTTCTACTTCAAAACTTCATTTTTTAACTATCTTTGATACTATAACCAAATAAAAAACATTTTACTTGATTTGCTGTAATCCCATGATGAGAGATTTTTTTATTACGTTTTTATTCAAACCTAAAATGCTACTCTTTCAGATAAAAAAAACTCCAGACCCATAATCAAAAAAATTTTAGGAAGATAAAAAATTCATCACATATATTATTGCCATCAGCTGTAGGCAGCAGAATGTGTTTGCTGCGGTTTGACCTTCGAACTTACTTGTACGGTTAGTTATGTCCCTGCTCTTATGTATTTGTTTTTTCACGTAGGGAAGTTGTAAATAAACTATTTCTGCTGGTCTTTTTTCATTGTAAAATATTTTTTATGATTTTTGGAAAAGCACAGAGAGCACTTTGAAGGATTACTAGGCCAAGATTTTTTTTATGTGTATTCCCAAACATATAAAGCATAATAAAAAAGGTTTTACATAATTTTTTAGAACATCCCTATTGTAATAAATGCACTTTTAATTCGGGGGTGGTCACGCCGAGTGCAGAGTGCACGAAATCGATAATTGTGGCAAAACTGTTTAATTGTTACCAATGGTCCTGACACTATCCTCCTATTTGACAGTCTTAACGTGAACTAAAATATATTTGTCACATATCTCCCTCTTTTTTGGGAATTAAAAAGGTTTTTTTACTATCTTAAGGTACTTGTTTTGACTGAGTTCCCAGTGTGATAACTTTTTTTTCCGAAATATTTTATGTGTCCTTGAAAGTAGGTGAGTATATTTTCTCTTAATTAAATTATTCACTGGAATTACGATTTTTATTGTGTACTACAAAAATAGTTATAAAAAAAGGATTGGGGTGACTCACACAATAACCCCGCTCGACCATTAGTATCGAGTGCGCGCATGCTCCAGGATTAAAGCATGTCGAAGTCTTTTCGCTTTAAAATATTAAAAATGATACAATTATTCTTAATCGGAATTTTATACTATTGTTCATTATTCAACATCAATTCTAAATGCTAATTCTGTGAGGCTTAAAATTACAGTTTGCTTAAAACTAATTATGATTTAAGCAATCATTTAAAAAAAATCATTTTACATTTTTGTAAACATTGTAGCGCACTTGGCTTTACTCTCCTTACAATTCAGTTATTATATCAATAAAGTTTTATTTTCTTATAAATGAACTCTCGTGCAAAGAGCGGGTACTTCAGTAAGTATACTTTAATGTATTAGTGCTTCACAGAGTATTTTATAACTAATTAATTAATACTAAATTAATAACAAGTTTAATAAGTATTAGGGACTTCCATGGGCTTATTTTACAGAGCTGAGTTTTTCAAGGAAATGCTTATGATTAGAAATTGACCCTCTGAGTTATTTTTCTATATTTAGCTGATATCTATATTTGTCTTCTAAACAGCCACCGCATTTTGCAATACGTTCCAGTTTAAAAATTAGAGAAAGGAAAAATAACATAATAATATTATCCTATTACTTAATTTTTTTTTGTTTAAAAGTAATATATACAAAATTTAATACTTATGTCATGAATTTGTACGGTTTATAATAAAGATTGTTGCTTTAGCGTCAAAGCGCATTATTATTGCATTCAGTACATTATTAATGTATAAGGGGGGGGAGAGGGCGCAAGTATTGAAAGTTTGAGAAGCATTTGTCTAGTTATTTCAGTTCCTGATGTAGTCCTTCAAGAATGCAGGAGGTTGCCTGTGACGAGCTGTAGTACACAATGCTAATGTGTTCATGTTCTGTTCAGTCGAGTCTTCTAAAGTGATGGCTGAGTCTGAGTTGATTGGCTGCAGATATGGATAAAGTTGAACATTCTCCTCGGCACCCTTGTTGTCTTCAGATCTGGTAGTTCCCCCCCCCTCTTTGGAGCCAAGTGCCTTATAGAAACAGTTGTTTCCCTTCCATCACCAAGTTTTACATATGCATAGTCAGAGTTAGCTTCAATTATTTCCACTTCTTGAACAATTGGCTCATATTTGTTAGCACGCATCTGATTTTTCATAAGAACTGGACCAGGCTTTGTAAGCCAAGTAGGTATGAAACAGCCGTTATGGGATCTTCAAGGATGAGAAAACATTTGTTCGTGAGGAGTGGCATTTGTTGCTGTACACAACAAGGAGCGAATGAAATACAAAGCTGTTTGGATAACTCCTTCCCATATTTCAGTTTTCATATTATTACATCTTAAAGCAAGTTGTATAGTTTTCCAGATTATTCCATTATAATTTTCAACCTGTCCATTTCCTGCTGGATTATAGGGAGTAGTACGACTTATTGTAATTCCTTGAGAAGTTAAAAATGATTTTAATTCGTGAAACATGAAAGATGATCCTCTGTCAGAATGAATAAATGATGGCATTCTAAAAATACAGAAAATGTTCTTCAAATGCAACATTATGGTTTTTGCAGAAATGTCACTACAAGGAATCGCGAACGGAAATCTAGATAATTCATCAATTGTTAAAATATAGTGATTCTTGAGACACTAGGTAAAGGTCCTTTAAAGTCAAGATTCAACCTTTAAATGGAGCAGTAGCTTGAAAGTGTTCCAACATTTTTAACAAATCTTGGCTTTAATTCATTAGGTATTAAACAGGAGTTTTTGACTTTCTTTATATCCTCTAAAAAAAGGAGATTTTTGCAACGAGCCCGATGGTGCATTCGTGTCACTTTGTGACAAATCTATACGGAATTTTATCACTAACCTTCTGAGTCGTCTTTTTTAGGGAAATTTAATTCCCTACCTATTTCCAATCAGCTCCAAAAAGAGGACTGGATTCCTTGTTATGCAGATTAGATAAAATATTTAAGTTAAGCGGAATAGTAAAGTTACAACAGTAGGAGAGAGAGATTGAAGCAGATAGTTATAATTGTGAAGAAAGATTTATAATTGAAGATTTCTTGGTGAATAATTTAATCTCAGGAAGGGTTGAGATTGTGTGGTAAATATTGATTTATATTTGAAGTCTCATTAAACGTTTATATTAGGAGTGAGATTAAAGTTAAATGTTCAATAGGAACATTATTAAATATAAATCTGGAATCTCTTATCCTGGTAATCTCTGCGTGATCAATATTTTAATTGTTAATTAACTGAATCATTAAATATTTAAGTTTATTTAAAGGAAAGTATCTTTTAAACCTCATAATACTATTTAGATATATTTGTTAATAAGTCTTTGATTCTATTTGGGAAAGATTACCAAATAAAGAAAGTTATTTATAAAAATGGCTACTGGCTCTTATCTGACTCCTATTTATTCTCGTTCTCAAAGTGAGGTCCAACGGGACCTTCACAACTTCAGGATGACAAAGCGAGTTGTGAAGATTGTATTAGTCGACTCTGGGAGTTATAGCATCATTTACACGTGATAATGTATCAGCAATCACGTTTTGCTTTCCAGGACGATAAATAATGTCAAATTTAAAAACTAACGAGTTCAAGTCTCCAACGGATTAACTTTTTTCATTTTTAATTTTACTACCATGTCGCTGATTGAATACAAATGCGACTGCTTGTTGATCAGTGAATATTTCAAAAATGCTTTCCATCAAGGAGTGTCTCCAATGACGAAGTGATTCCACAATGACATATGCTTCTTTTTGGGGGGGGATAAATGTCTCAATTCAGATGCATGTAGAGTTCTTGAGAAAAAGGAAAACAGGACGTCCAGCTTGGCTCAAGGTAGCTCCAATCGCAAAAATCAGATGAATCAGTTTCACTCTAAATGGTATGTCATCTTCAATTGCTGCCAAGGCAGCATTTGCCACATCATCTTTCAGTGAATTAAAAGTCAATACAGCATCTCTAGAAAGAGGAAACTGTTTCTTTCCTAGAAGAGGATATATTTTCTTAGAAAACCCCGGGATCCATCGGCAATAATGGGCTAAAATTCCTGAAGTACGTTGCAATGCAGATGAGTCTTTCGGAACAAGCATATCTCTCAAAGATTTTAGTCGTCCAGGATCCGGTTTAATTATGCCATCCTGAATAATGTAGCCCAGCAAATGGACAGAATTACTTGAGTAGGTACATTTATCTTCATTTAGAGTCAAATTATACTATGCCACAGTTATGAACTTCTCTAAGTTGTCATTATGTTCTATCTGAACTTTTCCGCACACAGTAACATCATCAATGAATGTATATGTAAGGGCGAGTCCTTCATCCTCAATAATTTTGTCAATGACTCTTTGAAAACAAACTACTCCATTAGTAACCCCAAAAGGAACACGAAAACTGGTAGAGCTTTCCACAAGCTTCAAAAGCTGTATAATGCCTCTCGCTATCCTGGGTAGGAATTTGATGGTAGGCGCTTTGGAGATCAATTTTGCTAAAAACTTTATTTTTTGGAATTTTCAAAATTATCTCTTCTATTTTAGGCAAAGAGTAGGCATCCAGCAAAGTATTTATTAATTGTTTGAGAGTAGTCAACCACCATTCTAAGCTTATGATTTTCTCCTCTAATGACAAAGGCTTGAGCCCTCTATGGTGAGTTACTTGGTTCATTGACTCCTTCCTGGAGAAGTTTCTGAACTTCCAATGCCATAAAAATACTGTCTTCAACAGTATGACGTCTCGATTTTGTAACCTAAGGTGTACAGTCTGGATTCAAGTTAGAAAATAACGATACAGGAAGTACTTGTGTTACAGCCAAAGAACAAATTGTTAGTTACGGTCTATTATCATCAAATCCAATTTCTACTTATGAATGTCTGTTTAGAATATCATGGCCAATCAAAACATCACTACAAATATCTTTCATAACTAAAAGTTCCACATTTTGATAAGTGAAGTTTTCAATTTTTAAATTAAGTTTACAAACACCCTCTGTTTCAGTCACCATAGAGGAGTTTGCCATGGATATTTTTCCCAAATGCGGTTCAGCTTTCACTTTATATTTCGCCACATGTTTTTTGTTAAGAAAACTAAGAGTGTTTCCTGTATCGATTAATGCACTGAGCCGAATATAATTAACCAATGTCTTAATTATTGATTTCTGGAGACAGTGAGTAGATCCCGAAATAGCTGCCAGTGTGTTTGAAGAAGCCACCACATTTGAAGAGTTTCTACCAGGTCTAGATTTGCAAACTCGCTGGTAATGCCCCCTTTTTCCACATTTTCGCAAAGTAACATCTCTAGCTGGCCAAAGGGTTCGTGGAGTGTAAGTCATTTCCACAAAAGAAGCATTTTGAACCTTGAGGAAGAGGAGGAAGTCGCTGATGTTGCTACGGTTTCTTCTGAACAATCTTCTGTTTTCATAGCTGTGATTGTACAGGGAAAGAACTTCCCATATAAGAAGATGCACGAACTTCAGCTGATTCAAATGTTCTAGCTTGCTCAAAAGCTTGATCGAGAGTCATCGATGTATTTTCGAGGAGTCGTTGACGAATACGAGGACATTTTAATCCTCGTATGAAAGCATCTCAATATACTTTTTCGGTATTCTTCGGCCTTCACATCAGTAAATTCACAGTCTTTGCTCAATTGATTTAAAATTTGTAAATATTTACAGACAGCTCTTCCGCTTGTTGATTTCAAGTGCTGGCAAGCAATGTCAAGCGAATATAATGTTACGTTTCTTTATAAAAAGAGAATCAAGTATCGCAATAGCTTGAGCATAAGTTGTGCAATCATTAATGAACTGATAAACGTTTGAGGTTACGTAATTACATAGTAAAGGAAGTTTATTTTCTTCTGTACGGTTTTTATGCCCCCAAAAAAGTTTTGAAAGTTTTGTTTCCAATGGCGCCATTTCTGTTTCCGAATTGTAAAACACGATGGAAATCTATATCAAATCTTCAGGTTTCAGCAATTGTTCCATTATAAATTTAAAAACAGAAACGATTTAAGGTATCCGACTACGTTTGAACCGTGATTTTGAAAGCGTGTAAATGGATAATTTATGATATTTAGTGTCACTTAGATTAGAAAATGTATATACAATTGTTTCAAGAATATTATTACAATAAAAAGATTATTTAAGTACAATGTTTTGACAAAAAATGAACATAGAATGACCCATTTTCAAAATATTCTCCTTTGCGAAAAATGCTTCTTTTAAATATAATAAGATTTTGCCTGTATGTAGCCTGTGACCTCTGTACAGAGGCTGAACTAGAATTTTTGAAATATATAACTTAGAAGTGGGTTTATCCATGTTTTACGACAACAGAGGGGAGAAATATTAAGAAAAAAACACCGATAATTATTTCAATTGGTTGTAATTCTAAAAATAATATGAATTTTTCAAAATCATAGTTGAGCCTCCTCTACATAGGTCTGAGCTATATACAGCCAAAATATTCTTATAATAGAAGCATTTTTCACAAAAGGAGAACATTTTGAAAAGGGTTATTCTAAGTTAGTTTTTAGCCGAACTATTATACTGAAATAATTTTTTTTTGTTGTCAAAATGAGAATCCTTAAAACAGTTTTATATATGTATTCTAATCTAAGTGACACTAAATATCTTGAAAATTACCATTTATGTGCCATTTTAGAATCACGGTTCCGAACGTAGTCGGATACCTTAAGAAGATTTCTAAGTCATTAAAATTGTACTATAAATAAAGTAAACAGATTTGAATGGACGGAACTTAGCTTTTAATGACTTAGAAGTGAGGTTACAAGATTGTTGTTAACACAATGACTATACAGGGTGTTGCCAATATAGAAATCAAAATTAAGTGATGCCAGATTACATAAGAATAATATTACAATATCTTAAGCTTAATTTTATTAACGAGAAATTGGTTTTTACATTCTAAACGGGATCTTTAGTGAGTTTGAATATTGAAACCGAAACCCCGGAATTTCTTCATCCCATTAGCGTAGCAGACCTAATCAAATATATTTTGGGTTCATCAATAAAGAAAAAAAATAAGTAAAAATTTACTTCATTACAATCACAACCTAAGTGAATGGTATTTTTTATTTTTCCCAGAACTCATATGAATTCCTCTTTCTCCCCGGGCTCGCTCGAATTTCAGTTTCGGGACACCCGGTATAGTTTCATACATGTTCAATCTACTGGCTAGCATACTTGCAAACTACGAGTATATTGACTTTAATTTACAGTAAAAACATTGATAAAAAAAATAGGAAATCTTTTTTTTTTCGTGGGCTGGGATTTTCCATCGCCGAATCCTCTTTTCTAGCCGAAGGTCTATCTCCAAGGCGTATCCGTGAGAGGAAACAGTTTGTTTTAATCATATGCGACATGATTATCTTCATGGGAATACTCCGTCAAGTAATACATTGTAGGCTTTTTTGGAATGGTTATGCCTTCTGAAAATATTACAAGAGTAGTTTCAATGATCTCTAATTCACAATGTAAAATTTTTTTTTATCTCAAAACCAGATATAAAAACTTTATATGTGTTTTTTGTCAACTTAGTTAACATTCAAGTTTTTTTTTTTAAACGAAGAATTATTAGATTTAAATATGAATGTAAATGACACATTATTTTTATAAATACAAGACATAAATATCACATTAGACATAAATTTTTTGCTAGTACTAAGGAAAAAAAATAATTTATAATTATGAAAAAAAATCCCATTTTAGTATAATCAATGACGAATGTTTAGTCAACATTTAGCAGAATCTTATCTAGT